>BMAV01000483.1:137687-209146 GCA_019973955.1 Trichonephila inaurata madagascariensis | reverse complement strand
TTCAATTTTGTCTTAGATATGTTTACTTCTGAAAAACATAAATCTTAATACTTTAATCTAAAACAATTTTGTCAATCTCCTAACGACATTACGATCTCTATTTCGTGGCAAAACGCCAAGAGTGTTTTCTGCACTTTTTGATGCAATAACACCACTATCTTCCCCACCAAAAAAAAAGGCCCTCATTAATTTCCCTTAATGAAAGTATGTAATATATCCGCTGCTTGCTTACACTTCGATAAGCTGTGCCAGGTTTCAAACTACCCTCCCTTTTGATCAGCTCGTTTTATTATTGTTATTTTTTTCAATTATTATTTTTCATTATTTTTTCTTATATCTTCGAGCATGTACTGATATTGATTTCTTATCAGAAACTCGTAATTAAGCGAAAAAGGACGAGGAATCAAAGTAATGTTTTTGTAGCTCGTATTTTTTTTTACCCCACCAAAAAGAAGAAAAATTAAGATTCAGGCTTTGATGAATTTCCTCATCGCTTAATATATCCCTCTTTTTCGCTCAACGAGCTTTTGCTGTTCGAAATTTTCAGCCATTTTTTTCGATGAGAAAAATTCTATCAAAAAAAAAGAGAAAAAAAAGAAAGATGTGGTTGTTCTTCTGCAGGTTTTTGCTTTTGAGTCAAATTTAGCGTTAATAAGTTGATAAAGTCTGATTCTTTCCACGTAATTAAGCTGTGAAGTATTTGAATTATGAAAATGTTTGATGAAGTAACTAGTATTACTCCGCTGGAAGTTAGAATGGCGTGTGAGATAAGATTAAAAAGATACTTAAGATTCAAAGCTTGATAATGTATATATGAATCTTTTCATTCATAAAGGTTTCTTGAAAAATAGCATAAGTTTGTGCTATAATTGGTTAACTATGTACTTTTTTAATATGATCTACATATTCGGCTTTTTTCCCTAGACTTTTTTAAAAGGTTAATGTGTAAATGTATTTTTCTCTCACATTTACCTAATAATAAAATGTAAAGGTAATTATATTTTCTGGAATTTCTATAATTGTGACTGGGAAAAAAATTTAAAAATTATTATTTTATGCGGGATATTGTAATTTATTTTTTCTTAAAAATTATGTATAATTCTCTATAAAGCAAATAGAAATTACCTGAAGAAAAAAGAAACAATTCAGTGGTTAAATAATAAAAGAATATAATTTGGTTTTAATTATTTATGAAGGTTTCCTTCGTACACGCATTAAAATTTTTATTATCGTAATGTATTTTGTATTCACTCTATCACTTTCTCTCTCTGTCACACCCACTTACTTCCTTACCCTTTTTTTTTAATTTTTTATTTCTACGCTTCTCTTTTTGATACATTCTTTCTTTCTTTCACATTCTCTCTTTTATTCTCTTTCTCGCACACGCACACTCTTCCTTACACACACATACTCCTTCTCGCACACACACACTCTCTCCACGCACTCTCTCTCACACGCGCACTCACTCTCTCACACACACACTTACTCTCTCACACGCACATTCATTCTCTCACACGCAAACTCTTTTTCGCACATACCGCGTGTCACTCACACACATAAACTCTTTCTCTCACGTATACATTCTTTTCTCTCTCACACACACTCTGTCTCGCACGCACTCTTTCTCACACACACTGTCTCTCACACACACACTCTCACACACTTTCTCATACACACGCTCTCACACACAATCTCCCACTCTCAGTCACACGCTCTATCTTTATCTTTCCCTCACTTATACCTTTCTCTCTCCTCTCACTCCTCTTTCTCCTCACACACATACCTCTCACTCTCTCCCTAATACACACCTCTCTCTTTCTTTCACTCACATATTCATACTTACATGAATGCATTACCTTTTATAAATAAGTTCTTTGAATAACTTATTAGTTAAGCAATATGAAACATACGAGCCAGTAATGTATAACTTATTTTCAAATAATTGTTGAAAATTGTTTAACTTAAATATCTCCGGAAAAAAAAATACATAAAAGGCACATTTTGCTTTGCATTGTCTTTGATACTTTGAATCTTAAGTCTTAAGGGAGACAATACGATCCTCTGGGATTAGTGTGAGCCCCGTTTATTCTTTATAAAGTTTTGCAAATAAAACATGATTAAATTCTTTTGAATTATTCATGCAGCAAAGTGACACCCTACTTTGCATTAAATGCTGATAAAATATTCATTGAGAAGCTTCTAAAAATCAAAATTTTCTAACTTTTATCCCGCTATTGAGCGTAAATGTTTTCAAATTAAATAGTGGACTGAACATTTTTGTTATAATGCCCATCTTTTTCTTTTAAAACCGCGACTCATTATTTTTATTATTATCGGTTTAGAATATGCCGAGGTGAATATTATGTTTGGAATTTGCAATTATATTGGAACTTACTTATTTATTGAATATCTTAAGCCCTTTTTCCTTATTAGAGATTTTAATATTTTCCGGATATTCTCTGTTGGCTCTGTATTCTTTGGTGTAAACAGCGCTCCTCTAAAGATTGATAAGTTTTCGAGTTTTAATTAAAATATATTCTTAAGTATATTTATTTTATTTTTCATTGACTGCAGAAGAAGAAAAAAACTAGAGCCTTTTGAACAGAGTTTTTGTGTATTTGTTGTCTATGTTATCTCTTCTCTATAGAATTATGACTTATATAGTACAAGGATAGTAATCCCTGTTGTTTTAGTTATTTATTTCAAAACATTATTTTCCAGTTTAAACAAAAGAATCTTGGCGACTGGTTGGAGATTAAGACCTTTCATCCACGATATTATCAATAAACAATATCAGACTTGAAATATAGTTAATTTTTTTAAACTAAGGATTAAGGGATAAAAGACATTTTATAGATCGATATGTGTTTTTTAAAGACAAAACCTTGTTTTTTTTATTTTGTTTGTTGCCTATGTTACTTCTCTGATAATATTGACTAGATAATAACTAAAAGTTTTTTTTTAATGTGTGTGAATAAAATGTGTACGTTTTTAAGAGTTAAGAAAAAAAAAATATGCATCAGATGAAATTTGTTTTACTATTTCTTATCAAAGTTTTGTTTTTGTTAGTTGATTTGCAATGTTTTTGTTTCCACTAGTATAAATATTTTTGTTTTATCCACTGATTTAAACTGTCATGTTTGTTAAGAAAGAGAGTCCCAGGCTTCTAGGTATTAGTTCTTTAAGTTCTATTATAAAAATAATTTTTAAAATTATTCATTTTTGGCGAACTCTAGCTTTTTTTTTTTAATTCAGTACTACAGAAATAATCGGACAATGAATAAAAAAACATACTGTATTCATGTACTTCATGTCTTGTTAATTTTATTTAATTCTTGTCCTTTAAAATAAATTTTCTTATAAATGATGTAATAGAAATCACCATTGCAAATATTATTTGTGTTACTTTCAGAAAAATATAACACTTCGCAATATTCGAAATAAAAAACTTACTGATAGTTACATATTAACTGCTTTGAATTTGAAACTGTATATAATTTAATTCATTTATATCCTTTAATAAATTAAAATAGTATGTGTGAAAAGAAACAATCGGTGCTCGCGCACGCATGCACGCACACAAACTATTAAAATTTGGAGCAAATTTCTTTTAAATATGAATTTATAAATCTCATTATGATTTTGCTTTTTTTTTCTCTCATTTGATTTTGCTAAGTTAATCAGAGAAATTTTTTGTGAAAATACATACTGAGTTTATGTTTTCAATATTTTCTACCCATAAAATTTAATATCCTTTTCTCAGAATTCGTGTATATTTATGTGGTTAATTTTAAGTATTAGAGCTTTCGAAAAGTACAATGCTTTTTAAAAGGTTATTTGCATTAATAGATCATTTTTCCTCCTGTTTTTTTTTAGTCTGTCTTGGCTGTGAGCAGTAATCTGCTGGATGATAGTCAAAGGCTACCTTGGCAAGATCTTAATCGTGAGCAGCAGCAGAAGTCAGCCGCTGCCCTATTGCGTAGCCAAGAAAAAAGTGGTTGGCTCCTGGCCGAATCTCATCATTCCAGATATAGTCTCAGAAGTGGACAACCCCATGTTTGTAAGTACAGTCGAACCTCCATATTACAAACCTCTATATTGCGAATTTTTCTTTATAGCAAACTTTTTCCTGGAACCAAGAACATAATAATAACGAATAACGAAGTGCATTTTCAATATAACGAACTTTTTCCTGGCACCAAGAACATAATAATAACGAATAACGAAGTGCATTTTCTATACAACGAACTTTTTCTCTTGGGATTCAATTTTTTCTCTTCCTTTTTTAAAAGTATTTCTGGACATTTCAAGTTAATCTTTCTTTTAACTCATTTTATAGTGGTAATAAATATTGAACTGGTTTGGTTTGGTATCTAGCTCGCCGGGAGCAATAGAATTCTGTGGGTTTCATCCAAGAAGTGCAACCTTTAACCCACATCGTCCAGTTCACTGGAAGCATCTTAGATATCTCTTTTTACCCTCAGTGGAGTTGTCTCATGTCCCCGTGTCCTTGAACTAGTCTCCGTTCATTTTGTACTGTTGATCAGTCATACTGGTAACTTCGTTTCTAGTAGCTCGAAAATGTCAAAACGTAAGAGAGACTTCGTTAGACAGAGGTCCGACTTTTTTTTCGCATTTGGTTATAAAATAAGTATATTTTTAAACTTATAAAATACACATATGTATACTCGAATTATTTGGTTCATTACTAAAGAATCTGAATGTCCGCCACGCTGGACTAATATAAAGGTGATTCTTTCTTTTAAAAACTTAACAAATTTAATTTTGCGTATAAAAGATGTAGACAAATGCCAGCAGCTTCGTGCGGCGACGATCTCTCGTAGCGAGGGAAAGTACAAAAGAGAACCGAACGTTTCACACAGATTATATTACACAAACAAGTCGAAACAAAGAACATGTTGCCATCGCGCAAAATATAAATACAGTAGATGGCGTTAGTAAAAGACATGACAGTAAAACTAACTATTTTACACAAAATACGTAAAGTAGAAATTGTAAATAATGATAATTGAATAGAAATTAAATATAGCATATAAATGAACATGCCAAGTACATTAATAATAAACGTACCGTTTGAACAGTAACAAAAATACAGTTTGAATAATAATGAAAATATATAACTTGAAAAATAACGAAAATACAATTCGAATTATAGAAAGATACAATTCCTTTCAGACACTGAAAGTTGTTTGTTTTAAAATATTCACTTAGAAAAATTAACAGAAGTGTAATAGTAAATTATAATAGTGGAAATATTAAATTCCAATTAGTTATCGCAGAATATAGAGGGGAAAAAATTTATTTAATACGTCCGTTATTTGTTAATTCTGTAAAATATGAAAAGGAATTACTATTGCATATTTGAACAGAAATTCCAAGATAGATTTTTATGTCACCAGTTTCAAATTGTATCTGCGTATTAAGAGACAATTAAAAAAAAATTTTCTTCAAAAAAAAAGTCAATTCCTACTTGTGTCAACAAAGAAAATTTTTATTTTAGTTAATTAAATTTAATTAATCAATATAATTTAATTAATCTATATTAATTAAATTGATTATTATATTAATTAAATTAATTATTATATTTAATTAATTAATATTTGAAAAACCTGTATATTAACATCAAGTGCCATCTACTACAAGTTTAAAAAGATGTATTTGAAGCCAAGAAAAAATTCGTTAGAAAAACTATTAACATCAAGTGTCATCTACTACAAGTTTAAAAAGATGTATTTGAAGCCAAGAAAAAATTCGTTAAAAAAACTAACTGGTGCCATCTGTTGGTGCTTGTTCTAATTTCGTCAGAGATAACGAAGAATAAATTTAAAATTAAAGGATAAAGTTTAATCAATGAATTAATATTTGAAAAAAAAAAATGCATTTGAACTTCAGTGAATGAATAAAAAGTATTTTATTAACGATTGAAACTGGTTTTATTAGGTGTCTAATCAAGGGTGCAGTTACCGCCGTATCAGCCGTATCAATGATACGGAGCCCCAAAGCTACAGAGGCCCCAACATGCGTAACTACAGTTCACGAACAGGGTGCAATATCTATAAAAAGGTCCCGAAGGAATTTTGATACTGGGCCCCCTCAAAGCTAGCTACGCCAATGTCTCTAATTCACCGCGAGTAATAGAATTCTGAGAGTTCATCCAAAAAGTACAGACTGGAACCCCCATTGTGCAGTTCACTAGAAACATCTTCGATTCCCCTTTCACCCTCAGTGGAGTTCTAGTTTAGAGAGAATAATGTATGTTTAGAATTACTTGTGTAAGCTTTAAAGTATGAAATATCTTTTTAAAATTTATTTTTTAATATAAAATAATTTTCTTAACGTTGAAAATACTGTGTATTCCTCGACATTCTTTTTTCTTGTTTTCCTTACAGTTTTTTTTAATGGGTAATATATATAAAATAAATAGATATTAATTTTAAAAAAATGTGAATAATTACTTTTTTTCGGTGTATAGTGTTCAGGAATTAAAAATTTGTTTTATGGGGTTTATACCGTATATTGGAAGATGAACCTCTAGTTAAACGAATTTTCGATACAACGAATGATTTAGCGACTTCGTTATGTAGGGGTCTGACTGTATATATAAATGAATATATATATATAGGGAGAGAGTGAACTAATAGTAGTAATTGGAAAAAAAATGGTGATATAAATCCTTTTAAACAAAAATTATAACATAATCCTTGCAAAAAAGGAACAACTTGAAAAAAAAATAGGGCTTCGATCAACTCTTTAATACATGGCTACGGAAATTCCTACTATAAAATTAGGGTTATGTAATGCCTGTCAGTAGCTATAAAAAACCAAACCAGTTAGCTCGTTTAAACGCCTCGACAATTTCTCATTATTCTTTAGGTCCATTTTTTTTCTCTCCAAATCTTTTATTGACATGGTACGTGTGCGTAGATCTATTGTTGACGGACATTTCACGCGAAATTTGATGGATTTGCTTTTGGAGATTTTGCCCCGTCCGAGACACATTGACGCGTGCAACTTTTTTCTCCTAGTCCTTGTCTTTTATTTCGGTTCCTTGATTTACGATGTACGCTTGACAAGATTGATTTTTCTCCGGCATCTTTTTCTTCTTTTTACATATTTTTTTTTGCTGCTATTAGTTAATATACTTTTCGGAGTTTTTTTCCCCTCTTTCTTATTTTCTTAATTCTGAATTTGCTGCTCTTGTATTGTTTGCCGACAAGAGGAAATCGATCTTAAGTTATAGTTTGCTTTTTATAGTACTCTGTGTCAAGAGCGTTGATAGATAACTCTGATAAATAAATTAGGTTGTATTATATATACATCTCGGCAATGAAAGATTGTTATAAATTGGATTTTCTCGTATGAGAGGTTTTGAGAGATTGTTGGTTTTTTATTTTTGTCGATACCTTTTTATGGAAGAACGATAAAGTTATTTTTTTACATCAAATATGATTAGAACAACTTATACATCTTATGTAAGGTGTTTCTTTTTTTTTAAATAAGTTTTAATGTATCAGATATTAAGGGAAGTTATTTTTTACTTTTTAATGAAATATATTTTGATAAATAGTTGTTAATTACCATTAAATAGACATTAAAAATAATTAATACAATTAAACTTGCATTTCTAGAAAAAAATTAGTTAATGAAACTATTTAAAGCTGGGAGGCAACTCGAGGGCTACTGGAAACAAAACTTCTCTACCTCGCCAACGGACTTCAGGCTTCGACACATTTAACGATCGATTTAGGGACGTCTTAAGGCATGAGCCAATTGGGTTCGGGCCCAAAGCCTCGGCCTCATTGGGGGCCTCGTCTCATTATCTACTTTGCTTTAATAAGATCCTAATTCGAATAGTTTCAACGATGAAATATTATTTTCGGTTGTATTATCCAAAAAACTGGGAACTTCGGACCATATGTCAACTGGCTACATATAGTGACCGTGGTCCATGTACAAGCCTAGGCCTACCACCATACACCATCATTACTCATTCAGTCAAAAGGTGGTAGTCGGTCGAGCCGGTTTGTATGATTGTAAGTCATGCACATTTATTTATTTTAGGTTATTATTTGTACGAGTATTTGACAATGCTTTCTATGTACTGTCTACTTTTATGGGCCTACATTTGTGTAGGGGCCCAGGGCTTCAAGAAGTCTTAAGACTTCCCTGATCAAACCCCTCTACTTGGCAGGTCTTCAATGGCCAATGATGTACACACGGGGTTTGGGGGTTCAACTCTCGAAGGACAATAAATTTTAAATTTTTACTATAGAGGTTACCCCTCGGCACTTTTTACTACGTGTATTTTAGAATGTAACTCTGTAAGTGAGGTATGTATACGCCACTGTCAGTGGCGCTGGGATTTGACCCTACGGCCATGACCACTTAACCACCACGGTCTAAAGTGGCGTATTATAATTAATATTTGCGACAATTAAGTGGAATCAACCTTTTATGGTATATGTTTTGGCAGAAATTGTGAACTATAGAGGAAAAAAATGTTTACAGTGTACAAATGAACATTATGATTCACTAAAAATATAATCTTGTGTGTGAATTTACTTTATCGGAAATATTTCTGATACCTATTCCAAGAAAAATACTTACCAGTATTTAATAAACTAATGTAATTAAATAACATAATCTATATGTGAAAATATTAAATTATAATTTTCCGATTTGGAAAGGTTTTGCATTTCTGGTAAAAAAACAAACAAACCATTTATTCATTGAGCAATTCTATTGCATTGACAGCTTTTAACTTATTGTAGAAGGGGAATAAATAAATAAGTAATACTCATTGTAAAAATCATAACGATAAAAGATATGTTTATCCTCAATATGGTTTAGCAATAGAATCCATATTTTTATGATGTACAATGATTTAAAGGTATTATTTATGCTTATCTATTCTATATGTTACACTTTATGAATCTAATTTTCATTTTAAAATGCAAATTATATTAATTTTAAATGAAATTATTTAATGAATATTTCAGTATAACGTTTGAATTTTTAAATTTTGGATTGATCTACAAAATTATAGGTTTATTTTGTATTAAATTAATATTCAGTATTGAGAATAGATTCAATGAACTCTTCGTCAGATGTTCTTTTAGATAAACTTGCAATAATAATAATAATAATAATAACTTGACAAACTAATGTATATTTTTTCATTGCAGTGGCTGCTGTACATGTTGTAGAATCTTGGGACATATCAGATGTGGTGTTGCCACCCCCTCTCGATACTACTTGGTGGCGCGTTGATGATAGATTACTTGTACCGGCACCTGCTTTATTAGCAACTGCAAAGCAAGGTTTGTAAATTTTCTTTATAACTATTTTTAAATTATAGACTTTTATTTGTGAACGCATAGTTTACTTTTAATAATAATTAGCGCATCGTATACAAGCTAAAAAAATATTTGTAACAGCGATATGTATGTTGTTTGAGTCGCCACTTTATTATGACCACTCCGACAACATCTCGTAAGATAACCTTTTACTTTTATTACAACATATTAATGTTGGTAACATAATAATGACTCTACTTGGCATAGACTCTCACTAGATATTGATAGGACTTTCATAAAATCTGAAATAATGTGTGAAAAATCACGTTTTCGAAAAGTGTGAGAGTGGATGATTTTGGATCTAGCTGTCAGATGCACTGGTGTAGCTAGTCCTGAGTGGGCCTTGTATCAGAGTTACTCGAGAAGCCCTTCCTAAGAGCTCCTTAAAATTTTGGGATATTTTGATTGCACGTTTTGGGGCTCCCAAGGCTTGGGGGCCCTTTATCATTGATACGGCTGATACGACGGTAGCTACCCCCTGGTTAGATGATTCTTCATGATTTTGGGATTGTGTGTGGGAAGGGGGAAGGTCTCAATAAAGTGAACTTTCCCTCATGTTTAATCCATTGCTATATCAGCAATATGATAGAACGCCGATGAAGTTGCTCATTGCTTTCGGCATTGCAAGATGAACTTAGTAACTACTTAACGATACTTAAACGTCACGCTGCATCCGTCAGCTTGTAGTGTTGTTACAGTGATTTTACGGTCCATGCTTTCGTGCTATTTCGGCCAAATTCTAAACTACTCATTTACATGCTGTAGCTTAAAACAGAATTTACCAACCACATTACTTTATTCCTTTTAGTCCAAATCCTGTTTGGGAGGCTTTATCTTGTTTACTGCTGATAATAGTGGTGTTTGCTCTGGCCTTTAGCTTCCATAGGTGGCCACAGTAGCCGAGTGGTCATGGTCACGAACTCGTGGTCGGCGAGTAGTGAATTAGAGTTCAGGTGCTACTGAAGACCCACCGAGTAGACGGTCCGATGTACATTAAATCTGTCGTGGCTCTAAGCCCTCACGTTGGTGCTTGGAAAGTGGAGTGCCAGCTCAAGTGCTGTCCTCGTCACTTGACAGTGGCTCAAAATTACGTTGTTTTAGAGTGACACATTAAATTCAAATATTGGCTTCCATAGCCCATAAAATATATAGTTCAGCGAAAATTGTACTCAGAGATGCCATGAGAGGATCTTTGAATAAGATCTGTTTTTATTTGTTGCACTGTTACAATTTTGATTTCTTTAATAATACAGGAGATTCTCGTTTAGTACTAGGTGACGACCATAATTTACCCTTTCAGATTTAGTCATTTGTCAGACATTACAGTCTTGATACAGATTGTATATAGTATGGCGGTTTCGCTAATACCCAGCTCCATTTATCCGAAGCCTTAACAATAATCTCACGTTCGAAGTCCGTCACATTATACATTCCCCCATATACTCACAAAATATTCATCTATACTACTGTAACAGAAGCTTAGCTTTCTCTCTTTGTAATTGTAACCAAATCCTCTAGCGGCAACACGTGATGCAATAGCTCATTTGCATAAAACTGTTTGGTGGTCACAATGAAATGCCATTCAGTGTGTACATAAGTAACATTAAGGAATTGTTGCTTATATTTTGAACACAAATCTGTTAGAGTAGCAGCTTCGTTTGTTGCTAACTCTAATTTGATCATTTTCATGACTTTCATTCCTACTTTCTGCAATTGTATTCATATGTCTTTTTTATCTGTAAGAAAGAGTATAATATTCTTCGATACGCTTTGCATACAATTATTTGCAACTTTTATAAAACGGCTGTTCAAAACTGAAAAGTTAATTTATCAATTGAAATTAATAGACATGAACATTTTTAACAATGATAATTTCCTCATTTCTTTAATAGTTATATTTATTAAAAGTAAATCAAATTGGTTAATCCATTAAAATTGATCTATTGACTCCCAATATTTTAATATTCATTTATTAAAGTTATTTTTTTTAAGTGTGAGAAAAAGAATTATCTTGAAGTGTTAAGATATAACTACAAAACGTACACACTGATGTGTTTTTGTAAAATGATTTATTTACCATCGGTGACTGTAAAATCTTAAAATCATTTTTCGTTTTGTTTTTAAATTACATTTTGAAGAAACTAAAATCGAAGTAAATTTTTTGCATTCTCAAAATATAATTAAAGAAGTCATATTATGGAGTTTCACTTTTACTGTATCTAATTGTGTATGTTTATTTCACATTAAGCTTTTTCTTCGAAAATATTCCTTTACCATTATCGATACTAAGAAACAATTTAGTGCTGGACAGATTTTCTTTACTCTATGTTTATTCTTTCCTCCGGTGAAAAAGCCATTATCATAAATCTTCCTACAATAAACTTAATTACACTAAATAATCTGATTGAAAAAGATGCAAATAGATGACCTTATAGAACATTACACTCAAAATAATTACAGCTCTTATATTTCGCAAAAATATGAATCCACTGAAATCTAAAGAAAGAAAAAGGAGGTCTTCAAAAAGTCAGAATGTTGTTTCCGTTAAAAGCATCCATTACTTATTTATTTTCTTTTGAAGAATGGCAACACAAAAAGAGCCAAAATCTCATTCACACAAGTGTTCCAAGTATGCGGCTGGAAAAAGGCAAAACACAAAGAGTATGACACTCATATAGATATATTCACGCCTAGTTTGTTGTCGTTTGATGAGTGGGGACTTCGATGATCTTTGGGAAATGTGCCAAGTCTCTTTGGTGTCTGGTAATTGAGAAAGAGAGAAATCCTCATCTGGCTGCATCGACCATAAATATGTTTACAGCTTTTTCGCTTATGGATTCTTGCATTTACCACAGCAAAAAAAAAAAAAGTACTTATAAATAACACGCATAAAAAAGGTGTTCTTGTAATGGCTTTGGGTTCTTAAATGATTTTAGGTTTCTCCAGACGTCCCATGTTAAAAGTCTCACATCGTAAAAATGTATCAGTGTTTATTACGTTCGTAGTAGATTGAAATGTTTTTACAGTGTAAAGGGGGAGGAAAATATGCAGCCAAATGGCGAAGGATATCTGATTGGATTTGCGCCAACCAGACGTTGTCGTTAATCTGATATGAGCATGATTTATATCTTACAAAATTTTGTTTTTTAACTCTTAGAGTCGGATAAAAACTTTCACCAGCCGCTCATTTTAAAAGTACTCTCTTTTTATATATATATTTCTTTTGGTTTTGGAATCACATCTATTTTACAAATTCGAATTTAATGGCTTTCTCGAATGAATTTTTAGAACATTCGACTATTTTTTTTATGGGAGCATCTACATTTCGAGTGAAAAAAATAAAATAAAAAAATACTATCTTCGGTGGATTAAAAGTCAATTACTTGTTCATTAAAAGTAGTTACATGAAGAGATAATAGTTATATGTTTTTTTTTGCGCCACAGCAAACATCTTTAATTAATTATTCGAATTTTATGATTAACTATTCAAATTATGCAATGATTAATCATTCCTTTTTTCACTCTTTTTAAGACATCAAATATCGCGATTAGGACATTCTAATTATGCTGTCAAATTTTATTCGATGAACTCTTTTTTTTTGAAAAATGTTATTTTAAAATTAATAAGAGTGATTAATATTTAAAAGATAAAAATTTTATTTATTTTTATGCTCCATCATTTCCTTCAAACCTGAAACTTATTAAAATAATTTGTATCGCTCGATTAAAATACTTTATATGAGGATAATTGCTGAATGTTTGATATAATTTTATAAATACAATTAAGGAAGTAAGAATGTGTACAATTTTAATCAAAGGTATGTTTTATACATTTTTTTTTGGAAAAGAAGAAAGCGAAATATTCATTTAAATTATTAATGATTCAGCAAGTGTTTTTATTTTTTTTAAATTATATATTTTTTTGGTTAAAGTTCAAGTCAAGAATTAAGTATTGTACATTATATACATTTTGTAAAGATGTATTTATTTTTGTGAATTGGAATGCTGTAGTCACGGCAGTAAAATCTGGATATAAATGAAACTGCTGCAGTGCCTCCTTCTGCAAATCGCAAACAACAAAGGACAGGAATAAAAGCCCTTAACGATTGGCCCGATTAGGGATTACTTTCGTCTCAGTCGTCTAAGGCATGCACGGCGTAGCTGTGGACTGGTAGGTCGTGGTTCGAATAAACACCCCTGCTCAAGTTAACCGCTAGTCGCCGAATTTTAAAATCAGGAGAGAAAAATTCTGTATCCTATCTGCTCAGTTACCAAAATACGAAGAGAGTCATTTATCCCTTTATACATTAAAAAATATAGGAAAACAGGGAAACAGGTTATTGGAAATGTGGAAGTGAAGGGAAACATTAGTTATTTTTAGAAATTACGTAAGTGTTTTGGGGAAATTTTCAATCTCGTAGGAAGGCACGTGCAAACTAAAGATATTCTTGTTCTAAGAATCGCAAATAAATCTATCAACAAATTAGAAAAAAAAATCAAATCCAAAATCTATCACAAAATCCCTTTGAAGAGAAATCACGAATAAATCTGTCAAAATATAGATTTTAATCCTTTATGCAAAATGAAATGAGACGGGCTTCGAAATAGGGTATTTGTAATTATGATTTAAGTAAGAATAAATAAGATTAGAATTTCTAGTGATTATTAAGTTATGTTTTTACACACTCAGTTATTATCTTGTATTCTGTCGTAAATAATTCATTGTGCAAATCTAAACTTTTTGTGATATTTATTTGCAGGTGTATCTCGTCTAGTTTTACTAGTTCACCATCGCCTTGGTGATCTTCTTGGTTCTGAAGTGCACACTACTGAGCCACCAACCACAAATGCCAGCAGAGTGATCAACTCTAGGGTCATTGGCGCTCTTTTGGAAGGGCATCGTGTTCTCAGTTTGCCTAGACCAATAACGGTCACCTTCAAGCATTTACAGGTAAATTTTAATTTAACGTATTGATATCAGTTAATTAAGTTAAAAAAAACGACTTCGGTACTTTCGTATTATACCGTTGACCAATTTACCCATTTCAAAAAGTGTTGACTATTGCTGTGTTGAATATGCGTTAGAACGGTTTACCACTATTGGCTGCATATCGCGGTATTTGTCGACTTTGATTTGATGAATTTGGTGGATGATATTATACGTTAGTCGGTAAGAGACGGTAATACATTCGCGATTTCTTATCAGGGGTGGAAATAAATTTGAAATTCATTTTTCTAAAATTATGGTACATTGAATCCGTTGATTGCTGAAAACTTAACTGTAATAATTTTTCTTTCACCCAAAAATATCGAAAAATTTTTTATGCGTTCATGTAACTTTGAAAACCGCCGTTATTGTCCTAAACGCCACACATGTTTACTGTTAGTAATGTAGTAAAAATCGTGATATTTTTCATGAAAGCTAAAAATGGTTCGGTATATATTTTTTTTTAAAAATAAAAGATAAATTTTTAATAAAACTAAATATCTATTTATGAACCAATACATTACAGTCAATTTCTGATGAGATAAATTTTGTCGAGGTAAAAATTGTTCTTTCAGATTTAATTAGCAATAAACTGATTAATTATTAATTCAAAAAAGAAATATTTTTTTGTGCTTAATTTTGTATTGCATACGCATTCACAAAAGTCCAAACCAACTACATCTAGACATTTACAGCTACATTGTTAAAAAGCGGAAATGGAATGTAAACTCCCGTTAATGATAAAGGTAAAAGGGTGCGTTGGGAAGCCATAAATCGAAAACTTAATATCCCGCATGTCCAAAATTCAAGAGCATTTCGCCAGGAAAATTGGAATTGTTCATTTTCTCGGGATCGAGCAAATTATTTTTCCCAACGGGAAACCGCGTAACATGCAATCGAGCATAAACGCATTATTCTTAGAAAATATAATTTAGAAGGGAATGACTGTTGTGTGGAGATAACGTTCTTCGCGTAGAAAACGAGTGGGGGTGGCCGGCAAAACGAAGTGAATTTATGTGCATCGATAGGTTAATTTTGTTTATGCACATACCAATATCTCTTGCACATTGCTTTCCCGTCACTTCTCTAAGTTTCAGCTTCTGTTCGAAGAAAGGAGATTCATGTAGTTGTAAATGAGGTGAAGTTGAGATGTTTTAGGTGAATACACAATGTAAATAATGCTGAGAGAATGATAGTCATATCGCGCAATTCTTTAAATTTACCTATGAGGGAGGGATTTACAATATTTTTTATTTAAGTGATATTAGAATTTATTATTTTTTTGTTTCAATGTTATATTGTTACATTAAGAAATACTATCGGGAAGAAATACCATTAAATCGCCCATCCAGAATTGTGGTTAGTAACGCTGACTGCTGTGTGGTAAGGCATTGGTTTGAATTCCGCAGAAGGCATCGATGTTTGTAAATGTGTAATGCATGTGCGGTATGTTATAAATATTGGTTGAGGCGCTGGTCCTCTTTGAGAAGTTGGTGGGAGGCCCCTGACTCTTCCCCCGAATGTTCTCTTTCAACATTGGGATGGAAGCAAGTCAAATTAAGCTGTCATCTGTATGGTACTCAAAGCTGCCGCAAACGACAAACTTTAAAACTAGCCCCTTGCCACAATGAATTTTGTGGGCATCGATCGGACATCGTCGATCGAGTGGTACCAGAAATAACAACAGAAATACTGTATTTCGACATGATCATTAGTTTTATACATATTCTGTGGATTGCAAAAAGGGAAATAACTACTAATTACTTAAAAAATGAGAATGTATTGTATAGTTATACTTAACTTTTCTTCCCTCCACTCATTTTGTCAGAGGGAAAAACCTTTGCATGTAGAAAATATTATATTCCTTCCACACACACTTTGAAACAGTTTTCCCCGTTTAATATTTTTGAAATAAATATCAACTGTGGTGACAGAGGTTTTTATATTTGACTGCATAAAATTTTTTTTTGTGCTTGAAGAGTATATTTTTTGCTAGTATGCATTTTACTCAAATGCTCTTTCAGGCAAGCAGATTTCGTCGCTTCTGTTTCCTATACTTCTTACCAACTTTAACTGTAACTGAACGCGCCATTTTTTCCCGCCCTTCTTACCCCGACTGCTATTTTACAGCCCTGCAGACTGGAACATAATTTTTTGCTACAGGAAACTTAACGGACGCAACACCCTTCGCCTTTGTCAAAAGGCAGTTCAGAGCTTTTAAGCTCTAAATATTCACAGAATCTTTAAAGGTGTGATTTATTTCTTTATCTGTATTTTATTATATGAAATCAAGTCCTGCTACAGTTCTTCCATTGTTGAAAAACGTACGGGTTCATGGACTTGATCTAGATGTTTCTGTCGATCAAGTGGGATAAGAAAAAACAAGCAACACTATTTGAAATTAAGTATAAATTAACTAATTGTGTGTGTATGTAAATATTTTAGAAGTGTATATCATCTCTCTACCTTTGGCCTTTACTCAAATCACCAGCTACGGAGAACCAGCTTCATTTGAAAATATTTTTGCCACATCACGCACACATACGATTAATAATAGGTTCGTAGGAGACTGAATAATAATAAAAAAAAAACTGTATTTCAAATATTAACTGTATTTACATATGAGATATGCTGTCAAAATGTCTTCTCTTTCATTTAAATATTATGGAGTAATTCTGTTTGTCGCAATATTCATAAAATAAAAGATTTACTTTAAAAATAATTCTTTTTGATCAATATTTATCACCTCAATAAAACTTATTCCCGAGTTACGACTTTTTATAGGTCTGAAATCCAACCCGTTTAGATTTGTCAGTGATGTCACTGTATTGTGGCAGTGTAAACTGCAAGAGCCCATATTCCTGTCAAAACGCTGAACTTAGTGAGTTACGCAATAGTTGTCTAACTAATGTACCTAGCAATTGTCTCTTATCCCATTACCGCACTCCCTGAAAGTTTTCAGCTCTCAGGTTTGGTAATCTATGATGCGAAGAATAGGAAAGTGAATAATATTGTTCTCTTGGGCGTATTGAGACAGTTTATGGAGGCCATTAAGAAGCCCATATTTGGGAGATAGGGAGAGGAATTGAAGAGTATTAGCGTTAGAGAGTCAGTCACTGAGAATTAATTGAAACAAAACTACTTACAAGTCTATAGTTCTCTCTAGTACAAATCTCTTACAATTTGGTGCTTTTTTCTATGAAGGGAAGTAACATTGGCTGATAGATATAAAATAGTTGATCAAATCTGAACGAACTTGCTTAGGTGGATATATAAGATCTTAAGAACTAACAGTCTGTAGATATTTCAAAAATTAAAATTTCAGTAATTTTCAAGAGTAGTTCTACATATATATATATACACCCACTTAATATTTTTATGATATCACAAAAACGATGAATATTTTATATTCTACTTCATTCTTCACTTCGTATTCAAATGCTCTATATTAGTTTTGTTTTTCCAATTACCGTTTTAATTTGGGAGAAAGGAAAAATGATAACCGGACATTGAAAGCTTTACTGCATCATAAAAAAATAGCTATATTTTAATTTTTTAACTACACTCTCACGAAGAAATTTTATTCTATGGGACACTTTTGAGAAAAATACATATCTTTTAAAAAGGAAAGAATTTTAAATTTCTTTTTGTTTTACATGCGCTTGAATACTATTTCAAATCTAAAATCGTTTATGCATTGCAATATCATATATCATGTGTCAATCAGGGATTTTGGGGGTAATGGTAAAATTTTTCTTCAAGATTCTGCGGCTGTATGAACAAATGTAGGAACTTTTTGGACGTAGCCTAAGTGACGTTTATTACGATAACAATAATTAATATTTTATGTTATTATTTACCTGAAAAAATACTGATAATAATCAGTGTTAGTTGGATTATAGATGTTACCATAAAGAGTTGTAGTTTCTATATAACTTTCAAAACATATATTAGTACAGATTGGCTTTTAAAATTGAATTTTACATTTTGATCTTAACGAAAAAAATATGTTAGTGTTTCGTAAAATATATCCAAGTTATTATGGAATATTTTAAAAACTAAAAGATATATAGAATTCGTTTTCCATTAGAAAAGAGTTATAAAACCTCTCACTATCATTTTATATCGTGGATGATTACAAGAATGAATTAAATTTCTCTTACCTTGAGAAAATAAATAAATAAATTTTAAAAATTGTTTTCCACGAGGAATTCATCTTAAAGGATTCACCTCAAAATATCGTGTAATATTTTTTCCACTGTAACTTTATAGTTTAATATACACTACACAAATAAGAATACTTACTGTGGCTTTGTGTATTTTAATACTTATTACACAAATACAAGAATGAGTGCATATTACATTATAAAAAGGAATTTTGACAACATAATACAGTGTTTTTGTGACATTAATTGAAGAGTTAATGAATGATGCCATCCTATTCTAGAAGTTTGTGTTCTTCCACAATACTACTTCCTTTGAGGTACAAACAATTCGTTTCTAAACAATTACTTTGATAAGACGTTCTAATACATAGCGAATGTCGATTCCGCTCTCCGAGCAAACATGGTTGCAGTTTCTGAAAAGCAGACGGTCTGATGGATCGTACAAAAGTTGCAATAACCACACATGGTCCTTTCTCATGACCATTGATCGTTTTCTGTATACGTCCGCTTTGTGGATAGGATACTAAAGGCATTTAAAGGAATGGCACTGATCCTAATCATTGGCTGGTTGGGGAGTTTCCAATGGAAGCTACCTTGGAAATTCTGTAAGAGGAATTGTCTGATTTTGCAGTTGAATTCGGAGTACAGAATGGGCAAGTTTAATGAAAGAGGATTATAGAAATCTTAATTAAGGGATTTATATAGTATTTAATGTTATTCCCTAAATCTTTATTAATATTTTTACTCAGGGAAAAGTTCTATTTAGTGATTAAGACTAAAAGTATTACGTGAAAAATATGCATAGCCAAAGTTTTTGTATAAGAAATGGTTCGAATTTCTTTTCAAAAATTTCAAGAAAAAATATAAAAATTCCTTTAAGTTCTGTCGTCTACAGGATGTCCCAACTAAAAGTATCCAAAAGTAATAGCTTATAATTACGGAACTATCCACCATAATGTAATAAACTGTTCATCCGTGGATTGGAAAACTCTCCGAGATTTTTTAGGTCTAGTCTGATCGGTCGCACGTGCGCGCATTATTCGGGAATAGCAGACGATAAACTTTTTAAACTGACTTTATTAGTAAAGATGTGGAAGTGACAGTAAAAGATGCAGTGCGTCCTTTGGTTAACGGAATTTAAATCAGTCACGCGTATACAGCTACGTGTTCGAACAGAATGGAATGAATGTCATTACTGGCCTGCCTAATAGACTTATCAGGATTCCTACAAAATGAATCACGCACACGATCAACAGCATCTTCTATCACGAAAACTTAAGGATACTTGCCAGTATGAGATACCAAAGTGCGCGTCAACCTTTTAAAGTTCTTTCGCATTAGTGGATAGATTTTGATGTCGGAGGGTTGACATTCCATGCTGTAAAAATTTGTACTCTGATATTTTGGCTCCAGTAAGAAATTTGAATAATGACGACTAACTTATTCATTGTGAAGTTTTTCTAATTTCTACTTAGTAAATAATTCCATTTGGTGGTCCTGGACTCGGTTTAGGCTGTTTCTGAAGAGTGTTTGTAATTTCTAAACGCTTGGTTTCAACGTTTTTGTGCTATCATACTGTTCTGACAATGTTTATGTTTTGTCTTGAGATAAAGGCTTAATTCAGTTAGAGTAGACGTGGTAGCCTAGAGATCATGATCACGAACTCATGACCAGTTTGTTATGAGTTCCAACCCTAGTGCCACTGAAGATCCGCCATGTTGAGGGGATGATGCACGTCAAATCTGTTGTTTTTCAATATCCTTCCATTGACGTGGGATAGATGTTCTGGGAGGGGGTTCCAGCTTAGGTCCTCATCACTAGATCGGGGTTCAAATTTACGAGGTTGTCGCCAATAGCCCTTTTATTGCTTTTTAATGCTACATTAATAAACACTCACACATTTAAGGCATTGTGTTGTTTTTAAATTTCATTTATAATCGTATTACTACATCAGTCTCGAAATATATTATACTTTTTTTTTACGCAAAGTAACAGAAAATCTGGAAATCTCTATTTTAAGTGTAAAGGCCTACCTTTCACCCTTATGGTGGGACAATAAATGATTTTCAAGTCTTGAAGCCCTGTTTGCAACTGTTTGTTTTTCAGATGAGAAAACTCACTTCTCTGACATTATTGCAACTTTAAATAGTGAAACGTCATTTTACGCTTCAGATTTACTTACCTTCTCCCCCAAAACGATATTTATTAGGAACAATTATGAATGAGATTAGTTGGTAATCAGCTCACATTAATAAACATGGTTACTGTGTGACTAAAAACCTTTTATCTTATATGATTTTAGGATTCTAAAAACCTTCACAGTTATTGCATAGAACTTCGCAACTGGGTGATGAGAACATTTCGGATGCCATCTTAAATTTTTTTATGGTTTCAGCGCTTACTTGTTGATATCCAACGAGCTTTGCGTGTTTGCAATATCAAAGGGTTAGTTCTGGTAGCCGAAATAATATCGGAAGTACCTCTAGTACCTAATTCCAGCCCAACAATATTTACTTTGTTAAAAGGGCAGATGAAGTAAACTTGAATATCGGGTGGAGGAATCAACACGGTTTGTAAGGAAAACGTCACTTCAAAGAGAAGCCGATCAAAATCTCCTTTTAAGCAATCTAAATCTAAGCAAACATTAATTCGCAATGGAAATGTCGGTATCACTCCAAATGTGTCAGTGATACCGACAATGTAAAGCCCAGAAGCTGTGTAAAGCACTGTGTTTACCAGGAAAACTTGATTCATTCGGAAGTTTTAGCAAAGGAAGTTTGCGAGTATGGGATATAGTCATTTAATAGATACAAGATTATAAATCATAACTGAAATTTTGTCGATAGTAACTCAAAGACTTCTGTTTTTCTTGTGGGGAAAAGATCTAAAAAAATATTAATAAAAATTTCTAAATTAAAAATATTACATCGTTTATGGATTAATATTATAAGTTAATAAATATTTTTATTCCATTTGCATTTAATGTATCCGTATGAATTTTCAGAAACATATTTAGTTTAATAATTCAAACTATTAAGCATGTTTGAATAAGCACGATGAAAACTGTTATGAATTATACATCAGAATTACAGATGGCAAAGCTTTAATATAGCAACAGATGTGTTGTTAATTATGCACTAAGATAACAGGATGAATTTTGATATTCGAAAAATTCTCGAAAAAGAATAGGATCAAATACAAGAAATTAGATTTTAATAAAAATAAATGCTTTTATAAAAACTATATAATTGATTTTCCTCACATGCTTTATTTAAAGCAGTGTAAGAAATTTTGATAATTCTCTAATATTTTAAGTTTTAAAATATAATTCAGGTTTCAAAACAAACACGTTTAAAAAAATTCTTTTTATTGCAATATTTTCATTAAAAAGTCTGCATTGCGGCACACAAAGACTAAATAAGTTCTATCTTTAACTCATGTTCTTAAGGATTGAGAGAAGTCTCTCACACCCTCATACATACTAAGAAAAAGTATTCTTTTTTTTAAAAAAAATACATTGAAAAACAAATCAAAATTACTAATTAAAAAAAAATCTGGACTGAAAAGTTGATTGATGACATTAACTTTAAAAATAAAATAAGAAAAATAAAATTGAGTAACATTCTTTTCATCTAAAAATCTCACTTGAATTCTAATATTAAATAGAGATTTCTTTATTATATAAAATCTTTTTCTCCTACTGATTTTTACCTAAAATATAATCAGAACTATATATATATATAGAGAGAGAGAGAGAGAAACTAAACTTTTCTTTTCATTTCTTCCTTTCTTTTTTTCTTCTCGCTGTAACCCAAATTTTTTGCAACCTACATATCCTACACGTTATCCCCTTATCGTAAAAAACAACCATGCCAAATCCTGGTATCAGGAAACCATGTTATTCCGACAATGTTTTCAGGAAACAAGCTGAAAACAAAGTTTTATTTTCTTATATAAAAGGATAATTCTGCCCCATGTTGTTGTTTTTCCACTTTTCCTGTTTTCTATTGACTTGTGGGTATCATCGACACTTGTAGACTCAAACAAACTAACAAAAATAATAAAAAATAAACTATAAATAGCCCCAACAACTCCTCATCCGGAACTTTCAGTCGAACTTCTGCTCAGAATTTGTTTTCCAGGCTGGTACTTATCTTTTCTTTCGTGAGTTTGGGTTTGCCGGTAAGTTTTCCTTATTTTTCTCCTGTCTTCGAAGAGCGAGGTCCCGAAAGCTATTCCCAGTCTTGCTGTTGTTAAAAGTGGTGATTTCACGAAATGTGATTTGCATATTGAGATGTTTATAAATTTCCCTCCTGTGTGAATACCCATTTTCGCACGTGGAAAGTTTTTTTTTTCAAAAAAACCCCGCTTTTTCAATTTTGTAATTTGTGGGGTAGTTGTACTGAGTTTTCTTTTTTAATAGTTTTGCTTGAGTTCCTTTTTAGTTTGTGGATTTTCTTTATGCCTCATTTTTCGTATGAAAGTTTTTGATTTCCAAATACATTTAAAAAATAAAAATAAATTTATTGTTAAATATTAATAACTGACATAAAATTTAAACTGAAACTTCACTTTTAAAAATTACAAGTAAATATAAAAAAAGTAAGTCAATTCCTACTTAGGTCAACAAAGAAATTTTTTATTTTATTTATTTTTTATCATATAATTACGATTAAAATAAATACGTATATACATATGACAGAATCACAATATTAAGTGGCAATTAATTTGTATTAATTATCATTAAATTATCGTATTGTCATCCAAAACAATCGTGTATAGAAAATTTCAGCGCAAATGAGTGCTTTGAAGTGTGAGAAAAAAACATTTAAAATTTTGACAAAGTGGTCGCCAAAATGGTCACTAAGTCGCCAAAAATTATGCCAACGTGGTTGCATCTGAGAGTCTAAAAATAATTAGTTTTGACCAATTAATTTTTATTAATTATACTTAAATTATACCGTATTGTCATCTAAAATAATCGTATATATAAAATTTCAGCTCAATTGAGCGCTTTAAAATGTATTTTATTAACGATTGAAAATTTGAACAAGATATATAGAGAGAGAGATTGTGAACTAATAGTAGGAATTGAAGAATAAGACGTTGTCTATCATTTTATTTAAACGCAGCTATATTTAGGGAAGTATATTGCGATATAATTTACATTTATCTTTTCATTCTAAAAAATGAAGTGGTCGCTGTAGCCTAATGGTATGATCACAAACTGGAGGCCAGCGTGGCGGGAGATTGAGACTTAATTCCACAGAAGAACTGTTGCACGTTAAGTCTGTCGAGGCTCAAAATCCTCTCATCGACATGGTGTGAAATTTCGAGAGGAAGTGTCACTCAGGTGTCGTTCTCGTCACTTGACCATGATTCAAAATTACAAGCTCCGTTGCCAATAGCCCTTATGTTGCTTTATAGTGCGACGTTAATAAACATTCATTCTACAAAATTAAAGAATAGCTCTTACCAGTTTTAGTTATTTCTAAAAATAATAATTGAGGGAGAGAACCATCAAGCTGAACTAGGGACTAATTTTAACCATTTTAGATTTTTTTTAAAAATATTATTTACTTGAGAAATATATTTTTGAGCTCTCACTCTCTTGTCAAAAGTCTTATATACATCTTGACCCATGTGAATTAGAATGCTGTGATGATTGTAGTAGCATATATAATTCTCAGAAGAGTTGAGAATTCTTAAAGTATTCACAGTAACTCAGTAGTCACATGGTCACAACCAGGATTGTTATTATTTATCAAATGCCTAGCTATTGATCATCAGATCATTAGGCGACGAGCTCTCGAATACTTTTTTTACAATACAGTCCAAGTTCTTAAGTGCTGAGCACATTTTTAAATGAGCAGCGTTTATGACTTGCCTAGAATCTCACAAAACACATACAGGTTAGACAGTCAAATGAAAACGAAAAAAATAAGTGCAAAGGCAGTCATGTCCAGTCAATAGTCTTAAACTCAACCACAGCAGTAGCACGAAGGAAGTTTGAGACACGGTCAGATTTCAATAGCATCCTCCAAGGTTCATTTCTAGCAGCACTGGTAGCTGCACTACGAAAGCATTTTTTGTAGATCTTATTAATCTTAAGCTTAGCAGAGTGAAGAAGTAGGTCTTTGGAAGACCTGTGGTGAATACCAGCATTGTTACTGTGGGATCTTGATTCCATTGAAGACTCATCATGTAGAGGTTGCCATCTGAGGTATAATCTTCGTTGTTCAACCGGGCTCAAAATTAAGATGTTTGTCGCCAATAGCCCTTGGGTTGCTTCAAAGGGCGATATCATTTATCAATCAACCAATATTCAGAAGTAAATGTGTTTACAATGCTTCATTTACCTCTGACTTAAAATAATTTTTTTTTTTAAGATTGCGTCTTAAAAACAAAATCTTAATTATTAAAATGATTCATAATCGTTCAAATTATATTTTAAATGCGTGAAATATATAAATTCGATGAAAACCAAAAACATTTACCTTATAATTTAACTAAAGATTTTTATTCATTAAAAAGACGTGAGCGAAAGTGCTTAAATTACTAATTTTGTGTTTTCTGTGTATTTCAATCATTCTATGTATTACGCTTTTTCTTTTATCTAATTGAAGAAATACGTTAAATTTGTAACAAAACGATATGTTGGTAGCAAAAAAAAAAAAGAAAAAAGAAGTTTTTAAATGACGTTACCCAGTGGAACACACATACACACTTCTTTTAAGTATATTATCAATAAATTGTATTTAATTGGACATTTGTGTGGGAAATAAACCATTTTAAATCCAAACGTCATACTCGTAAAGTATAATATTAAAGAAGAATTTATTCCTTAAGAATATAAACTATTTCTCACTATATTATGGATTACAGAATGTGAAAATAGTTCTCTGTTTTTAAATTTAACAATTTCTCAAAACAATATTAAATAAAGTAAATAAAATGCAATTAAAACGCTATACTCTTTATTCCCGAATCATGTAAATTGATTTTACATTACTGAGAGCAATAACAATTCAATAAATCCAATTGAATCAATTTAATAACTCATTTTTGACATAATCGTACAATTTAGCATTCTTAACTTATTATTTGCTAATGAATTCTCCGCGAAAATCCTATCATTTTCATATTATTTACAGCTACTTCTTTCCAAAACGAGATCCTCAGAGCTTTTAAACTCAAAAATATTCCCCACAACCCTTACTCATCTGTGATAATATTAGTTTTATTTTTCAATCGGTTCAACTTCAATCACTGCGCCTCCGGTAACTAGATTAGAAGGGCCCTACTCCTCAAAATTCGATTAAACATCATTTTCCAAATTGCCTCTACACTACGTCTCCTCCGTTAAATTGAATTAAACCCAGCAACTCCGTTAAACGTAACCCGTTAATATTCGGTTTATGAATTAGCGCCACTGCTAATGTAATTTAATGGGTTATGGATGTTTGGGTAAGACAATCTGGATCCATGGAGTTTTTTCCCAGCTTTATTTGCAAACAAAACCATGGGGTAGTTAATGATTTTGGTACTTTTTTCCCCCTTAGAACTATATTGAGTAGATATGGTAAATCCCATATTAAAATAGGCCAACAATTATTAAGGAAAAAGACATCTATACTCGCGCTGTAATCAAGTTATGTGTAAAGAGCTGTCAATTTATTCGAGAATATTATAGGCCGGCATATAATTCTAATCAAACATTTCCAAATAAGGATCCGTTTTATATTAAATCGGTTTGCTGTGTAGATTGAACAAAGAGATTTTGAGAGTTATTTTATAAATGGAAATATTCTTTTTTTATGCAGCACATAATGCTTTTTTTTAAATTACATCTTAACAAATGCAATCTGTAGTACTACAGTCAGAAATAAATGTCTTCTTTTCAAATGAGCTGCATTTTGGCAGTTTAGACTTTGCAGACATGGCAGTTCCCCAAGTATGTGAAATATTTCATTAATGGCACCATCTAGTGGCGGCTACCGTTACTAAATTTTTGACGCTTTAATTAATCCATTCCAATCCAAGCTCTCGTCGGATGCTATATATTGCCGTGATTTAGTTTTGCCGAGAATACCAGAACCAAATAGATACTCAACGGATCTTTTACGTGCCACGTAATCATATGACAGGCATGCCTACGATATTTTCGCATCCAGAAAATCTATCGGCTCCAGCCGGAATCGAACCCAAAACTTTGGGCTTACGAGGCGATACGCTACCTCTAAGCCATCGAGCCAACTTAGAAGTTAAAGTAAATTTCTTGAAGTTAATGCTTTGAGAACTTAACTATTTTATAACTATTAATAATTACTAATTATTTTTAAAATTTTTGAAATGATCTGTTTTTAAATTGCTAAGAACTATTAATTGAAGCATTGTTATATTATTCCCTGTTGCATGCAATATATTTCAATATTTTATAATGCGCATGAAATGAAATGGAAATTATCTTATTATATATATATATCGAATAGAGGGAAGTATTTTAATTTTGTAGATTACATCCTGTGTCAATGGATAAATTAAGAATTAATTAAAGGAGTTTGAATTTCTTAATGATATTATTTTCAAGAATTATGGGTAATTTTAATTCAGTTGGTTTTAAAATGTCTCTTAATGCTTTCGTTGTTTCTTGTTTCAGTTTGTACTTGCATGATCATGAATTATATTATTTCAAAATTAATTTTAAATCATTGTAATGGATTCGAAAATGTAGAAAAATTTAAACGTATTAAATATATTTCATTATCTAAATTGAATGTATTTAAATGTATTCAAAGTACCAATACAATTTCTTGATTAAAAGTATAATGATATTCAAAGGAAAAAAATTCATAAAAAAGAGATTTCCTATGGAAATTTTCCTTTTTATTTATAATCTCACAATCAGTATCATCCCTCCTCCCCTTGAATGTAAAAAAACAAAAATCAATAACTTAAGAATTTCTGCTAATTTAAAAATGAAATCCTTATTTTTAAATTTCATTGTTAATGTTTTTTTGTTGATTTCAAAGGATATATATTTCTGGAAAGAGAAACGAATTGTATGCACTGGATAATGTATTATTTATGGTATGGGCCTCGGTAGTGTGGGTTTCGTTTCATTCTCTCGACTCGTTTTCAATATCATGATCCAAAGATTTTTTTTTTACTGTCAAATCTTTTTCCTGAACATATTACCCGAAAAAATGAGGTTTTAGAACTAATGCCTACTAGTAACAGTGGCAAGACAGTATTATTATAACATATCCATCGACCGTATCTAGGCCTAGGCCTACCACAGTACACCGTTGTTACTCATTTAGTCCAAAGGTGGCGATAGGTCGAGTTGGTTTGTACTTAGCCTTGTGAGATTGTGTGAGTCACGCACATTAATTTATTACGAATTATCACTTGTACAATATATTGCTGTATATTATTTACTTAGAAGGATCTTAGGTGGAACCTGTGCTTGTGTGTATGGGTCTAGGGGGCTCGAAGTAATCTTAAGACGCCTCTGTATATTGTACGGCCGAGGTAACCAACTAGTGGTCCGTGGAAATTTTTGAGTTGTCCTTGAAATTCTTGGCTACTGCTGTTAGAGAATTTAATTAATTTTTTGACAAGTTTTATTTAATTATAATAACTCCGAAATTTTTTTTCATGAAAAAATTCTGAGTTAAAGTACAATTGTCTTTCAATCGCTTAATATAATGCATGTTGTTGTAGCTGTTCTTTCTTCTGCCACCTGATCTCGATTGCTCCAAGCTTACGAAATTATCATGACAAGGGTCCAAATGTATGCATGCCGTTGGCCGTAGCCTTGAGCAGCATACAGGTGACAATACGATTTAGCTCAATTCCACCCCAGTTTTGAGGGAGAACACCCTGGGGGGTCAGGGGCCTCCCACCTAGCTTCCCCTTCCAACAATCTCACGAAAGGAGGCTCGACGGCTATTTAGAGTACCCATGCCGCAATGACACTATACATTTATAAACATTCATACCTTCTCCGGGATTTGAAACGAGGCTCTACCGCACAGCAGTCAGCGTCGTTAACCATTATACCGGATGGGTGACAGTAGAATGCATTTAATTATTAATCCTTAATTCATAAAAAAAATATTAAGATATTTCTTAGAATATTTTATACCTGTCAAGCATTTAAGTTATATTTCATGCATAACCATGGCATACCTTTCAAAAGGACCTGAAACTTTCAACCAATCATAGTAATGTTAAAAATTTTCTTAAACTCATAACCTCATACCCAGAACATGCTGGCACACATCCCACCCGCCGTCCATATTACTAATTTCCAACCCAAGCGATCGGAGCAAACTCAACTGAATCTAATACATCGCCGTCATATCTATAATATATGTGACCGCTAACAGTGTTCACCTGCTTCACTGGTCAGAGCAGTGTGTAATATGCTTCGCTCGTCGGCTGGCGAACCGAGTAACTATTAATATGGACTGTCGCGTACCTAGGTTAGCCTCCCGGACGCAATTAATGACTGTTCCGCCGCTTTCACGCATTACCGGTGTGTATTTATTAACCAATGGAATTGATTTATTCCGGGGTATCCGAGGCATAATTCACTAGGTAGCCACCGACGAGAAGATTAATTTTTTGGCCGTTCAAAAGTAGTTGGTTGTTGAGAAGGTCTTTAATTTTAAGTTTTGTACCGAAATTCTAAATATTCTTGAGTTTAAGGTGCATGATGGTTTGCTTTTTTCTTGAAATAGTTAAAGGCGTTTTTCTTAATATTTATTTTCCATTTTCCCATTTTTATAGTTTCAGATAGATTAAAGACGTATAAATTGGTTTGTGAAAAGCATAATTTTTTTTTTCAATAAATAAACTGCACAAGGGCAGTTTCGCAAAATATTTGTCATGATTTTTATACTTGTTAATAGGATGTTTCGAACGTTATTTTTGACAGTTTGAGTTAAATGAAAAAATAAAAATAATGTTATTCTAAATGTTACAAGCTTTTAATTAACTGTGCTCAAGTGAATAGATATTTATCTATGTTGGCACTCTCCTCTCCTAAGTCACACTACACCAACGGGATGACGACCTCGTCAGATTTAACGTGCATCGACCCCATCTGCACAACGGGTCTTCAGCGGTACTAAGCTCTAACTCATGACATGCCAGCCACGAGTTCATGACCATGACAACTAGGCTACCACGCCACTCTTTGAAGCAATGAAAGAATAAAAACAATATCCAAATTACTGAAAACTTTTAATTGTCTATTATGCTTAAAAGTAGAGATGTTAATATTATAAGACAATCGTAATTCAGTACTATTTAGGTTGATAATAATTTAATCTACTTTCGTCAAATCGTCATGAAAGAAATTGACTACAAAAAACAGTGTTGCTTACACAACTATTAAGCCTTTTTTTTATGTACCGTAAAATCCGGCATATAACATGCACTTTTAACACAAAAAATGAGATGGAAATTTACGAGTGAGCGTTATACGCCGAATATAAAAATGAGATCTTTAAAAGTAAAACAAAGAGATGAGTATAAAGAAAATTAGACTTCTACATATATCGGAATGCATTAATTTAAAAGAAATGACATTTCTTCTGAACTTACAGGGCTGTAGCTCGAGAAATGTCTTCAGAACACAAGAGCATTGTGCACGTCCATTTCAGGTTTCTTCATAAAAAAAAGAGGGTGCATTTTATACGGCGAATATACTTTAAAATTGCAACTTAAAAGTATAGGTTCGCGTTATACGCCGAATTTCACGTTATAATTTTTGTTGTTTCATTATTTGTAAAACTTCTTATACTGCAGAACTTCTTACTACTTCTTAAAAATTCTATACAGCATAAAATTTTAGTACAATTTCGAACTACATTTTAAAAAAGAGGTGATATTTTGACATAATGAACATGTTAAACTCTTAGATTGAACTTGGAATATTCTAGAGATGTTTATAAAATCAGAATTTTAAAGGAATAAAAAAGAGGCTATTTCGTTTATTCTATTGAGATTGATTGTAGGCAGAGTATAGTGGTTATACATTAAAATAAAGAATAATAGCTATTTATTATGATATAATTAATTAATTACGAAGGGAATAATAATTCTAACAGTAATTTAATCAAAAAGAAAGTACTGTAAAAACTAATGAGAGAACTTATATACTTCAATCTAAAAATATTTTTACCAGTGACAAACGCGCGTATTTAAACTAAAAGTTGAACTGAAAACGACTATTCGTGAAACTAACTATTCATACATTACAGAAGTATTAACTATTTACCGTTTGCTTAATTACATGCTTCCAACTGTAAGTTAAACAGCTACGGCAAATTTTAGATGCGATAATTTGCATAAATTTCTCCGAATTCTGAGTGTGAAATTATGAGCGAGAATAGACCGTCTGCTACTGCTTATAGCATCATATTCTCGCAGTTGAATGTACATAAGGTTATTAAATTAAGGTAAGCATCTCAAATCTGTGTGTACTTCGACCAGTTATAGTTAAGAGAGTTGGTCCACAGACATAGGCACGCACATATTCATGATATTTCAGTTAATTAACTCCAATATACTTGTGATAGTGTCAAAATCTACGTTCTGTAGAGTTAGTTAAGATAATCACGAATCTTAATATGAATTGAAGTGTAGATGATGAGAAATTCATGCATAACTAGGTATTTGATCTTATTTTAACGCGTTTCGTATGTAACAGGAAATGCTATATAGCTTTTCAAATTAAATTTTAATTAAAAAAAGTAGCAGTTAGCTTTAAAAAAATTCCCCAGTTAAATCTTTTGGATTTTTTTGCCGAAAATTAATTTTAGATCTATAATAATACTTTGTGAGGCTGTACTTGACCTTTGGAGGAAACAATGACAAATCAAACAAATACTAAAATTTTAAGTATAGTCGCCGGAATACAAGCCGCTTAAAAATTGTCTTTTTTAAGAATAATTTTTAGTTTTATTTGTGTTTACATTCTTTTCGTGATCTATCTAATAATTAGAAGTTGTTTCCTCGAGAGACAGAATAAGACTAAAATTTTTTTCAAATTTCGCAGGGGTTTTCTTCTTTTTATTTTTTTATTAAAATTAAATTTGAGATTTTGAAACTGTTGGTCTTTTTGGTTTTAGTATTTTTAAAATTGTATTATAAACATCAAATCACTTTTTATTAACTAGGCCTAATTGCCGCTTTTATATATATATATATATATACATATATATATATATATATATATATATATATAAACCCATAACAGGTCTAGAATGTCAACATTATGACTGTTGCCAATCTGGGCAAACGAAATCGTTTCAGGTTAACAGCATTAATAAATATGATTTTGAAAATTAACTACATAATATAATATTTACAGTTATAAAAATATTCAAAAAATAAGTTCACAGTTATTATTTGCATTTTCATCCGTAAGTTAGCATTAAACTTTTAATTCCAATATTTTTAAGTTATTTTAATAAAATAAATAGATTGACTTTATTTTAACATCGATATTGACCACAGTTTGAATTATTTTTCTTTTAAAATAATATAGTAAGTTCTGTTTTATAATTGATAATATAATATAGTACATTTTAGTAAGGAATACTGTTAAGCCTAATTTTCATGAACAATAAACCATGAAGATTAAATGATTTTGTTCTTTTAAAAAGCATACTATGTCTTGTAATATTTGTTTTAGAGAACAATTGCAAAGAAATATTTATTCTTGTGTCTGTTCCTTGCCCTCATTCCGCTTTGCATCTCAAAAACTGTTTTGTGGTAACAAAATATCGAATTCGAATTATCACTCGACGCATCGTAGACCACACACTGTTACGTAATCGCTGTTATTCGATGTTGATGAAAAAGAGGAATCGATTAAAGAGCTGTATTTCCCTGGAACCTAAACGATAAAGGAGAGATCGAGGGAAGGGAATAAAAAAAGGAAGTATCGACAGAAAACAGGCGTGGATATAGGCGGTCTATGGACCTGGATTCCTAAGTGTCCTCTATTGTTAAAGGAACGTTTTACCAAGGCACAAGTAATTACGGTGTCGTCGGTGCTTTTGTAGTTGATTCAAACTTGGTGAAAAGTAGTTTCAGGCATGTTGCAGGATGGAATTACCGCCTATTCTTAGCTATTGAAGTTCAGAAATGTGTAATCCTTTGAATAATGTTATTTAGGGACGAGTTTATATTTTATTATCTCCAGAGAAAAAAATATTGAATTTCAATAAAATCCTGCTAGCTAAGCGCTTTAATCTGAATAAAAGCTTTCCCCTACGGTTGCAATAATCGCTTACACATTAGGGAAAATTTCTTTTGTCTCAAGAGACTTTTGTATGCTTGAAATGAGTTGTATTTGTTAAGGAATGGCTTTCGTTTTCTAAAATATTATTGATTCATATCATTTGTGGGTATATTTCAAGCTCTTTAATTCCTTCAAACTGAATTTAAATTTAAAGCATTGTCAACAATTTTCTTTAAGCGATTTATTTTGTTAAAATTTACTATATTTCAAAAATGTTTGGGTTTTGCAACAGGAGTACGTGTTTGTACTTATTTTTTTCTAAATTATACTTGAGACTATTCCTTATATATTTCCTTGCCGAGTTAGCAATAAAAATAAATATAAAAAAATGTGTGAGGTAATATATAAATATATATAATGTACAGAGTGTTCACGTACAAATATTTCTGTATGATAGAAAAAAAATTAAGAATTTTTAATTAAGTTTAATTTTATCACTTTAATTATTAATTGATCAAAAATAAATTAATTTTATTGGAAATAAATCGATATTAATAAATTATCAGTTATTCTTGGAAAAGTATGCATTCTCACAAACAGATTTAAACTGCGGTTCTTTTACAGAAAGAGGTTTTATAATCATGTAACGTGGTAGAAAGTATTTTTCCTAGAGGATTAGTCAGAATCGCAAATAGAACACAATAGAACAATGTTGTTTTTCTAGGAAAAAGAAAAAAAATGATGAATTTAATAATAGTTCTAAACATCATAATACATCGATCATGATTTGAAAGAGAAATAAATATTATATTATTTTATATGCATAATTTTTAATTATTATAACATTTAGGCTTGGGTTTAGCTTTCTCTTGAAAAACTATTTGGACTTTTGATTGGAGTAAAAAAAAATATATATATATATATTTGCTCGATCACTTACTGTTCCATTTTATTATTTTTTTATTCTTAGAAGTTTTAAATAAAAACGTCTGAAAAAGTTTATATTCTTTCTATGTCGGCACATTCTGTAAAATACTATTATAAAACAACTTTTCTTTCCTTCTGATTGTGTAGAAAAAGAATCGATATGGAGCGAATATTATTTTACCCTAGTACTTAACTTCTTTCCTTCTACCTTTCCAAATTTGAAATGTGGGATTGCAGAAAAAGCTTATTTTTTTTTCCCAACCACTCTGTTCTTTCCTGAACTTTTTTCCTCCATGTTCTCAAAGAAATGAGTCCCGTAAACTTCCGAAATCGAAGCTATCGTATTTCTGCGAAAGTGTACATGCCACTTCGATCGGCAGGAATTCGGGGAAACTCGAAAGTCACCGAAAAGCCATAAAATATCGGGTTAATTTTAAAAAGAGAGAGTAAAAAAGCGAGTCAAAGTAAAAGGAAAAAAGAGAAGTGAAAGAGAAAACTGTCACTCCACAGGTGAAAACCACCTTTCCACGGCTAACATTTCACCAGAAAACGTTATTCCAAATCTTATAAATTGTTCCAAGTTGGGGTGGGGGAGGGTCGAGAAGTTCCTATCGGCGTAATTCGGCTAACTACATTTTATTTTCTCCCGTTCACTGTCATTCTTTTTCGGTCTATACGTTTTCTCGCAGTTCCGTCATCGCTGTGCAGCGACCGGAAATCTAAAAAAGGACGGCGGGGAAATAAAAGAAATATTACTGGAAGAAGTAAATTTCTTTTCTTTTTTCCCTTCAGATTCTGCGAAAATCCAAAGTTACTATGGCATATGAAGTTACCACTTCTGCAATTAATAGTGAAAATAAATAAATGTTCTCTCTTACTAACTTTGGATGTTGCTCAAAATTTCGTTGTGTAAGCTCCCTTTTATAGCCATCTTCGCATAATGTTAAATTATAAGACCTCGAAACGGAGTACCGTAAAATCCGGTGTATAACGCGCACTTTTAACACAAAATAAGACTGAAATTTACGGGTGCGCGTTATACGCCGGGTATAAAAATGAGAGCTTTAAAAATAAAAATAAAAAGGGGAACATAGAAAAAATTAGACCTACAAAGATCAAAATACTGTTTATTTTTTTTTTTAAAGACATTCCTTGCGAATTTAAAAGAGTTGTGGTTTTAAGAGTAAACTATTTTTTTTCTAAGGCTCTCGAATAAATGTCTTCAAAACATAAGAGCATTGCGCACGTACATTTCAGGCGTTTTAGTGAAAAAAGTTGTGCGCGTTATACGGTAAATGTATCTAAAATTAAAAATTGCTGCTTAAAAGTATAGGTGCGCGTTATGTGCCAGATTTTACGGTACTTCTTATAGAAAGGTGCTGGAATATTAATATTGTATTCTAACCACTATTCATGGTTTATTATAAGAGCTTATTTTTATCGAATGTTATCAATTTTTATCTGGATAAAGGTTATTCCTTATTTCGTCTTTTGTACCATAATGCTAAATTAATTTTTACTAATGATGTGTTGTTTAAAGGAAAAATTACTTATTTATGGAATGATTTCATTTTTTTAAAATTATGGTATTTTAAAGAAATATGTGGTTTACGACAAGGGCGGGCAAACTTTTCCAGGGTATACGGGCTACTTCTAATTTTTTTCAAGGTGTTGTGATCCACCTATGACGTAGGTATGGTGAGCTAAGAAAAATGTCTACAATGATGATTATAACATAATAATAAATACGGAATATATGTACTTACCCATATAACAACATTAAAAATAAATCTTAAAACTTTAAAGACCACGTTTAAAGCAAAACGCAATATACAAACATAATATTAATATCCACTAATATAATACTATCGAATGATGCACTTATTATCAAACAGTTCAAAATACATCACAAAATAAAACGTTTTTATCTAAAGTTAGTTCTCGCAGTTATAGTCAGTAGAAGACTTAGTCTACAAACTGTCAGCTAATCTTGAATATTTCGGTGTATATTTACTGGTAATCTTCAGATGATTACCCCAAATTGTCTTGGCGGTCCACCGGTCGATCGCGATCGACTAAATGCTTACCTTGGGTTTACAACATAACAAATTTTTTTGAAAGTTGATACTTTTTTGAATCTGAAAATGTGTTCCGCGTTTTGTTCAGGCACTCTTACGTTGATTTTCAATCTCTTAACGAAATCGCATCATTTTCAAGAAAAACATAAAATAAGGAAAGGAAGTAAGGCTAAAAGGAAACAACTATCCTCATTTATGTTATAAATAATCTAGTACTGCCATACGGATGTGTAAAATAGGAAATAAATTTTTTCTATGTATAAGAAATGGTCTTTAGGGGATGCGCTACTTCAGAACACTCCAGCTCGGAAGTATTACGCGCGAATGGGAATATATTAGAAACGAGAACTATACATTTGCGGGCTACAAAAACTGTAATTATTTATCATTAAAAATTAAATTCGAAAAATATTTCAAGAAAGTGCTACGACAAATACTTTTCTAATGTTAAGAATTTACTGAATTTTTCCTCTTCACTAATCCCTATGAAAGGTCTTCAAATGTATTGAAAAAAATAGAAAAAATCCTTCTTTTATATTTAGCACTAGAGTCACCGAACCAGTCGAAATTGACTGTAGAATATATGTGCAGGAAGGATTGTTTTATAAATTTTAAAAATATCTTTTTAAGACCCACAAAAAAGAGCGAAATCGTGTGAATAAAGAGGATATAGGGGTACATTCGATTTACCTCTTCTCGAAATCTTCCTTATTTTATATCATTGGCAAGTTTGATTAAATTCTTATTGACTTGAAGTAAACATCAAGTTGTTTATGGTGATCTAAATAAATAAATTGAGTTTATTATATAATAATATAAATAAATAATGATCAACTTTGAATGTTTCAAAAGTTATTTAATATTGAAATTTAATTTTACTATATAATAATTGATATAATTTCAGTTATGTTTTTTCAGCATTTATTAATTTTATTAAATATGTAAAATTTAAAATTTTAGATTGAAATTTTTAAAAAAAAATCTAAATAAATCTTTTTGTTATTTTATTTATTTATTTGTATGTGAACTCTTGATAAAAACAGATTAAAATATTCTCTATCGTAATTCTTTTTTTTCTTTAAAAATAAAATTTGTTATTGAAGACATCTTTCAGTATTGAGTTATGCCAGCTGAAATTAGACGCCTCTTAAAATTCATGAAATTCAATTCAATTGTGAATTAATATTAAAAATATCTAAAGATTTTCATATATTGGAAATGTTGTCTCTTAATTGTGAAGTAAAAGGAATTTTTTTGTTTAAGGGATAATTTCAGTGATAAGGCTCACAAGAAATAATATTATTCGTAATACTCTTTACTATGATAATACGTTTTTCAGTAATTGAAAGTATTTCTCCCATATAAAAAGTTTTTCGACGAAAGTTGTAACAATATTGCTGTCAGAAAAATGGCTATACTGTAACAATTCAATTACAAAGGATTTACGACTTATCGTTTACAGATACATTTGATCGCCTAGAACGTAAAATCGATTTCTATGAACATAATATCAATTGTTCTTTTATGTTACTTTATAGGAGACGTTGGTGTTCCACTCAATTTCTCCCATTAAGAATTTATTTCCCATATCTTGTTTTATAACTTCCGTTGAAGCTGTAATACCACCAGCCATTCATCAATCCGTTCTAAAATTCGAAAAAATTATGGCGGGAAAAAATAATAAATGTTGGAATTATATAAAGGCGCGAAAAAATTTCCCCAAAATTTCCAGAACAAGGATTCCAAGGAGTTTTGTGCTAACTGGAACAGAAATGGTAATGACGCGACAGATCCTGGTCGGGGAAAAGTTCCTAGACTTTTTTTTTTTTTTTGCAATCCCTTCTGCCATCTTTCTTTTTTTTATTCTATAAGTTCCAAACCCAAAAAGATCTTTGAGGGGAAAAGAGAAGAGACGAGAAAAAAGGAGGAAAAAAAAAATAATGCCTAGGGAGATTACTGTTCACTTTTGATATATGAGGCGACAGAAATGGCCTCAGAAAGGGCGTAAAAAATTATTTCACTTCTTTGACCGTCCATGGCTAAGTGGCATGAAGTTAATCCTTCACTTTTTGGATATCTAGATAAATTGGCTAGACTGATCGAAAGCAGCAGAATTTTGAACCATTTATTCAATTAGAAATCTATATTATTTTAATCGATACATTTAAATGAAACGGGTATGTCATTTCTTAAAAATACGATTTAAAAAAAAAAAACTGAAACTTTTAAAGAAAAATATGTAGATTCAGATTTTTGCATTGTGCAATGAACATTACTAACATAAGAATATAAAATCTGGACATCAAGAGCCACATCTAACTTCGTTAAGATATGATTCGAAAGCTCTTATCAATCGATATTATAGCCTTAAAATTTGATACGAACTAAATTTATTTTTACCCATAATGCATCTATTGAAAAAGTTATAGGTTGCATACGTATTATGTAAAAGGTGACAAAATAAAAATAATATTGTTACAAAAAAAAAGAAAAATGCCTGGATTTTTTTTCCCAAGTTGAAATTCATTAAAATTTTTGTAGATAAATTCTTGATTGTTGTTTTTATAATTCAAGAATATATTTAATTGACTTAAATATCATAATAATACAAGATAACATATAATGTATACACCCTAACACATAATGTAACCCGTTCAGGACCAGGCGATTTTTCTTGTTAACACCTACTTCATTTAAAAATTCATATAAAATCATTACTGTAATAAACGACACCGAAATTTATAGTGAATAATCTTGGAAAAATTCCATAAGTTCCTAATTAAAATCACCCCGTTATGATCACGGGCTTCAGAACGTGCAAAATGCAGTCTCACATATGTAACAATGTTCCCTGAAGTGATCACATATATGTGATCATGGTCCTGAACGGGTTGAATAATAATTAATTAGTTTGGTGTTTGTTGGCTTGAATTAACATGACACTAAAGATATAACATGGCATGACAAACTATACGAGATCTGTAGGCATCGCTCCGCGTAATTTTGAAACCACAAATAAACTGCCACGGTTTAAAATAAAGATATTTTTTTTAGAAGTTTTGCATATGCACTTTGTAAAATATTGTAGATAAGACACGAAAGAAAGGGTTAGACAACACTTTTAAGTTAACTTAGAGTCATTTACTGTAAGTTATTCTGCTATACGTAATTTTTGTGTTCAAAGCTTGATTTGCGTATTATAATAATTTATAGTGACGTCGTTTTGAATCTATTACTTGCTTTTTATTAAAAAAAGATTTTACATTTTTTTTTTCGTTATAGAAAGATTATACTGTACGTTTTAAATTATAGCAGAATCTCATTTACGCTTTGGTAATTTTTTCTAAATGTTGGGGTTGAAGATCATTGTGCGTCTGAAATGTGTCGCAGTTGGCCGGGAAGTCTTACTACGTAAATAATAAGAATTATAAAAATTAAACTTTAAAAATAAAACAAAAATAAATATCCTTGTCACACGCGCCTTAAATTTTACCATATCTATCGCTGAATTAGGTCAATTAAAACCATACTTTAGGCACTATCTTTATTTTATTCAATTCAAAATATCCTTTCTTGGAAAATTCCCAAATATTCTCTTGCTAATCGCATCTATGTCAACCGCTCCGATGCAAGTCTGGTGTTTGTCAAACTGTCTAACCTTGGCAAACTTAGCGGCGGAAGTCTTATCAATACCGCTGTTCCGACTTTCAAGATTACTGCATTTTAGGGAAAAGAAATTTTAATGACGTCTAAATGGAAGATAATTCTTCTCAGAACAATTGCTAAAATAGTGTTTAACTTGGAAAATCGTGAACTAGGGGTCTCGGAAATATAATACATTACTGCTTTCATACGCTCGACTTCTGGAATTCAAAGGGACAGTTCATTCTAGCATCAGTTATTTTAGATTACTCTCCTTCTACATTTATGGTAATTTGTTAGAGTGGGAACTAAATCACAGACTTAAAATGTGTATTATCAAGTATTACTTGTCAAGCTATTAATGGTTCGTATCATCCATTATGTTACAGATTTTTAAATAAATCACTGTTTTATAACTAATTAATCATGTTGTATTAATTTGTTTTCTTTCCTTTCCAGGTTGAAAATGTATCGAATCCACTTTGTGTATTTTGGGACTATCAAATAAGGTAAGAGATTCACTCTTTATTTCATTATAGATATCGTAAAAACTAATTTTTATTTCAACGCATTTTCAGGACGGCTAAAATCGTTAGAATTATATTTTTCATTAAAAAAAATTTTGACAATTTCAAATGCTCCAAAATTTAGCATTTTCAACTACATGCATCTTAATGCCCCAAATTTAGTCTGCAAAATCTGTTTACATTAAATAAATAAACTAAATACTATTAAAAATGTTACAAAGTTAATTTAACTACTGTAGTTTTATGTCATTTAGTATGAATAAGAAAATTTTTACCTTCAGATTTTAAAGTAAAACTTCAAGAAATTAGACTGTTTTTTTTTGTTTTTTTTTCCCTCTTAATTCATTGTTAAGTTTTCATTTACTTTTAAACTCGCTTCTTCGACTATCGAAATGAATGTACATTTAAATATGTACTTTTAATAGAAATAAAAACGTGTATCAGATCAACTTTGTGTGAATTACACACACACAATTAAAATTTTTGCATTATTTCGAATGACCATTTTAAAAACAAAATTATTAGTTCATCTACTTTTCAAATAATAATAACTATAGTAATTTTTTTCTCTTAAGAATTCAAAAGGAAGAATAATTTACATTTCAAATTATGAATGAGTTTAGTATTTATTCTAGGGTAATTGTTATTTATTTATACATAAGAGATAAATAGATAAAATTAATCAGTTGAGAAATATTTGCAAGCTACAAGTATTTTGTCTCATGGAATTATATATATGTGTGTGTAATAACTTAATATTTACTTATATTTCTGATTTTTTAAATATTTTGCTTCTAAATCATAATTGCGAATGCTATTTTCGAAACGCGTCTAATTGCATCCGTTATTAAAAGGATTAAACCCATATTTTGACAGATTTATTTGTGAATCCCCTTTAAAAAGATCAGACCTTGAATTTTTTGACAAGTTTATTCGTGATTTTTAGTGTAACAATATCTTAATAGATTACACGTGCCCTAGAAAACGGTTAAAACTTCCCCCCAAAACATTTACATCATTTCTATAAAAATAGCTATAATTACTTGAACATGTGATTACAGTTATGTTTGACGCTTGGGCAGAGAGGATGCTGAATTCTTTGTGGTGATCTTAAAATGACCTAACTAAACGGTGGTTTGATTAATGTCCAGAACATTATAATTATCGCGAGCACAAACATAAAAAGAATACATCTTTACATTATATATAAATATTTTAAAAATTCAGTTAAATTTAACTGTACCGTTTCACGCACGTATCATGCTTATCGTGCTTGATTAAATAATGGTAATGTTCGAAATATGATTCATATCTGAACCCCAAACATGAATAGGTTTTTAATATGTTCTGAAATTTTTCAAAACTTCTATCTGCATCATATATTTGTTTAGTTATATTTAGTACATCCTTTTATAGGACGTTTTCAATAGTGTTGTTTGTTATTCCTATTCTTCATTTATTCGACTGGAAAACAATATTTTTTCCGTCTTCATAATAATAATAAATTGCAATCTCGAATCTTATTTGAAACCGTAGCAACATTGAATTTTCCTTACCTAATGAATGGATATGTATATTTGATTGATATACATTTGCCCATGCGTGCTTTTCCCCCCGTGAAAAACGTTTGCCAAATAAATTTTATGCCTATGTTTTAAATTTAAAGTATCTTCGAAACGAATATACCATGTTTCATCTATAGAAATAAAAGAAAATATTTGTTGAATATGTCTTTGCTTCGGATGAATGTTATATGAGTAAGAAATGGAATTTTAAAACTCGTATATATTTCCTACCACTCTTACTGTGGGCTCATAACATGTCGCAGAAAAATCTTTTTCACGAAGAGTATTAAAATATATCTTATGAGATATTTCCTTTTCAAAACGCATTTTGAAGTAACGAAATGCATATTCGTTTTTTCCTCTTTATTTTCAAGTAGCGAGCATATGTTAGAATGTTTCTTTTCAGAACCCAAAAGTTGATGACGTATTATGAATGCTCTGGAATGGGGATGTTCTTATATTTATATATCTAATATATCTCTAATCAGATACCACATTCAATGATATAGTAAAAATGCGCGTTTTTTCCCCAAACATTCTTGCTTAATGTTTGTGTGCTTTAAGTTTAATTTAAATACCGATACACATTCCAACTATGAACCAGTATCTGTATGATTGAGATCATTGTATTTATAAATACACCTTTATAAATTTGTATTTGTTTAGTTAGAACTTAAAGTAGAATATTCAAAATATTTTCTAAGAACATAAACCCAATTCACAAATTGGGAAAACGAAAGGGAACTGTACATTCCTGCAGAAGTTTAGATGATTGAAATACTATGTATCGTCAATAAAACGTATTAAAGCCTTCAAAAACATTTAAAAAAGTGTGATAAAAATACTTTAAAAATTATCTTTTTAAAATCTAGATTGTTACAATACATTGTATTTAAAGCTTAGAAGGGAATTTGATTTATGTTATACATGGTTATTTTTCTAATTCCCTCCAATGTTTCTGAGCGAGCGCTTTCGTAAGAAAACTAAGACGAATACAGCAAAAAAAAAAATAACATATTATATAAGAGAATAAAGGAAAACTACATGTTTTATTTACATATTTTACAGGTGTTCTTCATGTGGTCACACGGTATACATCAAGGCCAATGGTCTTAATTCCTGCCTTGCTTTACTCAATGTGGTGCTATCATTGTTATTGATAATAAGTGTTATCTTTTCCTTTTTAACCGTGTTATCCAAATACTTGGTCTTTTACATAAGACCCAAGCTTTCGTTCCCCTTTTTCTGCGTTATGTAGCAGAACTGCATGAAAATGGTAACACGTACTGTCAATAACGTTGATAGTACTATATTGAGTAAAGTGTGGAAGGAACTATCACATTCACGTAGCCGTGTGTGACTAAAGGTTCTCATATACAGAAACTTGTAAAATGTGTAAATAAAACCTGAATTTTTCCAGTGTTCTTTCATATGTTCTTTTTCGCTGTATTCTTAGATTCGTCTTAGATTTTTTTACTACAGCGTTTCGTAGCCTTGGAGGGAATTATGAATAAGCCAGTACACTGTTCTGCATTAGAGCTCTAGAAAGATTCTTAATTTACAAATGTAGACAAGCCATGACAATACTTGAGGCGATGTCTCACTCATTTTATTTAGACAGCATTCTACGGAAGGAATTTGAACCCAAGTTGTAACCAAAGCTGAGCAACATTCATTATTTTGTGCGACAGATCCAAAGGTGAATCTGGACTAGAGTCTTCAGCTGCACTTCAGCATCGCCAGCCACGTGCCCTCTTAGCTGTTATAGAAATACTAAATCCAGATTGAGTTCGTGTTATCACTGAACTGGTTGAGGAAGGCAGAATTAAATGCATAATTTAAAATTTACATGGTTCTTTGCGTTTGAATTTCCTCTGGTCTCGAACAATGCCCGGTTTTAAAAAAAATCTCAATACCCTTTCTCTCCAACCTATTCAAGATACTGTATATTTCTTAATATTATGATAACAAAAATATGTAAGTAGATATATATGTATGTATAAAATATGCATACGTATCTTTTATTTTCTAAAAAAATATTAATAGAGAAGAACGCTGCCTTGATGATATTGTAGTACAGTTACCAAATTACTAAATTATTTTGTTTGTTGAATTGTCATATCGAGATGTAAGATTTATTTTCTTTGAACTCCCCTAGATTTATTTATAACTTTTTTTACTTTTAAATGTCTTTTTTTTTTGTTTTATTTCTTGACATAATGTTTCTTAAAATGGATATTTAAATTTTCTTTTTTTCTGTTCTCTCTTTTTAGGAGCTGGTCAACCCAAGGATGTTGGCTGAAATATACAAATCAAAGCCATACTGTTTGCCAGTGCAATCATTTGACCAATTTAGCCATTATTATGCATGTCACTGAAACACAGGTACTATAATACTTCAGTTTTTAGAAATTTATGAATCTTAAATTGGAATTATTTAACTTAAATTTTAACAATTAAAGTATAAAGTAAAGAAAAATAAAATACATACGTGAATATTAATTGCATTCACTCATTTACTCATCGTTTTTTTATCCTAAAGGAATCCTATGTTATAATGTTTAATACCGAGTGATAAATTATATTTTCAATATTCTTAAAAAGATAGTATGTTTCTTTTGTATCTTTTTGTTTTTTAACTATTTAAATCACAGAAAAATTACCTTTCCATTTAGTTTTATACTTCATATGCACTTAGTTTATATTCTTAATTATTTTCCCTTAATTCTAAATAGTTTTTCTTGTCGTTGTCGAATTTAAAAAGATCCAGCCACTCATGTTTAATTTCCGAATTAAGAGGGTTTAGTGACACTTAGTTTTTGTATTATTGAAATGTTGAAAAAAAACTTTAAAGTATTGAAAATAAATTTGAAATTCACGCTGCATACTTAGAAAAAAAATTTATATTAACAAAAACAAAAGGACTTTTTTTTTTGCAGAATACATATATTGAGTTTTAATGTGCAATTTCTAAGTTATTTTAATAGCTGTATTTATTTTACTAATATTGATTTATCCAAAAATAAATAATAAACGTAACATTTAAATATAAATATTATTAATATAAATTGTTTCTTTTCCCCTATTTCTTATTTAATTTGGGTTCTTATAGTGTTTTATCAATTTAAATTGAATACGTTAACAAAAAAATACATATATTTGTTCATGTCTCCAAAATATTTTTTCTTGTATGATATATACTTTTCTCTATATTTATTAAGTTCATGATCAAACACATACATTTAATTTTTCTTTTGCATTTCTGTATTAGATTTCCAGTATTTGCATTCCATAAGTGGAACTTTTTCTTTACAAAAAACATCGTTATAAATTTTATTATTTCCCTTCGGCTGTTTCTCATTTTCGATTCTTTCAATGAACTGTTTCTAATAAAAGAAGAATAAAAAAATTGAAAGATTTGAAGCTGTATTAATAAGACTTTTTCATATTCCGTTTCGACAAATTCAAGCAAAATCTTTCTCTATATTCTTTTAATTTTCTTTTTTATTCCTCTTTTTGGTTGTATTCTTACTATCGAACATTTTTGAAATCTACCGCCGTTCTATTCTAACTTCGATTTTGGTAGATAAAATAAAAATAGAAAAAAAACCCCTCGTCTTGCTGCGAGTGTGAATTGCTCCCTTCTAAACGGAGAAAGAGATATGGAAGGGGGGGGGATGAAAACCCTTTGAATTGATGCATTCGTACAAACTTCAATAATTCGAAAACCTTGAATATACTTGTATGTATATTGATTTAAGAAAAATATTTCTTCATTTTTACTGTAAACAACTGAATTGAATTGCGAAGTGTTTGAAGAATTTGCAAAAGTGTTGAAGGGGAAAAAGTTCGCAAAAATAGGAAACTGAATTCACTGAGTTCTATATGGAATTAGTTTTATTTACCACTTGCAAAAGATTCTTTTTCTGGATTTGTCGAATGTATTAAAAAGTATTGGGGACTCATTTTTATCCTTCAAAAATATCGATATTTGGTTTTGATCTGTTTTTCAAAGATCTTGCTTGGAAAAGTGGCACATTTTAAATTGTACATGATCCTTGTACTTGTAAATGCATAGTTTCATTTCGATAGTAAAAATATATATTTTTGAAAGAATCTGTATGTGTTACACTTTTATACAATTTTTCAAAAAACATCCTAATGTATTTGTTTTGTTTTAAGATATTTTAAAAAATTTATTTCTCTATTTGTATTTAAATATGTTACGTGCTCTACATTTTTTATTGTAGATGTAGGTTTTAAATTTTCTTCGAAGTTTATGCCTTAGTTTTTTTCTATTTGTTTTTTGATGCATTCCCAAAATTGTAGCACATAATCTATGAGCAGAATTTGAAAAGTTTTTTCATTTAATTGGAAAGAGATAATTAAAAAGCGTATTTTTCTTCTTTAAGATTTGTTTTAGCAAGTTTTTTATTCGGTAGCTTGCGTATTAGTTTGTAAATATTAATTTTTCTTTACTCATATTTTTGTTTTGAACAATTCACTTAATCACCTTTTATCATTATGAACTAACCGACATTATACTGTTCGCAAATATTCTGTACTCTCAAATTAATCCATTTATTAAACCATTAAAATGAATACATTTTGTCAAAATCCTTTTTATAAAAATTATTCCTTTAATAACAAAAAAGTATTAAATGAATCCATTTAAGCAAAATCTATCTGATATCAAAAACCTTTCATAAAAAATTATTCCATGAATATCAAGAACCTTCAATTTAATCTATTTAACCAGTCCATTAGGTATCAAAAACCTTTTATAAAAATTATTCTATGAATATCAGAAACCATTAATGAATTAAATTAATCCATTTGGCATACAAGTTTTTTTTTTTCTCTATAAATTGATAATTCAAATGATATAAGACACCAATATATAATATTCGATGTATGAAATAAATTATTTATTGGTAATAAAATGAATTATATTTTTCTCAACTCATGTTTTTGTTTTCAATAATACACTTAGTATTTTTTCGTTTATCAGTATTTCAACCAATATTATAGATTTCGAATATTATATACTTCCATACTAATCCAATTGATTAATTAATCCATTTATTAAATATTTGAAATTAATGCATTAAATAAAAATACATTTGATAACAAAAACCTCTTATAAAAAGTGTTCCTTTAATATCAAAGCGTATTAATTTAACGCATTTAATCAAAAATCTTTCAAAATTATTCTATTAATATCAAAAACCATTAATTCAATCCATTTAATGAATTCAATTAATACATTTGATACAAAAATTCGATAGTATAAGACGGGGGTGGCCAACCCTTTTGGGAAGAGTGCCACTATTTGATAAAAAATAATTAAACGTGCCCCTGCCAACTTTTCCAACAAATAAATGTGGAAAAGTGAAAAAATGTGTTACTTATAAAGCTTATTATGAGATTTTTACGCAAATAGCATCTTAGTTGTAGAAGTCTTTGTAGTCGAAATGGAAAAATAATATAATAAATAAGACGAAAGTACAAATTAAGCTTTTTATTTTAATAAACTTTTTACAAGTTTAATCAGTTAGGTTAGGTACAAAATAAAAATGAGTAACTTGAATCATTTAATTAAAAATAATTGTTCAATGTTCATTATTTTCTTAATGTGGCTTTTGTGAATTACTACTTTTTTTACCATGTCATCCATATTAGGATTAGCTCTTATAGATGGCTACAAAATTAGGCTATTATAGGTATATTTCAGCTAATTTTAAATGATATTTATTTTATTAGGTTCATAGCAGAAAGCATTTATTTACAAACATTGATCCAAATTTTGAGGTTCTTTGTCTGAAACAACTCCACTTAAATAAAATTGTAAAAAAATGGTTATTTATTTTCTTTTCAAACATTTTAAATTTTTCAGTAAGTCTTCGTGTGCCACTGTTACAACTTCACCCTGGTATAAGATATATACCTTAAAATCCGGCGTATAACACGCACCTATACTTTCAAGCTTCAATTTTTAATTTTTAGGTATATTACCCGTATAACGCCCCCCCCCCCCCTTTTTTTTTTTTATGAAGAAACCTACTATGTGCGTGCGCAATGCTGTTATGTTCTGTTGTCATTTATTCGAGGTATTATTATAAACTTTAGGAAAAAATACAATACTTCTAGAACTACAGCCTTTATGTTCATAAGGAATGTCATTTCTTTTGAATTAATAGTATTTTGATGTATGCAGAAGTGTAATTTTTAGCTCTATGCTCTTTTTTTTTTATTTTTAAAGATGTCATTTTTATACCCGGCATATAACGCGCACCCGTAAATTTCGATCTTATTTTTTATGTTAAGTGCGCGTTATACGCCGGATTTTACGGTATTTGATGCTATTTTTTGGGAAATTTTTTTAAAATTTCATTTGGAAAAAATGTCGTGAATTATAAAATATATTTTATTCTATTACAATTCTTTTCCATCAACACGATGAGTGCATTTTCTTCAAGAATAATTCCTCTAGTTATTATACATTGCATATGAAAAAAATATTCATGCGATTGCATTACCTGTTCTCCACATTTTTTTTTCAAAAACAAGAAACGAAGCTTTAAAATAGGAACATATCATAATAAGCTCTCGGTGTCGACAAGACTTAGTTCGTTTTTCGTCGCTATTTGCGGGTAGGAAAAAATAAATCGAATTTCCAACTCCAAACAGCTGATGAATAATTTATTGCCTCAACATGTGTTTTTCAGTTCCTTATTATTTTTGTCATTGAAAAATTTCTTCTTGAAAGATTGCACAAATAGAGGCTATGAGATCGAGGCCCAATTTTTATTATTATTATTTATCTTATTATGAGCACAATCTGAGTTCCGTGTTTTATTTTCTTTATTCATTATCATAATTAGGAGCTCTGAGCGACCAGAAATGAGATTCTATTGAAAAAAGTTTGAAAAGCCAATTTCATCAAAAATCCAAACACATTTCTTTTTTTTATCTTCAGTTTTAATGTATGGACATATGTAGGTTTTTTAATATCTTTAATTCTGTTTATAAGAAATAATATCTAACAAAGTTTTTGCATATATTATTTCTTCTATCAACTCTTAGTGTTGTTATTTGTCTTTTTTAAATCTTTTCTTTTATTGTGTATGTACCTCATTCATAATGATGAGTTTTTGTGGAAGAATAGCAGGGACATAATTGGATTTAAATAAGACTGATTTAATAAGACAAGATTACTCCACTGTAAACGAGTTAGTGTGGGCGGAAATATATGAAAAACACCTTTTTTTCCGGTTGTTATAAAAGTAAATAGGCAACTCATGAGTAATTTTTAATAGGAATATATTTTTTCAGTCCTTTTTTACTTCATTTTAATTAAAAAAATTAGCATGACTCACGAACAGGAATCTGATTTTAATATTATTTCTGTAAAGTTAATTGAGAACAATTTTAAATGATATCCATTATAAATACAAATTAAAGGAATTTGTACATGTATGTATTTTGGAATCTCTTATTAAAGGCTTAATGAATCGTGTTGGCAACACTTTGCTAATTTAAATTTATAATTTTATATTTACATCTTGCGTATATTTTATAGTATTTTAAACAATGAATTCATATTCATATAGCAGTTTCTAACGTAAAAATTTTTAATATTTCAACTTAGAGACTCATGTTAAAACTTGCTTATTCTTATTTCATCAAAAATGAATACGTTAACAATATTTTGCAGAATAATTTCAAAATTTACAATTTTATATAGTATATAATTTAAATATTGCATATTCATTGCAGAGCTTTATTAGCAAAAAAGCAGTTACCCATCCACTTTGCAGGTTATTTCGTGATGTTGCGTGCAAAATATATTGTTTTTAAGCACTTGCTACCTATGTCTTAACTCTAAGCTTTCGATTATACTGAAAAAGAAGTATTCTTTTACACTTAACCTCTTGATTTAAAAAGGATAGGCGCGGAACGGTCAACGCTTGTTAATTTTACCACGGCCCGCTGAGGGGAAAGACGTTGATTGTTTATATTTTAGACTGTTTTGATTTAAAAATTCTAATTTAATTGTATCTAATTGTGACTTCAGAATAAAATATAGCTACACCAAAAAATGAATATAAAGTGATTTTCATGAAAAGTACCCTCCCCCTAAAGAATATACCATAGTAAATAAAAGAGAAATAATTTAATATTTCTTGTGCGGACCGGTAGTATTTGATCCACGGACCTGGGGTTGGAAACCACTGATCTACAAGACTGGTCGTCCCCACGGAAAGTTTTATTGAACGGCCTATCGTCCATAAGAAGGCTCGAGCCTGTTGCATATATAACCCGTTGCGAAAAGGTCAAATTATAAAGATGAAGTATAATTATTGATTACTCCCACATAATCCCCAGCGTAATCGATTCCCACAAAACCCGCTCTTAGTGGACCTCTGCTCAACAACAACAAAAAAAATTTCTTGCCAATATTTTGAATCTAGATTTAATAGTTCAAAAACGGTTTTTTTATCCGTATCACCCGCGCAACCCACTTGGGAGACGATTTCTACAAGTCCTGTTCTTTGCGGATCCTCTATTCAACAAAAGAATTATGCCTGCCACACACGTATTTCTAGTATGTATGTGTAATTGCTCTGGAGATCTCGTGATGAATGGGCGGCTCAGTTTTCTTCTAGAGAGTGATTGTTGTTTAGTTTCGAATACCATAATTTTTCGAAATTCCACACTCGGGAATGAATTGTACATTGCTCTATTTTGTTTTCATGTTTCGCTGTTAAATGTTTGTCGCACTTGAGTTGCAGAACCAATTACGAGTATTATAAGCTTTTCTCATTATTCTGAATGAACGTGGATGATAATTTCCATACATTTCCATTTAATGATTCACTTCCACAGGAACAGCGACAATACTTGAGATCATATCTCTTTATCTTTGATTCAAAAATACTCTACGTTAAATTTGAGAGTTATATTAAATTACATGTACAATAGCCATATTAGCATACATAAAGAATGAGTTGCGAACTGATTATTCTCTTACTCAGCTTCATTAATGTCTCAATTTACCACGTCTTGCTTATTATTTGGAAAAAGGTGGCGGACATTAATCCTTTTGACTTAAAAAAGAACATTTAATATGCCTTACGTTTATATTGCACCAGAAAACAAACTCTGCCTCCCCTGCCAAAATTTTTAGAAGAAACGGAAGAAAAAAAAATTGTTGTGTAGTATCACCCCCCCCCCCCTGCTTTCTATTACAACCCAAGTAATTATATTTATAATCCTGAAGAGAGTGATGTCAGAGCTAATTCATATTCGCCGCTAGTGGACGCGTTTAAGTTTAAAATCCCGCACCATAAAAATATATATATATAAAATTTCTTAAGAAAAGACGGTGAACCTCAATTCATTTATTTGCTTGCAAACACTTAAAAAAAAACACCTAACCCTTAAAAAGAAAGAGAAAAGAATAATGCAATCATGTTTTTTACCGCAGAATACTTTTCCGGGCAATGGGTAATTACAACCACCCTTTTAAAAGAGTTACACACCCTCTCAGCGGCGTTTTGAATAGCAAAGGGTGTCATCACACCTTTTACTTTCCTTACCTTAATGGCAATTTAATGGCACTTGCCATTAAAGGCTAGCAAATTGACACCGAGTCACGTGAGCTCCTTGCCTCACGTGACTTAAAGTTCTTTAAAGGAATGGAAAAGTAAATTCCGTTGAGAAGGTTAGTTTTACTACTGCTAACTTACGTGGCAGAGGGAGGCTAAGAACTTCCATTGAGTTTAAACGTAGAATATGCTTTTTGTCGCAGCCTTTTTGCGAAAAAACGTAGCAAAACGCGTCTCGTTTTGTTGTTGGATACTAAATTTCCACAATTGTTATGTATTCTATTTGGAATTTATTAGTTTTAATTGTTCTTTTACATTTCATAAGTAGAATTAAATCCAGTTTCTAAGGGGTCTCGAGGGCTGAAAATATAACTAATTTTCAAATAGATATAATTCTTTGAAATTAAAGTTAAATAATATTCGAATTTCTCTCTTACACATTATTTATAAAGTAGCGAGGCTTCAAGAAAGTGTAAAATGTTTAAAATATAATCATAATTTTAAAAATTCTAGCGTATAAAAAAATTAATATTTCTTATAGAAATGTCTCTTTAAGTCTTACGTTTTATGTTGCGTATGATATTTTCTGAAATGGTAACTTAAATTACTAGCAATAAATTGAGTTATAAAGCTAAATGTATCTTATTACTTTGTAGCTGTTTTTATATAAATAGAATAATAAATTATATTAAAAAATTACATTTTTAAGTTCTTTTTTAAATTTCAATTTTTTTTTCAAATATTTTGAAATAAAAAAGTTAAATAATACTAAAATTAGGTAGATTTTAAAGAGAGTATGATACATTTTATAATTCTACAAAACTTTATACATCAAAGGCAACTATTTTAGAAAATAGCATGTGCAACATAAAAATTACTTAATATTTATTATAGAAATGTTTCTTATTTTCATATGATTATAATTTTTAAAATGAGGATTATATTTTAAACATTTTGTACACATTTTTGAAATCTCATTCCTCTATTTTAATAATGTGTAAAAAATTCGAATTATTTAATTTCAAAGAACTTTATCTATTTGAAAATTGTTTATATTTTCAGTCCTCGAGACAAAATTAACACCCCTGAGACCCCTTAGATTAAAAACAAGTATTTGTTACTTTATTTATTCTGAAAATTACCGGCATGAAGTTTTTAAAACGTGCTAATCCTTTTCAGATTTCTTTTAAATTCGAAAGGATTTCTGTATAATTCAATATTTAAATCAGATTAACGTTTAAAAACTAAATTATGCTGGTAAACAGAAAAATTAAAGGGAGACACATTACCTTAAAAGTTGAATTTTTACCAGAATATTGAATTTTTTTATTAGCTCATTTTAAATGTGCGACTTTTTCTAAATGTGTGAAAATTAGTATTATTTAGCAAGTTATTTAACTTTTTTTTAATTGTATGTTGAAGCGAAAACTGAAACTAGAACATGGGAGGTGTGCACATTTAACTCTTTAATTTATTTTACTGAACTTTAAAATTTTAAATCGTAAAGTTCTGAAACTTTTTCTATTTTTTTGTGTAAGATATTTGATGATTCTGTGCATTGAATAAGGATTTATGTGACTAGTTATTTTTTAATTAATCGTCAATGTTAGATATAGCTGGTTTTTTGTGCTGATTTTATACTATTTGACTCGAAAAAATTGCAAAATAATGTATCACTCGTAATATCAATACCGTACGCAGAATTGCTTAGAACATATCTAAAAATGTTAGAAAAAAATTGCTTACAAATATTGAAATTTGTCGAAGTAATAGTAATTTTTTAAAATATTGAAATATATTTTTTAAATTTTAAAATAATTGTTTGAGGGAAAAAGTAGCGTTTTTCTTCTGAAATATTACATATATTTAATGTTTATTCAAATAGGGTACTTGTAAGCATTTTCATAAAAATATGTAAATAAAAAAGTATGCACAGAGTATCATGTCCGCTTAAGGCATAACAATTTTTTAAAAAATATGTAAGAAACGTGTACGAAATAAGTAATTAAAATAAATGGTGGTTAACAGTGAAGATTCTGAATAGAATATATGTAAAGAAAAATATAAAAAGGGAGAGGGATAAAAATGTTGATAAAGGAACAAAATTGAGCTTGAAAGAGTATGGGAGACTTAATATTTGGTTTTTCAGTGTATTTCTTAAAATATTATTTTTATTTCCTTGAAATTGTTTTTATAGTAAAGTTATTTCTGTATTCTGTTCGCTCAATCTTTCAGATTACTATATGGTTGCAAGAATTATTTATTAAAATAATGTTTAATAGCACGTTTTTTTAATTAAATGTTCTTAATCAGTACCACTTTCATACACTCTATGCATATTTTAATTGGAATTCAAGAAAGTCGTTTTAATGCTTGATATATATGCATAAAAAAAAAAAAAAATTGCACACCCCCTTTTTTTTACAAACAACATTCTCCCTTTTTTTTTAAAGCAAAAACATGCCCATGGTAAAAAACCCCCCCCTCCCCCCCCCCCTTTCAGCTTCCTTTGAAATGAAATAAATTAACGTTAAATCAAACACACTTAAGAAGACAAAATATTAATTTTTTATCGAATGATATAAAAAAATTCTGCAAAGGGTTTCAGTTTAATTTTTATATTCACATCGTCAACTTTTAACAGGATATCCAAAAATATCGTTTGAAAGTTCATTATTTTTGATAACACTCCACGTCCTTCTTGTTGATATCTACTCATCTGTGCTTCAAAGTATGTGAGGTTTTTAGTATAATATTCTCTTCTGTGAGAATGAGATCCGTAATCGTTCCAGAAAGAAAGATATCTTGTTTATTCCTGTCACTTTTGACAGGTCTCCAGCTGGATGTAACGTAATTCTGGAAGCTTAAAAGGTCGATGTTCTTGCTGATTCATGTTGTAATACCCAGATGGATTATTCCATTTGTTGGAACACTTTTAGAGTGCCAGTTTATCTGTCATTTTCGATAAAACTGATCTTATTAATTAGTGTTATTTTCTCCAATGTTTTTTAAATGTCGTTTCTGTGCTTGATTTTAACTCATTTATCTATGTTTTATAACTAAGATACTCTTAAATAAAAACCATTCATTTTGTTATTGAAATTCGCGAATTTGTTTGCCTCACAGACATGTGAATAAGATTTTGAAAAAAGCCCAAGTAGAAGTGTTGGCATCAAAATTCTTCTAAAATCTGCATATAATTTTTGAAAAATGCTTAGTAAATTTTCTATTTCAAAAAAGTGTCTATGTATAAACGTCTTGCGTTCTGCTTCCAATATAAGGATGGGCAATTGTTTTGGCTCGAGAGCCATATTGTGGAAGCTGAGGATAGCAAGGGCGGCATCCTTTTAAAATGATTGCATTCTTTAATTCAGTGATCCGCAACCCCCGGTCCGCGGACCGGTACTGGTCCGTGGACCAAATAGTGCCGGTCCACACAGGGAATATTAAATTATTTTCATTTTATATAGTGTGGTGTATTTCACTACGGTTTTATGGTAATCATTTTATACACCATGTTAAATAACTTAAAATTAATTTCTTGGTGTAACTGTATTTTATTCTGAAGGCCCATTTAAATACAATTAAACTAAAATTATTAAAAAAAAGCAGTCTAAAATATAAACAATCAACGTCCCCTCTTTCAGTGGGCCGCGGTAAAATTATCAAACGTTGACTGGTCCGCGGCGATAGAAAGGTTGAGGAGCACTGCTTTAATTAACTTAGCATCTCAGAAATGGTTTAAATTGTACCATAAAAACCAATATATATATAGGCTAAAAAATAATTAATTTAATGTATTACTTTCATATCATCAACAGCTGCAAGCACATTTAATTTCAGAATCAGTTTAAAATGAGACTAAGGTACCTTACCACACTTTTACAATTATTTTGAAATCATGAGTGAAATTGCTTGTTGAAGTTCTCATCGCAGACTACAAGTTAATGTCAACCAACTTGCATTTACATTTACTCTTGTTGATCTTCACGCAAGAAAAAATTTGCTCGCAAATATTTGTCGACTCAAATATAAAGATTTTCTCTGTACTTGTTTTTCTGACTGTCTTGGCAAACCGCACGAAAAACTCTTTGGTTAGTTAAATCATGTATTTCAATATTTTGAATAATAATCATGCAATGTGTGTAAATTCTTAGTTTAAAATTAATTGTAAGATAGAAAAAAAATAATATATTAAAACAGTCGTATCTGATATTGGACTGATGGAAATTACTACTTAGTTTTTGTTCTCACATTGATTCTAGGGGTCCGGACCCCTAGGACACCCCCCTTGTGTGCGCCACTGGGTAATACTGATCAATTCGTAACTACTATTGATGTTCTTATTCATTACTGTCTAAGTATATTTCTACTATACTGTCATTATACTACTCTCTCTATGTAGTTTCTACTATACTACATTACATTGTCTAGGTATATTTCTACTATACTGTCATTATACTACTCTCTCTCTATGTAGTTTCTACTATACTACATTAGTGTCTAAGTATATTTCTACTATACTGTCATTATACTACTCTCTCGTAACTACTATTGATGTTCTTATTCATTACTGTCTAATTATATTTCTACTATACTGTCATTATACTACTCTCTCTATATAGTTTCTACTATACTACATTACTGTCTAAGTATATTTCTACTATACTACATTACTGTCTAGGTATATTTCTACTGTACTGTCATTATACTACTCTATGTAGTTTCTACTATACTACATTACTGTCTAAGTATATTTCTACTATACTGTTATTATACTACTCTCTCTATGTAGCTTCTGCTATACTACATTACTGCCTAAGTATATACTATCTAAGTATATTCAGATAGTTAGTCGCATTGTTGAATAAACATTTTCATATCTTTGGTTATTTACATTTGCAAAATACTGTATAACATACTAGAAATGGAAATAATCTTTTACTACAAATTAATAAAAAATTATAAATACAAATTAGCGCTAAAATAAGAATAATTTCATGCTTTATATAATCTTCATATATATATGTTAATTTATTTACTATAATATTCATGTATGGGCAGATATAAAACAAACTTTTCGAAACTGCCTGCAAATCTTTTTAGTTCCAAAAAGCATTAAGAACCACCAATGGAATGACACTTTTGTCAGGCTCACTTTGACAGACGCCTCACCTTTCGAAAAATCTTTTGCAATTTCTCTTGCAATTCGAGATCTTGCATCTTAACTGCAACCCTAACGGTAATCGGAAGATAGGTGATAAAGAAGACACTGAAGGGTAGTAAGGTATCATTCTTCGAGATCTTCCAGAGATCCCTCTGAGCCACTTTCTGAAAACGATTCAATCTTTTCTTTCACTTTTTTTTTCCACCGCGGGGTGACGTGATTCGTTCCAATGCGGACTCGATCCAACCGAAATATGATCAGGCCTTCTTTGATTTTAAAAGAAAATGACTCGCTCTAAGAGTGGATCGTTTGAACCGCTTTGCTCTATGAAATCGCTGGGGAAAAGAGATAGAAAGGTAAATTTATTTTATAGCATTTGTGTTTATTTGCATTGCCCTTTCGAAAAAGAGGGAACGAATCCAAAAGCGGCTTAATGTTTATAAACAAAAGAAACTAAGGGGAGGAGGTGAGTTAAAGCGCTTAGGAGTTGCATATTTAAGTATAGTATTTCAGTTAAATTTTTTTTTATTTGCCTGCGTTTTCTGTACGCATTTCTTAGAATATAAAAGTGGGCAGCATTGCCAAGGAAAATTTCCAGTTGGTTTTTGTTGGAAATGTTGTTATTCTTTGAGGTTAAACATTATTTGTGGAATTTTTAATGAAAATATCCATTGTTTTTTTAAAGTTAAGTGCTTAGTTTATTTTTTTTTTGATAAGCTGGTATGTTGAAATGATTTAAAAGGAACACGAATTGGTGATTTATCAACTTTTCTAAGTGCATACCTTGTTCTTTTTTCTGGAGAATTTTCGATGAAGTTTTTGAGTTTTACATTTCCTTCATTTAATTTCGTGGAAGTTTTTAATAGTCTTGATAAAATGATTGGGAAGAAGTCCTTTAATCCATTTTACCATAATGAGGGTGTATTTAAATGTAAGTAAACAATTTCGTAGGATTATTTTTAAAAATGAATTAGGAATTTGTTATAGAATTTCGTTATTTCCATGGAAACAATTTTTTTATTGCCTGCAGAATAGTATTACATTGTAACAACCCTTGGGTTGGTATTTGGGGGTTCGAGCAAAAATCAGCCGTAGTTTAAACAAAAATTTATTATTATCTTCACTTGATCAACCTACACAATTAAAGGTAGGGATTGCACTTAATAAATAACTCGTAAGAGCAATCGCATAGGCTTAATGCTACTAACATATAAATAAAATTACTTAACTGGATCCTGGAGCACTCTTGACTCCTACGCTGGAATTCTTTTTAAATATCTTGCTTAACTATACAACCTCTTGTTCACAATTAAATCAACTTTTAATCGCCAACTATCAACCATCGACCACCACCATCGCGTACACTAATGCTAACGTTTAAATAGAAGTACTTATTTAACCCAATCTCGTGTTCTTCACCGAAGAAAGTTTTTAACAGAGCTTACAGTTAAAAGTAATAATTTTACCCAAGAAAACTAGTTGAAGATTCTCGGATAGACCCTTTACAGCATAATTGTTAACTATAATTAAAATATTAATTAATCATAAGTTTCAGTTTTTAAGTATAGATCTTCCATAAGACACGAAACTTCCTGTTCATATTTTTCGCACTTAATAATAATTCATTCTGCACTCTTTACTCCTTTTTTCCATTCCAATGTGATGGATATTTATGGATTATGTATTTTTTGGGGACGTTCTTGCTAATATTTTTACTCTGTGCGATTAGCATACATATTAATTTCTGTATTTAATAGGGTTAGGCTGGCTCTTAGAACAAAGGTATATCCCAGGCCTTTGAATGTATAAGACGATAACCGCCACAAAGCTGCGGTCATAATCTCGAGTTCGTGGACGGTGCTGTCGAACAGTGCTGTCGAACGCGTTTTATACTAAAAAACATGAAATATTTTAAACAGAAATAATAATTAACTAAACTAAAATATTTAAGTTTTTATGCAAAATTTTTTCTTAATTGGCTCATATATAGGGCTACGTAGACCAGAGTTCAAGGATTTTATGCTATCCATCTCAAAGAGCGAAACAGTTCTTCAGGAGCGATGAGAAGTTATTGTCGAAAAACACTCCTTAGACATACAGGATACGATAGTAAAATTTGCAAAATAAATCGCAGAAGGTCTTCACACCTTCTGCAACACCTCAGACCTAACTATTAGTCTCTAGAAATACAAATACGTAATGTATTCGCAAACAATCGCTCGATCGAAGCAATTCTTCAACAACTCAAGACCATACTGTCCCAGTTTCGGCCAGCTTTTGCTTTTCCCCGTTTATAGTCTGCGCGTAATTTTCTCGAAAAATCCGCTTCCGTCATAGATCGTGATATCAGTAGATTTCTCCAGTTATTTCCGGAAGCATCTATATGGTCGCCAACTCGCCAAAAATGGTTGCGAAAATGGGCACCAAAAATGATGTTAACTTGGCTCTTTCGCCAACATTTCGCGAAGTTCCCGTTGAATTGTCCTTATAATGTAAGGAACGGAATACTTGCGAATATTACAATTTTGGAATAAAATAAATACAACAGAGTAATATTAACATATTACACATCCAGATATATATAATTTACACTGTTTTAAGCAATCATTACACAAATTTCGTAGCAATAGTTATAGTAGTTTAACTATTGTTACAAATTTTGTGTAATGATTGCTTAAAATAGTGTAAATAATTAGACATTTAGGTGACAGATGATTAGAATAAACATTTGATGAATGCAGTTTTTATATAGTTAATTTAATGAACAGAAATATTTTTTTTTAAAAAAAACGAATGAATCAAATGTGGTATTATAAAAGTATATGTTTATCATGAAACTTTTTTTAAGAGAATCACTTTATCTCTTCAGAAATAAATCTTTTCTTTATGGTTCTCTTTCATTCAAGATGTCATAAACTTGGCAAAATTTGTCAGAAATCAACTCACTAATCAGCAGATTTTTCTTCATCTCTGTTGACAAAAACTGTCAAAACAAATCAGCTAGTGCAATAATAAATCATTTTTTATTGTCTCTTTTGAAATTGTGTAAAACAAACATTGTTTTTATTCTTATCAGATGTGTTGAAACTAGACACACCAACATATACATATTTCAGGATTTTTATTATTTTTATTTTTTAATGCAACATCAGTATTATTCGGGAATGAATGCGCTCTAAGATTCTAAAGAATTCATCTAAAAATTAATTACCAGCTTCGAGTTTATTAATTTTATAATTAAAATATTCTCTATCGTAGAAAAATGGGCAAAATTAATACATATAGATACATATTTTTTTCTAAATGCAATTAGTTGAGTAATAATTATAGAGTTGCTTATTATTTATGCTTATTTATTTATTTTTTTTATAGGATCAACCATTGACTACAGATCATGAAACTCTGAGAATGATCGTGTACATTGGATGTGCTGTAACCATGATTTTTCTTCTTATCACATTGTTGGTCTTGCAATTTATCAGGTAAGCCTATGATTAATACAATTAATTCGTTTAGTTTAATTCTTATTTCGTGTAATTTGGAGTTGAATTAAAGTCTAATATTTTTAGCATAATCTCAAACGTGCGAATTACATGTAATGTGTAAGAGTAGAGAAAATGTAATTTTTTAAAATCTTTGTTTGGATTTGTGACGCATTTCCGTTGAGAATTTAAGCTAAATTGAAATTTTAATACAATTTAGAATTTTTTGGTACTTGTGCGTATTATCGCAACAATGCCAACGTTCAAGATAAGTCGCCAAGTTGGCAACCCAGATTTCGCATGCGCTGAATCGGCAACTATGTGCTTCGTTTCGTATAATTTCGCCAATACGTTTGCGATAATACGTAAGGGCTATGACGTGAAAATCTAAAGAAACGTTTTTTATTTTCATCTGGAGAGCTATATTTTACATAAATGTATTTATAATAAGGAGGTATGAATCAAGAAGACGAATAGTGTTCCCCTCCCCCTAAAACATTGTTTTAAAGATCAATGATATAGTAAATAAAACATTTTTACACAAAATATTCCATTCAAAAGAAATCATGAACTTGAAAAAGTCTTCTACATTTCTATATATTATTTACTGAATTGTATTTACTTAAATATTTTTTATTTTCATTTAACAATCAAATATATGGCATGTTTGTTTGGTCGATCTAATATATGAGATATCTACTTTCCAATAATTTAATTTATCATCCCAAGAATCACCCAAAATAAAACCTGTTGAAGCACTTAAGTGAAAAATAAATCCACCCAAGAGGGTATGAAAGCAATTATTTAAATTAGCAGGGCCACTTAAAAGTATTAAAAAGCTTCATTACAGAAAATGATCAAAGTTGAAAAGAAGTCGAGAGAAGAAGCTCTCACCTCTTCCTACTTTACCATTATTATTTTTTATTCCTAATCCCTACGTGAACAAAATATTTTTTTTTTCTACAACTATTTAGAAAATTTCAGAGTAGCAACCGAAAGATTTCTTAAAAAGAAGAGGAAAAAAAGAGAAAAAAAAAAGTTCCAAAATAAATAAACAGATAAATAAAAATGAAATTAATGAGTGTAGAGAGTAAAAAAGAAAGTGTGGAAGGTATTTGGGGATCCTCCCCCGACTATACTCCCAGAAGGAGAGAAAGCTCTGAAAAGTGGTGAAAAATGTAGTAAACAAGACAAGAAGAAAAGTTCAGACCTGAAAATCGAAGAAGGAGGTGTGCTGGAAGATGGAAAATCGAACGCAAAAGGAGTTTATATTTTTTTTCTTTTTGATGAAGTATCCTGCTTTAATGTACAGTGGGCCGAATGGCGATTCTCTTATTTAGGTTTATTCTTCCGGTTCTCTACGTTCGAATTCGAGCAGTAAATGGTTTTGAAATATCGTACTATTAAACTTCTTTCCTCCTCATGTTCTTTTAATATCTGAAATAAATGATTATGAAGACGGCGGTGCGCTTTTTTGTGAACTTGGAAATGTATTACGGTGGAAGATTTAAACTTTTTTTTTCCTTTAAAAAAGCTTGCGAATGGCGGTTTTTTTTTTTTTTTTTTTAAATATTTATTATACTACAAGTTCAGTCGTGGTTTTTTGTTTTTTTTATTCTAGGTAATATGCAAATATTTCTGTTTTATTTATGTTGTTTTACATGTATGAATTCCATCTGCATGGCATTTTTATGCATTGGTTGTAAATTTTTATTCAGTCCATTACTTGTTTTGTTTCTTTTTATGCGTTAATTAAAGAAAATTATGTATAAAACATCTTTTAAATCAGCGCAGAATATTAAATATCTTAGTTTCTTATATATGTTGCTTAAATATTTCAATTATTGTAAGAAAAGAAAATACTAAATATTCTATTTCAATTGCATTTTTTTCGATTGCATTGGGGGGCGGGTGGGCGGGCGACGTTCACAACGTCCAATGACGTCCATTAAAACTTCCTTTTTGTAATTCTCTTCCTCTTCCCTTCTCCATCAGAAGAGAAACGCAGATTTAGTTTAGAAGTACAAAAATAAATAAATATCACTAGTAATGTTTTTTGGAAATAGAATTTGCCAAAGGAAAAAGTGACATAGAAAACATGTAAACAACGGTACAAAAATTGTTCATGGATATTTATGACAAATTTATACCAAGAAGCTTTAGGTATTTCGCTCTTTACAAATGATTTTAACTGAAAGTGACGACCCAAAAATTGAGAGGGGCTAAAACAGAATTTTACGGGATTTTTGAGGGGATCCTTTCCCCCGAAACGACAATTCAAATTGTCTAACCATTTGCCTGTATTTAATACACACTTTCTCGAGTGAAAAGCGAGAACACCGATTTCACGTGTCACTTTACAGCAGGGGCGAGCAGACTTTTCCAGAGTATGGGCTACTTCTACTTTTTTTAAGGTGTTGCGGTCCACCAAGTAGCGTAGGGGTGGTGAGTTAAGAAAAAGACCTACAATATTTATTATAACTTAATAATAAATACGGAATATGTTCTTACCTACATAACCAAAATAAATAAATAAAAAAAGATTCACACTTTTAAAACCGCGTTTTTAAAGCAAAACTCAAAATACAAACAATAATAATAGACACAAATATATAATAATGTCAAATGATGCATTTATTATCAAACAATTCAAAATACAATAAAAAATGAAATATTTTTATCTAAAGTTATTTCTTGTAGTTATAGTCAGTAGAAGCCAGTTTTGAATATTTTGGTATGTAATTACAAACTGCTTATCTTCAGGCGACCACCCTAAAATGCCTTGGCGGTCCACCTGTCGATCGTGATCGACTTCATGCCCTCCCTAGGGGTGGCGATCTGAGATAGATTAATCGAAAAATCGATTTCTCGGGCCAAAAAAATCGATTTTTAAAATCGATGTGTAGCCCTGAATCTATATTTCATCCTAGAGAATCGACATTCGATTTTTTTCTGTTTTGGTAAAAACCATAAAATTGGTAAAAATGAAGGATTTAAGGCGCATTTGGAAAAAACGAAGGATTTTAGGCTATTTGGTAAAAACGAAGAATTTAAACACTATTTATCGCAGACATTTCTGCACCTGAAGTATAATCCTGTACTTAACTAGCAAGAACAACAAAAAAAAAAAAAACTCTATCAACACGTTTATTCAATAGCCACGATGTGTATGAGTATCGTGGGATCATCTGTTCCTCGTGAGCGCCTTTTTTCGATTGCCGGCAATATCGCAAGTGATGAGCGGAACCGCTTGGATCCCAATAGACTTGACAGACTGTTATTTTTAAAAAGCTTAGATGTTAAGTATTGGGAACTATAAGCTATATTATTTATTATCTAAACTTTTGAATGTAACAAATACATTTATAGAAAATAAATGTCTTCTTTTATACCTGATACTTTGAGAGAGAGAGATGTGGTAATAAAAATAATCGCAATTGTCGAATACCCTGAACTAAAAAAATTCCCTGATTTTACTGATAAGAGATCTTTATTATGGTATCTTTCTTGTTTTTCATAAAATGGATTTGTATTTACATTGTAAATGCAGAATTGAAAAAAAAATCGATTTTTTAGAAATCGATCTTTTAGACCTCGATTTTTTTGTGAATCGATTCATCAGGTTACGATTCGAATCGATTTAAAAATCGATCTTTTTCGGAAAGAATCGTCATTCCTAGCCCTCCCCTGCTTTAGAGTATGTAATGAAAGCGCTAACATAAAAACCATTATAGCGGTTGATTTAGGTATTCACTTATACTACAATATTAAAAATTTATGGACTGTTTCCTAATCACTTGCCAATATTTTTAAAATAGACAAGAAATATAATAATTTCTGCTCTACTTTTTTCAGCGTAAAATGTCCTAGGTGTTGTCTCTAGGTCGTGACCTTTCATGTAATTTTAAAGTATCACGTAGTAGATTCAGTAAAACATAAAAATGAAATCAAAATTTCTTTCACATAACAAACTTTAACCCCGAAAGGAATTTATTTCCATACAAGACTGTTAAATCCTACATTGCAAGCATCTTCCAAAGCTCTATAGTTTCCTGCTCAAATAGCTTTCTCTATTGTCTTTTTTCTATGCAAAAGTGCAGCGTGTTATATTTTTATGAGTCTATTACTTTCATATTCTGTCTGAAGAAAGCATTCGCTGATATTCGACAATCTTTCTGCAACTTCATTTACAGTCAACATCCATCTGCGACTGCCCACTCGTGTCCAACCAAATTCACCTCTTAGAATCTCTTAAGTTACCAGCAATCAGAGGCAAACTTTTTCGCCTAGCAGCGCAACTCATTCCACCAGCAATACGTAACCATATTTCCTTACGTCTTTTTCTTCTTCTCCCTCTCTTTCCGTTTCTTCCATAACTCAGTTGTCATTTTCTGTCGATGCAAGCATGCTTCTGTGAGGTGATTAAACACAATGTCACACGAAAGAGGGTTCACCTAGGGGGAACCAGCGAGGCGTGTCCCCTGCCAATAAACACCTGGAGACAGAACTAGGGCCTACTCTTTTCTGGAAGCGTTCATGCGGATTGGGTAGAACTTTTTCTTTTGCTTCCTGCTTCTTCGATATTTTCTTCAGGGCAGGAAGAAGAACAATGAGAAAAGATGTAGGCTTCCCCCATCATTTTTATGCTTTTTGCCAACTTTATAGAAGAGCAGTATATTCCCTTTTGAGAATAGCTGGTTCGTGGGGTTATATTGGGAAATTTTCGTAGATGATGGTTTGAAACTTAAAGTAAAAAATTGCAACTTAGCTTGTTGGTAGTTTTATTGAGTGGTAAATACATGCTTCAATATGTATATGTGTGTAAGCTATTTTTTTTTCTGAAGTTTATTTTATATATATTTTTTGCCTTGTTTTGAAATAAATATCAGCTTCATAATGTATTCGTTCATAAATGTATTCATTATTGGTTCATTACTTTGTACGGATAACAACCTTCTTTACATTTTTTGAGGACATTTCATTAACTATTGCGCAATTTTTATGTTCAAAATCTCAATTATTTTTTAAAGAGAGGACTTGATGCGATTAAATGGAAGCACAAAGTTTTTGTTTGCCTTCCCCCCCCCCATGTAAAGGTATTATGCGACACAGTTTTTGTGCTCAGCTTAATTTTTTAATGAACACATTTAAATATTCCTGAAGGAGTTTTAAAATGCGGCTCCTCCTACAATAATTGACGTATACACATTGTGACGGGGCTTTATCGCGCCTTCTCACTTATCCTCTTGGGGAATCTTTGGGGCCAGAATGGAATTATTTCAATATAACTCTCTCAAGAAGAAACCGTGATATGCAGATTATAGTGAATAGATATATAAAGGAGCTTTAGCATTCACGAGTTAGTCGGCTAGAAGCCGGAGAGTAAGAATAGAAGTTGAATAGAAGTCTGATAGTAGCAGGATAGGAGCCGGATAGTAGAATAGAAGACGGATAGTAATAGAATGAAAGAATAATAGTAGAAGAATAGGATATAAGAAAAGACGGAAAGCCGAGGTGCTGCTCGCCGCGAGATAGTGGTAAGAGATTAATTATAGAACGGACTTTAGCTTATTAAGAAATCTACAGTAGATAAAGATTCTGAGGTTAATATCTCATAAAGTTAGTGAGGAGGATTTCAGGCGCTATTTTATTTATAATTGATAATTACGTAGTATCACTCCTGATCATATTCCTCTAAGTAAGACTTGTGTTGCGTTGCTCAGTATATATTTAGACAATAAGGAATTAGATTTATTATGGAGAATTTGAGTGGTCAATCATTTATTCCTACAAATCTAGGTCGCGTAGATGAAGAGATGATACCCCCGGGCCGTGGAGTATCACAACATGAAGTTTGATTTATACAAGTACAACAAAAGTTGGTATGAGTTATATGATAACATGATTGATATTCGTAAATACCTTTTTTATGAATAATTGTTGAAGTTCCTTAAAAAAATGTATGCATTCTAAATTCAAATGTTATTAAACATTATGTATATGTAGCTTTGGTTAAAAACTGCAGACCAAATTTTGTTACGTGTATTAATAGCAATAGTTGGAAGAAATATCAAAACATTTAGCGCTGTAGGAAAAAAAGTCTTAGCAATTTAAATAAAGTTAAAAAAGTTACGTTCTCCTTTCTTAGATAAATCAGTTTGATGTTTTTGTTTGCCATTCGGATGTAATAAAAAAAGGACATAAAAGTTATCATATCTATTGATTTTTTAACTTAGAGCTTTTCAATTTTGTAAGATTATAGAAAATGCATAAAAAATAATTTAGGCTAAAAATATTTCATTTAAATTTTGGACCTATTTTGTCTGGTGAATAGCATTGTGACCCCTAAGAGCGTACAAAAGTTATGCATATCATATTTTACACACAAACATTTTTACCAAAAACTTCATATAAGGCCTTATTTCTTTCAGTGCTCAGTATAAAATATTTTAGAAATCAAACCACAATTTCGGTTTTTTATTTTGCAATTATTTTTAAATCTTAATCATTTTCTGTTTCTTTGTTCATTATTTGCGAATATTTCTGGAGGAATTATTTAAGGTACTCGTCTAGGTTTAAAAATTGTTTTTTAGGTGTTTTGATGTTGGGGCCATTAGGAAAAAAAATATAAATATTGAGGAAGAAGGAATAATATATAAAATGAGAGAGTTTTTAAAGTTGTATATTTATAGCATTTACTTTATCTAATAAAAATATTTTTTAATGGTTATATATATATAAATGATGAAATTTTCATGATAATTTGTGTATGGAAAACGGAATATCTCCAAAACAATCCAATCAAATTCAATGAAATTTGTAACACTTATGTTATGAGCTCTTTAGAGTGTAACAAACCACAGGTTTTAAGATAGTTACATTTAATCATATTTCACAGCCATTTTTAGCATACAGTAATTTTGACGAAAACTCGTTAAAGATCGATTTTAATGATTATAAAATATTTATTTCTTAAAATATTTTTTACACTGCGGTTTGTGACACTCTCAATGGATCAAAAAGTATATGAAGGAAATTAAAATTGCATTGTATCTTTATTTATGACGTTTTTCTTAACCTTGAAAATTTTGCCAAAATTTCATAAAAATAAAATTGTTTTCAAATTCAAGGGGTGATACATGTTATTTATTTACTAATTTTGACTCTTTTAGCCTAATTATGTTTTTTAAAACAAAATTCTTCTGAAAATAATCAATTTTTGAAAAATTGGTCTCTGAACCTAGTCGGATGCCTTATAAAGCTTTGTTTTTATTTTCCATTAGGGAAGATTAGGTTTAGGTTTTAGGTTAGGCCCAATAGATTTTTATTTTCCATTAGTTAAAATTATTTTCCCTTAGGGAAGCTTATAATAGTTTTAAAATATAATCTTAAAGAAATCATATTTATTTTTGCTATGTAAAATTTAACATGGGCAGAATTCATCAAAAGTACAATCACTTTTATTTGGAAACGCTGGTAGCTGGAAAACATTCATTAAATACAACTAAAAAGGTGTTATTAATCATTATTTAAACCCGATTACTGAACCCAAAGTATCTTATTCAAATTCTCGTAACACATTTAAAACTTTTCGTGAAAAATGTTCCTGTTACAAGCGAGCTGAAAAAGAGAAAAGATATTCGAAATATTAATAAAACCGTTACGAGAAGGAAGAGTACACAATAGTGGAAGCCTCTGGAGGGTGGTTTTTCTACACGAGCATATAAAGGCATATCATCCTTTCACCACCAATCCGAAACTTGCTCACAAAAGACGACCGAAAATTTATCGAGAAACTCTTCATTTTTATCGCATTTATTGTGATGGGGGTGGTGAGATGTACGAAAGTTATTCCCATCAACTGCCGGGTGAAAATGAACGTTCTCCATTATTTTAAGTCCTACTGCGCGCTCCTTTTTTTCCCTCTCTCTTTAAAAACCTCCTGCAGGTAACTTATTTCTATCTGATGCTGCGTATAGTGGAATTATTTCGGGCACTGCTTCTTCGGAGAAAGAGGTAGAGTGATGTAAGTCATCGTTTTGTTTACTGTGTTTTGTGGGTTGTAAAATTTTAACTATTATTTGAGTTTGAATTTAATGCATTTTAAAATTTTTTTATATATTTCGTTATTCATAACGCAATTAATTTGCTTTCTTAAACTTGTAAATAAGCACTAAATTTTTCCTAAATCTAATTTAGTGTTTATTATGAATAAATTTGGACCTAGAGAGAACGCTTTTTAACATGTTATTATTATTATTTTAACAAAAGAAATCTTATTATTTTATAGCTTTTTTATAAATTATTGTTCAATTTGTTTTCGTCTTGGAAAAAAAGTACCATTCGATTTTTAAGGTTCAAAATTAAAATTGCTTATTGAAATTTAAGGGATATTTATTGTAATGGGGAAACTGAAATAAATAATATCGAAATCAGCGTTTAAAATATTTATATTTTTAAGAATTTTGATAACAAGCGCCATTTTAAACAGTTTTTTTTACTAGACGAAATATTAGGGCCAATTAAAAGTAATATACCGTATTCACTCGAATTTAAGCCGCATCCCAAGTTATCAACAAGTATTTGTGGAAAATGAAAAATAGTGTAAAGTAGTGTAGAACTTGTAATTGCTCCAATTGCCTCATTAGGCTCATTTTTTTAAATTCGATTCTAAGCCTCATCCGATTTTTAGTAGTTTTAATATTGGAAAAAAAGAGCGGCTTAGATTCGAGAAAATACGGTAATAAATACGGTTTCGTGTTAATTTTACTGAAATTTGTAAAAATATGATTGTTTTCATATTGTATTTTTTTTCGGTTTTTACTGAAGTTATTAAACAATAATTACAATGAATAAATGCAGGTATTACCTGAATGAATCACGAAAATGTTTTTTTATTATTTATAAATTAATATAATTAGTAAAATTATTTCATATTTAAATGAAAGATCACGAAACTGTTTTAGCTGAAAATTTAGTCTGTATATTTTACCTATTCTTTTTTCTTTTTTTTTTCAATTCTTCTTTGAACAATATTATTTTTATAAGATGTTTCTCCGTGTTTTTATATTAATAAATCAGTCATTTTATGTTTTTAAAATTACAAATAATCTCTTTCTTATACATTTGAGTTTTTTAAAGAGGTATTCCATACTTAAACTGAACTTCATACTGACTTGGTCCACTTTAAATATGAGAACAGATTCTTCGAACGAAGTCTTCATGATGTCAACAGTTGCAAACTACGAGCATCGTATTTTGACCATTTCTTGAGTTTTTATCGGAAAATGGACCTATTTTATTTCGAATGTTGAATTCTCCCCCTTCTGTTAAGCTTATCTCTAGTTTTTCTGTCAAGTTGCTGTGTATACGTGCTGCCCTGATAAATGCATTTCGTGGTTACGTATTATCAAGCTGTTGCGACTTTTTTCTTTTTATGTTATCAAGTTGATTTTTTCTTAAATTCACAAAAAGAAGAATGCGGGCTGAATGATTTCTAGTTTTGGCGTATATCTTGAACAATAATTGAAATACATGTAGGAAAATAGTATTTATTATCAGTATATGTATTCTTAATCGGACAGTTTATTTTTACTAGGTTTTCTATTTTCTACTCTTTACTTCCCTATTTTTTACGCGTTCTTATAACTAAGCTTTCTCCAAATTTTGTATTAACAAGTAATATATAATTAAAAAAAAATGAAGTCAATTCCTACTTAGATCAACAAAGAAAAATTTTATTTTTTAGCTACTTTTTATTAAATAGTTACAATTAATATAAATATGTATATACATAAGACAGAATCACAACATTAAATGGTAATTAATTTTTATTAATTATCATTAAAGTATCGTATTGTTATCCAAAACAATCGTGTTTATAAATTTCAGTTCAACTGCATGCTTTAACACATGAGAAAAAAACCTTTTTAAGTTTTGACACAAGTCGCCAAAAGGGTCTCTAAGTCGCCAAAAATGATGCCAACGTGGTTGTATTTGTAATTCTTTGAAAAATTAGTTTTAAACAATTAATTTTTATTATATTATTGTATTGTTATCCAAAATAATCCTGTATATAAAATTTCAGCTCAATGGAGCGCTTTAAAATGTATTTTATTAACGATTGAAAATTCCACCAAGATAAATAAATAAATAGAGATTGTGAGCTAATAGTAGGAATTGAAAAATTAGTGTTTATGTATGGCTTAGTGCAATTATTACAATATTCATATCATTGAAAAGTATTCTCTATATATTATTATTATCCAATAAATGTTACACTGCATTATGTTGTTATATTTATAATCATCAACGTACGAATTGACCGCGATAACATAGTGGTCACGGTCATGGGCTAGTGGCCGGTGCGTTGAGAATTCGAGGCTAGTGCTACTGAAAACCCGCTGTGTAGAGGGACTTATACACGTTAAATCTATCGAGGTTGAATGCTTTCCCGTTGGTGTGGAAATTCGAAGATGGGATGCCAGCTCATATGTCGTCCTCGTCACTTCATCACTTCAAATACTCATTCACTCAGAGTTTTCTAATCGAAATTAGAGTTTATAAATAGCTAGATGCAGTTATTGCGAACTTCATTGAATGTATTAAGTCATACAATTGAAAATTATTCACTAATTTTAAATTAATGGAATAAATGCTGCACTGCTTTATGTTATTGTATTTTCTATCATCAGCATGTAAAAATGTGGAAAATGTTTATATTTTATGAGCAAAAGGCTTTATTGTTATTATTATATTGATGGAAAATATGAATTGAATGAATTAACAAATTAAAAAAATGAAGTGAAACATAAACAGAAATATAAATAAATAAACCTTTCACTTTTGGTAAATTGTTTTTTTACACGATATTTACTGACCGTAAATGTAACATTGTATCTTGGGGAAAAGAAAGCTAACACATATCTCATGTACTTTATAGAAAATACGAAAAGACAAAAATAACCATCGAATTCATTCTTTTATGTTCGAAACATTATATTTTTATTTGCCAAAAACGGTTGCTGTAAGAAAATAAAAAAGAAATATGCAATATATTCGGAAAAAAAATATATAAGTTCTGTTTGAGGTCTTCACTCACAATTTACAACTCCTTTGCGAACATTGTCATAATATCTGCAGCAGATCCTGTTTTAATCTCAAACATTAGTTGTGATTATAATTTACATAAATGTGACAGATGAAATAGAGTTTCATTACTTCATTCGCCTTACGTTATGGTGGTCATCATCTTTGATTACGGGTATTCTCCAATAATAAACGTTCGGATGTCGCAATAATCATTTAGATTTAATTACTGCTTGTGAATCTGTCGATGCTGGTTTAATCTACTCAGTTGTAGTGAAGCAATTCAAAATCTGCATTTCATCTATTCCATACATATTAATCAGGTTCATGACTTTAGTGAATGCATTTCATGAACTTTATCGCGCAGATATTGGCTTGTTTGTTTAAATGTAAATAAAAATGGTAACACTTATTGCACATAACTGTTGTATGCAAAAATCGTATTATTGATGAATTGTTTTTAAATTTATTGAAACGAATACGTATATGTTAAAGTGTATAATGTAATGCATTCATATATTAAATGTTGGAATTGCAGTTGATAGATTTATGTATAGCTTTGAACTCTTTTAATTCCAT
>BMAV01000483.1:92920-132687 GCA_019973955.1 Trichonephila inaurata madagascariensis | reverse complement strand
AATTTTAATGGTCAAATATTATTCCCGTACATATTCTCCAAAAAACAGGGAATTTCAAACTCCATGTCAACTGACAAAAGTGGTAAGACCGCATCATTTTTAGATGACTGCTGTCCATGTCTAGGTCTAGGCCTCATACCATGAACTTATACTTATATACCATTCAACTTATTTAATCGAAATGTGGCTATCTGTCGAGCTGGTTTGTAAGATTTTGAATCGTGCACGTTTATTTGTTTCAAATTACCGTTTGCACGAGTAAATGCTACATATTGTTTACTTTTAAAAATCATGGGTAGGGCCTACTTTTGAGTAGAGTCCCAAGGCCTCAAAAACCTTAAGATTTCTCTGGGCCCAGGGCCTCAAAAAGTCTTAAGACGTCCCTGACTACCACCCCCTTCAGTTTGTATTTATTTGCATAATATGTACAATCACAGGTTATAAAATACTGTTTACGTTCCAACACCAACAAATAAACGCAAACTTTACATAATTTACAACCCAAAGCACCAATTTTGTTTGTGGGTGTTTATTAACTTCGTAGTATAAAGCAACACGTGGGCTGTTGGCGATGGACCATCCAATTTTAAACTTTGTTCAAGAGACTAGAACGACCCCTGAGATGGCACCCCCTCTCTGAACTTTCCCGCCACCCCTACGGGAGAACTTTGATCCTCGTCAAATTTAACGTGCAACAATCCCTGTACACTAAGGGTCTTAGGTGGGACGAGAGCTCGAATTCATGACACGCCAACCACGAGTTCGTGATTAGGCATACCATTTTTGTGAGAAATAAAGATATGTAGTTTGAAATTTGCTTTTAATATCATTGTGGAGTGATTTCCGCATTCTTTGCTTTACTATTAAATTTTGATCCATTCAACTTTTACATTTTAATTATAATATGGCGGGGACTCAGTGGCTGAGAGGTAGTGTATCGTGTTTTCACACCACAGGTTCGGGATTCTATCCTCGGGGTGGGCAAAGTCGACTCAGCCTTTCAACCCTTCAGTGGGTCGATAAATGAGTACAAGCTTACTTAGGGACTAAACGCTGGAGGTTTCGCTTGACATTGACCACATGATCGGGACATCTGCACATACACCTCAGCGTCCAAAGGTCACGTTTACTGAGATGGGCACATTAGGTCTTGGCTCTCATTTGCTGTTGCGCCACTGAGTTTAGTTTAGTATAATATGTAGATATTCACTAGTTTACGTGAATAATTAGCACACAAAATATGGATATATGTTTGGACATTTCAAAAGAATCATTTGAATGAGTACATAAATTAAAATTAAAATTACCATTTCATATATGCTCTGCTGAGAAAATTAGAAAAAAACCAACATTCTGCGTAACATTGATGTTGCTTATAGATATTTATATAAAGTGATCAAATATTTGCCTCTGAGGAGAAAATAATCAAATCACACGTTCCATCAAATTGCCTTTGATAGTCAAAGAATATGAAATCTTTAAGTTAAAATATTTAATATCGCGAAGCATAAATGTTCTTTTGATTACTGGCAATCAAGTTTTCATTCTTTGTTTTCTTACCATTAGTGATATATATAATGCCATTACTTTTTTTTTAATGGTAATAATGGATTCAGAATGATTAGCCATTATATTTTCAGGTTTCAATCAGTACTATAAACAGAGTTAGGTGGTTGGTTAGTCACGAAATTGGTTCTAACTCCGCAAAGCAGTCCTCAGTCTGCTATGTTTATAGATATAGCATACGTTTCATCTATAGTACTTCAATATATATTGTTTATTGTATTATATTTTAAAATTTTTTCTTTCTTGTCATATGAGTGGGGAGCAATTTTAGAAGCTATATATTTGTAATTAATTTTTGATTATAAACGTAATACTTTAAGAAAAAGAATTACTACATTTTACACTTAAGCTAACAATTTTTTTTTAAACTTATGTATTAAAAATTGTATAAAAAGAAAGTTTTTAGGTTATCTTTTAGCATTGTTGAATATTTTATCCGTCCATGACTGCATTCTAATTGATTCTTATTAAAAAAAAGTCAAATAAATTACTTTTCTTTAAATAAAATATTTCTGCCTGTGTCAGAAGAAAGGGGGAGAGGCATTTATAACGAAAAAAGGAATTGGATGAATGAATTTTTTCTCAAAGACTCTATTTGCTGGACCCTTTTCTAACTCAAGAGGACCGAATAAATATTTCAGTCCCCTGGAGCAAGAACTTTTAACGACAAAATTCATTCTTCCGTCAGATTTACCGAAGTACGAAAGGGAAAAAAGGGAGGCAAAAGAAGTGAAGAAGGAAAATTGTAAACATTTTTGGAGCAATTTTACAGAGTTCAAATATGTTTTGCGTCCTCCTCCAAGCATACTTTCTTGCAAATCTTTGCAACGACATAACGTTTCCGTAACTGCAACTGCAGAAGATAGAAGAAAACCGGGTGAGCGGGGTTGATCAAAGTTGAAAACGGGGAACGCAAACATATGTAAACTTTTGAAAATTTAAAAGTATGTTTTTTTTATTTTTTTATTCCTGCTAGGTAAAAGCAGAAATATTTTTTAGATGTATATTTTCTTCATTTTTTTTATGTTACTATCAGATTTCGGAGTCATTTTCCTTTTAATAAATATTTATTTTTTAATTTTTTAAAGAAATGTTTTAAATATTAACATTTATTAGATATATAGTTTTATTTATATAATATTCCTTTTTTTTGCTTCAAACTGCTTTTTTTGATTAATTGGGTTTTTTTTTTTTAATCTACAATGTTCAATAAAAAGGTTTCGTTGAGCTAGATTCTCGAAACCTCTAAGGAATATACTTTCTGTAACTATAATCTCACCAATCCACTGTATTGATTAAATTAAACTTCGTGCCTTTATTTTATATTGTGTATTACAATAAATTACGATAAAAAACATGTAAGGATTTTTTTCTAATTAATTTATATTAATTTTTGTTGAAGAATTTTGTAAAATACTTTTTGTGTTCGTACACATTTGCGTGCATTTTTAACGCACACATTTTTTTTTAAAAAAAAACAAGTAATATAAAAAAAATTTTTAAGTCAATTCCTACTTAGATCAACGAAGAAAATTTTTATTTTAGCTGCTTTTTATTAAATAGTTACAATTAATATAAATATGTATATACGTATGACAGAATCACAATATTAAGTGGTCATTAATTTTTATTAATTATCATTTAAGTATCGTATTGTCATCCAAAACAATCATGTATATAGAATTTCAGTTCAACTGAATGCTTTAAAACGTGAGAAAAAAAACCTTTTCAAATTTTGGCGCAAGTTGCCAAAAATTATGCCAACGTGACTGTCTGTGTAATTCTTTAAATAATTAGTTTTAATCCATTAATTTTTATTAATTATAATTAAATTACTGTATTGCCATCCAAAATAATCACGTATATAAAATTTCAGCTCAATTGAGCGCTTTAAAATGTATTTTATTAATGATTGAAAATTCCACCTAGATAAATAAATAGAGAGTGTGAGTTAATAGTAGAAATTGAAAAAACGTACAGGTTTTACACAGAGTTATGATTCCCGTCCACTGTAATTTTAATGTGCTGAATAGTATTAGTATTTTGATAACTGAAGTTCATTTTTTAAATGCATTAAGAATCATGGATTGATAACATTAACGCTCCCTGTAAACATCTGTAGCGATTCCAAGTCCTCTCGTTCGCGTAGTGTGGTAATTTGGAGAGTGAGGCTACAGTTCAGGTGTCATCTTCATCACATAGGTCACTAAACTTTAGAAGTTCATGGACCACTAAATGTATAATTTTATATTTGGTGGATCACTATTATGATTGACCGCTATATGGTGGACTACTATAACTAAATTGTCACTATATATATACACGCCTCTATTTAAATTTTCATATCACTGAAAAGGAAGTTCTCGAAAAGCATTAACAAACTGGCAACGCAAAGTGATACCAACAAAGTAAAGTCTTATGACGCCCATTAAAGATAGTTGCCGACTTTCACTAATAAATGTGAAAACAATTCAGTGCCGATCGAAAATTGCGGTGTTCATCTCATATGGCTGGGCTATGGCCTTACATCGAGGTTCAAGTCATGGTGGGATTCCCGGCAGTGAGAGAGGCGATAAAAAAAAACAAGCAGGGAGCCGAGTCGTCTCAACCGGAAGTCCCCTTGACCCTCAGTAGAGCAAAGAGCATTACGTCCACATACATTGACAAATATACTGCCGTGACCCAAAAAAAACAAGAGCTTTGGAAAACCATTGGAAACTCTGGCTTCTGTGGGTCCAATCCTGAGGCTGTTGCCCGCTTTCACCTTAGCACCGAACATGACTTTTTGGGAGTATACCTGCCTCCTCTGGCTTGGCCCGGCTGCTGACGAGGCCTGCTCGTTCTGCAGCCAAGCTACGATGGCTGGCGACCATCTGCTCCAATGTACTAGATTCGATGAATACCCGACTGATGACGTCGTCAGTCGGCACTTGGAGGCTCGTCAAATGGTCAAAAAGTTAAGTTGAATGAATAAAATAAATAACTAACAAATGTCGTTAGGTACAGCGGCAAAAGTAGCTAAAAAGTCACCAAACTCAGATGAAATTTCGCTAAAAATAGAAGCTAGAGTTTTTAAAAAAAACGCATAATTCATATTTCATACGTTTTATCACTCTTCAGTTTTTTTAAGTTGAATCTTCATAAAAATATAAGTAATGTTCCGATTTTTCTTTGAACTATTAAAACTTTTTCACGGACTACTGGTTGGCAATCGCTATTGTGAAGAATTAACAACATTATTTCTTGAATATTAAGAAATCGTCTTGTATATCAATACATGCAGTGTTGCATTTCCAGTTTTGTATTAAAGAACTGATAAAGTGTAGCAAATTCTTTCAATTTGATATCTTCCAGTAATTAATTTCCCATCGTGTTTAATTAAAATATCAACATTTCTTACTGTTTAAGTAAAGAAATGTACCGTTAACTAAATGGGATTTATATTATTAGAATTTGCGAAGCTTTCTTAATATGCACTATATCTATATATTTAAATTCTCCCTTTTGGCAGCTCTCGTGTAGAACCTGCGCGCGCATGTATCTGAGAAAGAACATCTCTTTCTGCAGTGTCACATCTGCATAAAGATCCACAACATTTTCTTTTTAGCTCATACCTTTAAAAAAAAAAAAGATTTTTTTTTTTAATATTATTATTTTATTTTCAGAATGACATTGAAGAGGAAAATAAAAAACTAAAATAAAAAAGCAAAACACACAATGAAAGAAAAAAATAGGAAAACGGGGGAAAAAATACCAACCTAAAGAACTTTTGAGCGCGAACTAAGTGCTCCAATTTGATAGAAAGCGCTAGGTAAAATAGCATGGGCGGGTCACGTGAGAAAGGGGGTGAGGTGGGGTGGATGGAAATTTGGTTTAAAAAAGATTTCCATTTCGTATTTTTAATGGAGAATGCTTAAGTGATTAAAAAAGAAGACGGAACGGAGTTAAAGAAGAAGTTGAAGGAGGTAAAGGAAAAAAAAATAATAATTTAGATAAGCGAAATTCAAAGCAGAATAGAAATGCAGACTTATTGTTTTTCCGTAACACAAAAGTATGTTTCGGGTACAATAAAAGGGAAGAAAAGGAAAGGGGGAGGAATTGGAGAAAGGGGGAATGAATTCTTTTGTTATTGTTCTCTTTCTTCTTCCTATCTATCCTTTTTAATTTTATTTCATACTTGGAAAGCGGTTGTAGTTATGGTAAAATAATTGCAGTTAAAAGTATTTGAATTTCTAGAGGAGAGCATTGTACTCTAGAATTTAGATAAATGTGGAAATTAATCATGGTCCGTAAAAGGTTTTTTTTATTTGTTTTAAATTATAAATAAATAATACGGTGCAATGACTTAAATTAAAAAAAGCAAAATACTTATTATTTTTATTTTCATTTCTATATTATTACTTAAAAAAAATATTGTTATAATGCACATATTGTTCCGAGTTAGATATTAGAAGCTATCTCTCAGAAAAGAAAATTAAAAAATAATAAGACTTGTTATTAATTAGAATTAAACTTAGATGAATTATTTTCGTCGCAATTATTTGTTGAATAATGAAACTGATATACATGACTAATACAAAAAATTCAAAGAACTAATCAGGAACTTTTTTAATAATTATCGAGTATTGAAATGTAACATACAGTTATCTGTATAGAAAAAAAAATACTATGTTTTTTTGTTTTTAGCTTCTTTTTTGAGAATAATAAATTTTTCATCTTATAATTAGATTCTTCTTTATTTAAATAATTATTTCCGAAATTCCATATTTCTTTCTAATATTTATTTATATTTTGCAATATGACTTGTAGTCGATCTTACATTTCCGGTTATTTTTTCATGAGGTGGTTAGTTTTAATTTGAAAACTATATTATATCTGTATACACAAATAGTTGTTAAATTAATTATTTGCAATATTTGTATTTTTTTCTTAGCATAGCAGTGTGCGTATATGTTCTAAAATAAAACATAAAAATAATGAAAGTTTTAAAAATTTTTTAAAAAGAGTATTCGAAGTTAAAGCTGTTAGAGGTGGATTATTTTGGTATGTATTGTTGGAAACGATACATCTCATAATTTCTTTTCAAGGTGTTTTATATTTAATTAATTCAGAATATTTTAGATAAAATTAATTAAAAAAATCTATTCCTTTTCTTTTAAATAATTTCGAATTATTAGATACAGGTTGTATTTTCGAAATAAGATATTTTTAGGATAAATTATTTTCTTCAAACCTCATACTGGCTACGATAGCGTAGTTGTTAAGATCGTGGACTCGTGACTGTCATTTCATGAGTTCGAGCATAGTACCGCTGAAGACACGCCGTGAAGAGGAGACTGATGCACGCTAAATATGTCGAGGCTCAAACGTCCTCCCTTGGTGTGGAAGTTAGCAGAGGTGGGTGTCATATCAGATATCGTACTATGGTCACTTGACAATGGTTCAAAATTACGAGGACCGCCGCCAATAGCTGTCCTGCAACTTTATAGTGCGACGTTAGTAAAACTTTTACTCACTCTTCCGAAACCGTATACTGTAGAACAGAAGAAAACAATTTTAAGTTGGTATTTCGTATAAATTAAAAGAAAATAATGTGTAAGGTCATTTTCTTGTAAATTTCTGTTACAAGAAATATCCTTTATTACTTGTAAATTTCTTACTGGACTTGATAGCTGACTTTTATTTTGCAAGCTGTTTTGTCACCTGTTATCTCGAGCAGGCGTGATTCGTGTCTGTGGTGCACACAAAAACTTTTCAAGTGTGTGTGTGAGGGGGGGGGGTCGAAAGTTTACCCTTTCCGCCAAACTTATTCTTTTGATTTTGTCGATTTTGGGAACAAAAAACTGTAAGAAATAAATTCTTAATAACAAATACTTCATTAAATTTTACGTACTATATGCATAAGATTATCACCAATAAAAAAAAAAGAAAAGTTAAGTGCTATGGCGATGGTTTGGACCTGTAGTCCCCTCCCCCCTTGTGTGCGTCTATGATTTGTGTAGTAATTATTCGAAGATAATTTTTATAAGATTTTGTTGTGAAATAATTCAGCTTACTGAGCACTGAGAAGGAGAATATCATCTCGAAGTAATTCCATTCTTTGTAATCATTGCTAACCTTCAACTAGCCTAACTTTTGCAATAATTGTAATGCAACAATCTGTAAACTTCATTCTGGTTGTGCATTCCTCCCACTGGCATAGAAAACGAACGCGTTAGTGTCAAAAATAATACCCTCTCTTTGAAAACTGAATTTTTCTCGTCATTGTTATATCCATTCCGAAGGAGAGAGAATTGAGGTTTTCCAACCCATTTTCCTGTCTCCTTTTTTGTTACAAATGACGACTATAGTTGTGGAAAGAACTTTTCGGTGCAGTTTTAGTGTCCCTTACGTTAAATTCCTATAAATCCCAGCTGTGTTAAAAAAAAAAAAGAAGAAAAAGTCAGACTAACGGTGAAGTCCAACTGTAATCTTAGAGAAGAAACTATACCCATGGGGCAGAACTGTAACTGCTCAAAGGGAGGGTGGGGGACGTGCTGCCATCAGCACCATCGATAACTTCTACTGCCAGCAATCGGCTTCGAAATCTCCCCCTAATGGCAGACGATGAATATTTAAGCCCCTGTCTTTTTCAGACGATATTTGTACGTCTTCACTGTAACCGAGCACTATTATTCTTTGTTAAAGAACACGTTAGTTTCGATGAAACGTCAGATGGGGGGTTTACAGTTAAAGTTGGAGATATATTTTTTTCAAATGACATTTCTTTCTTCTTGGATCTCATCGCCAAACTTTTTTCTTATTTCTCGCACCATTTCATATTTACTTTTTTGATGGATGTGTTATATAAGTCATCGAATCCATTAATTTGTAGATCGTCGTTGAAGAATCGATTTGTTCTCTTCCATCAATAGAAGAAGAAAAAAAAAAGAAAGAAAGTTGAGGGAAATGGAATATTATGGGCTACCTTACCTAATGTGTAAAATACTTCAATATTTTTTCAAATTTTGGTGGTTTATTGTAAAAAATTTTTATTATTGAAAAGGTAACAAAATCACGTATAAACGTGTTAAAAAAATAATCTATGGTTTGTTCTAATTCAATCCTAAATAAACATAACCAAATTTAAAAACGCGTGAAATTGCTTTTAAACCTAAAAAGTAATATTTTTCTAATTTTTAACGTATAATAAATTTACTTTATGTAACTAAAATTTTTTTATAAGGGACGTTTTCATAAATAACCTTTGTAGAAGTAACTTAAATATTTTTTTGCGAACAAATTTCTTTTAGTTTTATTTTCTTTCTAATAAATAGGACAAATATAACTGTGTTTTTTAATGTTTAACATTTTAAATATTCTCTATTTAAAATTGATGTATATTTCGGCGTATAACAAAGACTTTTTATACCAATAAAAGATATTTACGTGTGCTCGTTATTTGTCGGGTATAAAAATAATAGCTTTAGAAATAAAGATAAGTGAATGCATGTTTCATAAAAAGAAAATAATTTGAATACACAGCATTCTTTTTTCATTTTTTGCTAAAAGAATCGCGTTTAAATTGTATATTTTTATGGTAACAATATTCTTATAAAAAATTTTATATGTATGTTCTAATTCAACTGACACTAAAAATCAAAAGAATTATTCACTTACATTTTTTTCAAATCACAGTTCAAAACGCATTCAGTCACCTCAAAACGTTATTCGGTTACTTTTGTTGCAAACTATTCAACTTATATATATATATCTTAATATTTCACGTTAATATTCATTATGAACGTTTAGTTGTATAACGTTAAAGAATGGAAAAATGCGTTAAGGAATTCGAAGAACACTTTTTATTCCATTAGGCTTAGCTGCGCTAACATTAAAAAGTTGCAACTAGTCTGATGCCAAAATACGGACCGTTGCCAATCGGTTAAACTGAAGAAGGTTACAAAGCAATTGCTTCCAGATTTATAAGTATAAACATAAATACAGTTAGTTTACATAAAATACAAAATATAGTAAATTACAAATGCCTAAATATAAAATTATGAAATTCATTTTAAAAATTAATTATTTTTCAAAATATAATGTTCTATAGTTTTATTACATTTTTGTTTGTTGAGTTGAATAATATTTGTCTCAACACAACTATTCCTTATTAATTCTAAATATCCAACAATTCAATATCTTTACTATAAAACTAAGTAGATAAACTATTCAGAACTTAGTTATACCAGCGTGAGTAGAAATTAATTAACTGAAGAATTTCCCATTACCACATGCAAATGATACTTTTTTTTCCTTAACACACTTGCATTCTTAAGGAAATTTACCTGCTAATCCTGTCATTAAGGGATAATCTTCCTTCTTTTCTTGCCAGTTCCTAATCGAAATTCGTAAGCTCCACACGTTCTTTGTAAACACTTCCTTTCCAATCAAACTACAGCGATTAGAGGCAGCAGCTCCATTGTTACATTCTTCCCACGCAATTAGACCCAACAAATTGCCCCTAGCCCTCCCCTCTCTTGTCACCTATACCCCTGTCGCGTTCCTTCTTGCCGAACAATTACACCAGAAATGTTACTTTTAATCTCCTTCCCTTACTCGGCGCAAGAAGGCGAGTTAATTGACCACGAAAATGTTCTGGGGGGCACAAGCCCCGCGTGGAATTCTTGTCGGGATGGAGAAGTTCGTCTCAGCGAGGTCGTGAATCAGGGGCGCAATGGGGCTTCAAGAACTCAAGGTATAAGTGGGAAATGAAAAGTGAGAAGGCTAGTAAAGATCACATCAGAAGCTACGTGGAGTGGGTACGGATTTGCTTTTGTATAACCACTTTCGCAAGAGTGCAGAATTAATTCTAGTCAGAATCTGTTTTATTACTGCCATCAAAGGTATTGCGATGGTGGAATTATAATGATTTCAATTACTGTAGGTATTCACTCGTATTGCTTATAGCCATAGAGGCACATTGGTGTTCGAATACACGGAACTTGTTTTATTTTCAGCTGCTACAGAGTTATGACGTTCACGCCGATCGCTATATTACCTCCATCAGTTTCTTCATTGGGTGCTGGCCGTGAAATCTAATGATTAAAGTTTGTTATAACTTAAGGGTAACAAATGTTATTGTTAATGTGACCTTTGTGCAGTCGTGCGCTTGTGGAATTATAATACATCCATTTCAATGATTCATTTAGTAATGTATTTATAACTTGGTGGTGTGCTAAGCACGGAAAAACCAGCAATTTTTTCTATCATTCCAGCAGTAGAAATAATTATCCTGTTAAAGTAGTAAAACTATAATATCTCATATTGTTGTTTTCCTCTGGTAACCAAGAATCCGTATTTTCGCCCAGTTCCATATTCATGAATTATCTCTATTTTCCGTATATGAATAATTCATACTACATTTCATAAACAATTAGATATCTGAGCCACAAACTTTTTCACTATAGCTTGATATTACTGGTTTTTTAAGCGAAGAAGTAAAAAACCTATTATTTTTGTTATTGTTAGGACTTCGAAATGAGTCCGTATGACTCATTATTATTATAAATAAAAGGTTTTGCTTGTAATAACAAAATCTCTGGGAAAAGGATTTATTCTCATATTTTTCAGTATTGTTGAAAATGTAAAGTAAACACAAATTGGCTTACTAAATGACTATTTTGTCTTTGATTGCTTAGGGATTACTAAACGAAACCATTTTGTATGAAAAAAAAAGAAGCAAATTGTTAAGTTTTTTGTTGTTTTCTTCGAAATACCACATATTAAAAGTTTTCCATCTAACAATAGACAGTCGAAAATGATTCAAGCTAAATACATATCAATATCGAAGAAAACTCAAAAAATAAGTTCAGTTTATAATTTAACTTTTTTCAAGATGTAATTTAAATAATTAATTTTGAAATATCAAAAATTCTAAAGATTTATAATAGATGCTAATAGATTTATAGCATTTCAGTATAATTCAATTGGGATTTTATTGAAATAAATAAACAGAATTATATATTACTAATTATTTATTTTATTTTATTTTCCCATTTTATTTTTGAGAAATAAGCTTTTGTAAATTTAAATGAGTTCTGCTTTATTGCTTTGGTATTTTTATGTGAATATTTTAAATTTGTATCTAATGTAAATTTTTGAAATCAATACTCTATCAGTGAAATTTATCTATTCCTAATCTTACACGCGTGTATATTTTGTTGTACTAAAATTTCAACTGGTCATTATATTGTTAATTATAATCGAGGTTGCATTAGAAATATATTTTCTTAAAGGTATTGTATTTTTAAAGGCAGTTTACGAATATGTTTATATTTGTAGAGAAAAAAACAGCGTCGATTTCACCTGTTTCATTAAATTAAAGAGCGATAAGTTAAATATTAAATACAATTTAAATATTGTTTACATCAATTTTTATTTTTAAGCTACCAGTAGCAAGAAAAAACACTTTTAAATTTGTGAAATGCATTTCTAATATTAAATAAACATTTAAGTAAAAGAAAAAAAAAATACTTTTCTTTAAGTAGTACTATCTTAAAAAAACGTATAAAGCCTACATTTAACTTCCACTTTTAATTTTTTAAGTGTGTTATTGAAACCTTAAAGAAATTTTCTTTAGAAAACGCTTAACATCCCATTCCTTATTTTAACAATTTTTCAAAACTTAATCGAAAGTAATATTTTTGTGTGAAAAATGTTACGTATAGTAATTCTTAATTAACGTTTTCCGAGCACTTAAGGGTCCCAGTCATGTAGAAAGAAATTCGAGTAATTTTAAATTTTCTAAATGAAAAATGATTGCCGAAACATTTTGTTTTAACGTACAAATTAGTGTAAAAGAAGGAAATATATTTTATCCAGTGGATATTATTTTTCATAACGCTACTTTTAAAAATGTAGCTGTTTAAACACGCGAACACTCCATAATTTTCAAACCTTAAAGCTTCTTTTAAAGTGAAGGAACAAGCAAGCGTGTCTAGGTATCGTAAAACTAAATTCCTTTATTTAATAATATGGTTTTTTCCCCCTTTTCTACAAAATTGACTTTAACTTCTCTTGAACGTTTACTCATAATTGTTACATGCTGAAAGTTTAGGAAACCGCTATTTGTTTAATCGACGGAAAAGATGTAACATTTAAAGAACGTGTTCGTTGAGGTTAAACTCGATGTATTAAAAAGTGTTCAAATACGTAGTGTTTAATCTGTTTAGTTTTTCGGTGTACGTTTATTATTATAATAATTAAAATATAGAAAAAAACTAGTTTTTTATACACATAAATGTTATGATCCCATAAAGCAAGCTTAACACTTCTTCAAAAACTTAAGTCGGTGGCTGCTTTAGAAAACCTAATATATATATTGGTTTGTTTTCCTTGGTTTTCAACTTCAGCAATTTCAGAGTTTTACTTTCTCACAGTTGTGTATTGTTTGATATAACTATATATATAGAGAGAGAGAGATAGTTAAATTGAGAGTGAAAAGAATAATATGGTTCAAACAGATTAATCTAATAGGTTTAAAACAATGCGTTTCATTTAAGGGTGATTTAATACTGAATTTGTACAATATATAATTCAATCATCTCGTTGTTATTTAATCAATAATTGCTGGAAAATCTATTAATACACAGCATAGAATATTGATTAACTTAATAAATTCTTTTAATAAAAGTGTGTCATTTGTAATGCATTTTCAGTATAAAGGCGTATTCTTCGGTTTAAATTCATTCATTGAAGAGAAGTATTAAATTTCAATTATTTGAATATCCAAATATAAATGAAATAAGTTGCTAAGAACCTTCTGTATTATAATAAAATTTTGAAAAGAGTATTAAATTTTGAATATTTTTTTTCATTTTGAATTCTATTTTGTATGAAAAGTAATGTATTTTCATAGAATCAAATTTATTCGAAATAATTAAGAAGTATTTTAATAAAAGGTTCAAACTTTTCTTCGATTGAAAGAGAAAGAAAATGCAAAGTATCCTTTTTAACTATGCTTGTTTTTAATAGTATTTAGTTTTTCTTTTTTTTTCTTCTTCTCTTTTCTAAACTCGTGTAGTAGTTAAGAGAATTTTGCGATCAAAAATTCCTATTTATGAATTTATTTATATATATACTTTAAGATATTTATAGTGCGTATATATCACCTCTATTAAAAGATTACTGCTTCAATTTTTATACGAAAGAAAAAACTTTTGAAAATTTCTTATTAATTTATATCATACGAATGAGAAATATTTATGACTAATTTATATTGCCTTATCTCTGTGATACTTGGAAACGTTTATCTAATGCATATCATATCCACTTCATTTATTATTTTGAATGATGTTGAAAACTTATTTTTCTATGAATGTTTTAAGAACTTTTTGTATTAGGTTAAAGCTTTCTTTCTCTAAAAAAATATATCTTAAAAGTTTTTCATTTCAAATACAAATGCACAACTCGCTTAAGTGGAAGTGTTTCCGATCTAAAACGGGAAAAAATTTTCCGCCTTTTATTGGCTTAGGCATTATAAATGTACATTGAGAAATAGCTTGTAATTCCTCCGTAGGAAACTTTAACAAAAAATAAGGTATAAAAAAAGTAGATTGTAAGTTTCTGGAAGTTAAACAAGTGGAAAACAAATAGAAACTAGGAAGTTTAATATTGTATAATGCTTTAGAATTAGGAGAAAAACGTTTCACATTTTCGTTACTCTATTAAAAAGCTTCTGAAGATCTCTTGAGAAAAGACTTTAAAAGAAATGGTACAATAAATTTTAAGATAAAGTTCGAGCGACAAACTTCTTGAAACCAGTTTGTTTTTCTTTTTTCTTCAATTTTCCCCCTTTTTTCCCCTTAGTTTTTTAGAGGGAAAAAAAGTGCTTTTTAAACTAGTTATAAAAAATGCTGTACATCTCAAAATTTCCCACCCGTTGATTTTAAAATACCCACTCACACAATAACTTAATCGCCCTCCCTCCTCATTATTCTTTGAAATATAATGTATTAAGATTTTTATAGTATTTAAAACGCTAACCATGTCGTAGATCTATCTTAAAGGCGAAAAGATAGGCAATTACTTGCATAAAAAGTAAAGTAAGAATGAAAGTATTGAACAAGTAGAATTTGGAAAAAACTACTCGAAGAAATGCTGTTCGTTCTCCTTTTTTTTGTCATTAACTATAACATTCGAAACTCTTCGTTGCTTAGTTTTTGATTGGTATGATAAAGTATGTTTAAGTAAGCATATTTGTTAAAAGTATAGTTTTTCTGAAGTATATATATATATATATATATATATATATATATATATTTGCTTTTTCTTTAAAAAAGAAAAAAAAAATCTTTCTGAAAATTTAATTAAGAAAACTTTATTGATAAAGGTTTAAGATCGATATACTAAAAATATAGAAACTTAAATTTATATTTTATCTAGTACAGAATCAATTAAACTTTTCCGAATTGTTCAGAATGGATGTTTACATATAGAAACTAATTAAGTATATCATTAATGTAAAAGTACAGCATTAATAAAATTATTTTAGTTTATCTTTCAATTCTCGGCTTTAATATTTTAAGTACTTTTTTTCCCCTTTGAAGACTTAAATGAAGAAAAATTTGAAAGTTTTAGGGTTTTTTTTTCCCCTTCCAAAACTTTTCTCAATTTGCTTGATTATGAATATTTTATGAAGACTATATATTCTAAAAGGGAAAAAAAAGGGATTAATAATGCAAACTTTGGAATTCTTTTAAACAAATTTCATTTAAATAACTTGCACATAAAAGAAGACAAGTGTCTGAATCAAAATAATAAATTAAGCTAATTAACTATTTCTTTTATTTCTTAACTCATTTAAGCTATTACAAACTAAATTTTCTTTTTTGATAGGTTTTTTTTTTTTTTACAATGAAGTTTTGTTCACCGTAAAATAAATTGCGGTGGCAACGTAAAAGGTGGAATCTTTTCACCCATTTTTCTTTTGGCTTCGTATTTTTTTGTGAGCTGTATGAAAAAAACAATGAAGAATTAATAAATAAACTTGATGCCGTTAAAGCGATTTTCATTAATTTGGCTATTCAACCGTAGGTTGTTAAAAGTTTGAGTGGAAAGTTTGAAGTACGAAAGTGCTTCGAGCGGTTTCTTATCCAGACATTTTTTTTTGCTTTAAATCTTTGTAATTTTTCTTGTTCTGACACAATAGACGTGCATCAGAGAATACCTCTCAAAACTTCTAATTCTCTGAAAAAGAAGCCAATGAAAAAATGGAATACTTAATACTTATAGTGAAAAAAGGTTAAGCCATGCTAATTAGAGCATTGAAATTATTATCTAATCAATGTGTTGACTTGGATGTCGTCATTATCGTGAACCTGTATGAATTTTAATATAATTGGTAATTCATTAGTTAATAAACAAATTTTCGCTTCACGACAATATTAGTATTATTTTTTTCTGCTGATTAGTAGCAGTTTTTTTCCCTCAACGGTTTCGGGTATTTGCATATGACGTAGTTGTTCTAACATTTTTATTCACGTACTTATAATCTCTTAAAGTTATTTGAATTTTTTTTTTGTTTTTTTTTGTTTGATGTATTGATCACTTGCTTAAGCAAACAACAATAACAACAAAACCGCAATTCTATAATCATTTTACATTTTAGGTGTAAAAAAAATCTATAAATCTTTTATGATTTGTTTATCTTCTATTATTGTCAATTTAGTAAAAAAGTCAAACTATGTACTGCGCAGTATTTTTTTATATTTCATTATAAATTTGTATATTATGCGGGGGCCAACTGGGCCTTAGTAAAATCATGACCCAAATCATTTTATGGTCAAACATTTTTTTCCGTAATGGGGCTTCGTATTGATATTTCTACCTTTGCAAACCTACTACATTCCCCTGGAGCTGATATCACTTTTTAGTGCGGCACCAATTACCACAAGTAATTTTGACGCCCAGTTTCTTCCCCAGAGGGAGGCACCTGAACTCTGTCGATGCGAAATGTGTACTTAGGAATTTAATTTTGCCGAGAGCATCCAAGCTAAACGAGCACTCATGGGATCATTTTCATGCCGTATGGTCATCATACCGACATGGCCGCTGTCGATTTTCTGCATCAGGAAAATCCACCGACTTGGGCCGTGTCGAACCCGCAACGGGTACAGAAGGCCAGCGACAAACCAACTACGCCACCCAGCCCTCAAATATTATTCCTGAACATATTCTTCGAAAAACTGGGAATTTCGAAATATACGTCAATTGGCAACGTGAAAAGGTTACATAATTATATCATGTCTTATCATCCTTCTAGGCCTACCACCATGCACCATTATTTAGGCAAATGGCAGTGGTCGATTTTTGTCTAAGTTTGTGAGATTGTGACCCATGTACATTTATTTTGTACCAGTTACTGTTTGCGCAAGTATTTAATTAAGGATTCTATGTACAGTCTGCTTAAAAGGATTACAAGTAAAGCCTACTTTTACACAGGGATTCAGAGCTTGAAGAAATTCTAAGACGTTAATGATACTAATCATTTATATGATTTATCTCCAATATATATTTCAATTTATTTTATATATTTTCCCTTGTGTTTACTTTGTGCATATTTACACAATGACTTCACATGTCACATTACTTAATGCATTAGCAAAGTAGTTTATAATCTTCATATTGGGAATATATATGTGGTCTTGCTTATATTTGTCTCTCTCCCTTGCCTGTATAATTATTAATCGATTTAAAGTCAGATAGTTTCAATTATTTTCCCAATAACTGAAGAAGTTTCGAAAAGTTCAAAACTAATTTCAAAATTATATTTATTGATTATTTAAAAAAAAAACTGTTGTATCTGATTTTTAAAAGTTAAAGTGTTATCTAAATTGAGCTAACGAATATTTTTCTTGCGCCATTTTGCCATAAGCGTACTTGAAAAAGTATAAAATCCTCGATGAATGAATAACCAACGAAACGTAAATAATTAATTTACTAACATAGTCATTTATGTATAAAAATAATTATAAACTATTGAGATAAATAATGTGATATAAGGCTTTTGCAGGGAACGTGTATTCGAGAAAAAATTTTCTACTCATACATACTGGAAAATTAAAAAAATATATATGATCCACTTGTCTGATGAATATTTAGTCACAACACTGTGCTGCTTCAAAGATGAAACTAAATTATCACTGAATCAGTGCAATGTTATTATTGAAATCAAATATTTATTTATTAATTATTTATTAAAACAGTTTTTGAAAAATAAAATATTAAATAATTGATAATTGTCCTGCCTGTTTTGGCGAATATTCTTTAAGTCACGAAAACTCCAGGCGACTTTTCAGCTAGCCTATGTCTCTTCGACATAGATTTAATACAAAGTGATTGTCCTTGAATAGGTAAAGGGGTACTGTTTTTTAAGGAGGGGGGGGGGGTCTCCAAGACAATTTTATGAAAGTACTTGTTCTTTAATTTCATCTATCATTCTTTTCAACGAAGTTTAACCCTCCAAGCGGTCTGCACGTAAAATCCCGCCATTCCAGAGATGCTTTTTCTGCCTTCAAGTAAGATTCTAGGCAAAAAATTTACATTTTCGAAGCATCTCTAGAATGGCGGGATTTTACATGCAGACCGCTTGGAGGGTTAATGTTTCTTATATTCAGTATATTATTCAAACAGTAAAGAACTGTAATCAATCCAGATTGTAAGTTATAAGAATGCCATTCATCATCAGCATTGGCCTGACAGCTCTTTGTAGGCCTGAGCCTTCCTCAGAAATTTTTCCCATTCTGCTCTTCTTCCAGCAATTGATCTCCATTTCTTCACTTTTAGAATGGCAAAGTCCTTATTCACTCGGTCTTTCCGTCTCCTTTGGGCCTTCCCTTTGGTTTTTTATTAGAGGGAGTTGCATTAAAACTTTTCAATGCTGTTCATTCAGGGTTCATATTCGTACTATACGTCATGCACCATCTCTTTCTACTTAGTTTTATGGACTTAATATCATCACTATTAAAAATCTTATACATTTCAAAATTATATCTTTTTCACCAACTTTAATTATCGAGAACAGCACCAAATAGGGTTCACAGGACCTTTCTTTCAAAAGTCGCCTAGATCTTCTCTTTTTTTCCTTCAAGGTCCATGTCTTTGAGGCATAAGTCGAAACTGATTTAATCAGTGACTTATATAACAAGGATTTTTGTATTTCTTTTTATTAAATGAGACTTCAGTAATGATCTTAAACCAAAGAAACAGCAATTAGCTACAATAAATAAGAATACCATTACGCATGCTTTTTCATATGGTAATTTTGTTCTTAACGAAATGACTTAAATTATCAACATTTATATCATCTTATTTTATTTCATGATAAAGAATCATATTTTCTCTCTCTTTCTTTCATTAGATGTCTGAGAACCGAAAGGGTAACCATTCACAAGCATCTCTGCTTATGCCTCTTGTTGGCCGAGGCTGCACTTGTTGGAGGATTGGAACAAACCGAAGAGCCAAAAGCTTGCTCTGTTCTGGCTGGTTTCTTACACTATTTACTACTGGCTGCTTTTGCCTGGGCATTCCTGGACAGTTTCCATCTCTACATTTTGTTGGGAGAAACGGACATCCACCCTGATCGTTGGAGAGTCAAGTGGTACTCATGTGTTGCCTACGGTGTACCGCTGATCGTTGTGGCTATATCAGCTCTGATTGATCCCGCCAGCTATGGCACTGATAACTACTGCTGGTTGAGAGTGGACAACTACTACGTGTTTAGCTTTGGTGGACCGGCTATTGCTTGCGCTTTGGTAAGTTGGATTTTAAATTAAAAAGTTCTGATTAACAATATAATTCTTTGAATTTTTTAAAAAAATAACTGAATTTTTCAGATATATGTTCTCATATCTGCTGCTGTGAATGCTCTCAGTGCAATGGCTTATCTATTGAAATTACATTATTTTATTGTAGACGCTGTATTAGAATTAATATCAATTCAAAGTTGATAAACTCTTCAGACTTTAAATACTGATATTTATGTATGAAATATATACTTAAGTCTGAAGAGAAGGATTTTCACGTGTCATACAACTCCATAAATTAATTTGAATGCCCCCTTTTTTTTGTTGATATTTTATAATAAGAACAACATTTAGTAATAAAATATATTTAGTTGAAATAAATTAGGCAAGATATATTATCAGAATGTCTTATACTAACAATAAGAACAAGAAAAATTAATACCTAGTTTAAGAACACCTGCTGAAGTTATTTAAGTATTTCAAAGTTCCATGTTAAAAATTGATGTGTTCTAAAAGAAAAGCATTATTATAAAATTCCTGCTGTGAGTAAGATCATGGGATATCACTGAATTCGTTAAGTGAGTCAAGACATAAGCGACTTAAAATGCTGTACATGGTTCAAAAAAGTTACCAAAATTATAAAGTAGAATAATTAAAATCAAATACCTTAAATACTTATTATATAGCTGTACAGGTATATTAGTTTTCTTAGTTGATTTAAGTAAATTTAATGGAGTTTTTTTAACTGTTAAGATATGTTTATGGAAAAAGTTGTTATCGAATTATTTTTTATGTCAGTTACAAAATTCTTTCGTAATAAAACTATTATCTATTCAGCACGTTCATTTCTCTAAAAGTTAAATTTTTATTTATTAAAAATGTTTAGGTAGGTATTAAATTTGATCAAATTTAGGTGATTTAAACGTGATTGAAATGTCCATTTTGGTGAGAAACAAATGATTATTCATAAAACAGAACTTTAAACGAGAAAAGAAGGTGCGGAATATTTTGGGATTCTACAATCATTTATTTTACTTACACAATTAGATAAAAAGAAAGTGATTGACTTTCTTAAAGAAAAATTTCTTTATCATTAAATTTGGTTTTTTTCGTTAAAGGCTTCGATTTTGTTCCTGTGCATGACAGTGGGTCGCATCTGTGCCCAGAGAAACAGCACGGTACCAATTAAAAGCAAGGATCAGACGAAACTTTCTGCTATCAAGTAAGTTGTTTCGTATTGTGTAAAATATTTAGTTCTTTTTAAATTTCTTTTTTATTTGGAACCAATTTTTAACTGACTACTTAAATTATGCAATGGGTATAGATATTATTGAGGTTAAAAATTCTCTTCTATTTCATTATCGTCTGCTTCATGTCACTCGAATTTCTCTGATTATTTAATTTATTAGCTGATATACAATCGTCTGCTGTTAAGCAGGCACATCTTTTATAATTATTCTAAATATATTTTGTTCAATTGGAGAAAATAATAGTAATACGTAATCAATGGCAGTTGAACTTGATATATGTATTTTTTTTTTATATTTTCAATATGTTATCATTCATCTTAAGATATATTTTTTTTATCATTTGAATGATTATTAGAGTAAAAAGGGAGCGTAGTATAAACTTTGGCTGCTGTTATTCGCGTAAATTATAAAATTTTTCTGAAACGTCTTTTTGTTTTTTTTTTAACTATTTTAATTAAAAAATATTTATATTATAACTGAAAAGATCATTATTTAATGTAATAAAAATATTTGATTATGGAAAAAATCTAACATGGAACATATGTTTGGCTTGTTAGTAAGCAATGAATATGAGAAGCAGATGTTTTTAAAATACTTTAGTGGTAATGTATTAAAGGTAATGAGAGAGACTACCTTAAAAAATGACATTTTGTTCATTTTCTTTTCTTAGCATACTAAAAATCTATCGGAAAAAATATATTAGAAATTCATTAAAAGAAATCATTTTTAGTATTGCGTGTCAAAGAGGTCTAAGTCATTTTAAAATCTTAACTAATTTAACTGGGGTTTGAATTTTTTTCCTCTTGGTTTTTCATTTACATATAGATTGAAGTAATACTTCAGTAGATAATTTGGAAATTCGATTTTTTTTCTCCATAAGGTTTATCCGAATTCAAGAACGGATTTAGGTTCGATGGCACCCTACGCCCAAGTTGATTTGATGCCCTTATATATTATAATAATACGAATAGTAATAATGGATTCTAAATTAAATTAAGGGATTGAATTTGGGCATGAATTAAATATATATATATATACATATTTATGGTATAACAACTAAACATACAATTTAGAATAAATTGCTTTTAATTAAGAAATAAATTATATCTATCTAATTAAATCCTATAATTTAATTTTTATCATTTTATTTTTTAGAAGTTTTTGAAGATTTCAAAAGTCTTAAAAGTATAAAATAGTTATTTTCTGATTAAGAAAAAAAGTAATTGATTAAATAATCCTTTAAACGTTCCCTTAAATGTTGAATGGTTCCTTTAAATGTTATCCTTAATATAACGTTAAAAATAAATTGAGACTCATCTAATTTGTGCTTCGAGGCCTATTTCTTTATATTTTTGTGATTTTTTTTCCACGTTCTAGTATGACCTTTCTTAATTTAATTGGTCATGGTAATCTTTGAAAAACGCCTCACATTACGTAAAACTATAAAATTTTTATGCGAGGTTAAAAAAAAAGAATAAAGTTTTTGAGTAACGGGACAAAGGTATAGTTAAATATGGTGAATTAATATTTTGCGTTATAATGATGAGCAAACAAACGCTACATTTAGATTTTTTTTAAAAGAAAAATCTAAATGTAGCGTTTGTTTGCATCATGAAAAATCTAAAAGATACTTCAAATTTTGTTACTCGATTAATTATTTAAGGTATCCGAACACGTTCGGAGTAGTTTTTAACAAAATAAATGCATTAAACATTATAAATGCTTTTTTAGGATTCAATACCAATAAATACTAATATTTAACTAACAATATTTAAAATAAATTACTTAAATTTTTGAAAAATCATAAGTGAAATTTTAGCAATATTTTTGAAAAACTTCAAAGCATTTAGAGAAAAAAGTAATAAACTTATATTATTAAGAATATTACTAAAACAAATTAGATGCATTTATCTAGGAAATGTACTAAAATTTTAATGTTTTATTAAAATTTGAAAAAAAAGTTTAGAGCTGATTGAGTAAACATAAGAAATGTGACATTCTTTATGAGACCTTTATTTAAATAACAAATCATAACTCAAGAAGTATTAATACAATAAGAAATATTTTTGTACATTCTCTAGAAAATAACCTAAATATCAGGTTGAAAAAGTTTTATAGAAATACATTTGTAACATTTTGAGTTATCCTACTCGCCATGATAAATTTTAAGCAATTTAAATGCCTACTTCTGGTAGATCAAAGACCCACTTCCGGTTTTTTAACGTTGTAAAATTGATTGTAACTTGGTATCTAGGTAGTGTAGAAACAAAATAAAGTATGTTTTGTGAAGCCAAAAGATTGCTCTATTCAATAAAATAAATAATAATAATAAAAAAAATCTGTCTTGACTGAATTTGGTCATTTTCAACGTGTTCGGATACCTTAAAAAAATAACTCTACCCTTTTAATATTCACATCTTGAGGTTGACATAGCAAGAAAAGAACATTAAAATTCGGATAAATTTTTAAATCTCAAAAAAGATTTGATATCTTTTAAAAAACTTTAAGGGGTGGATATTTGGCTATAAGCAAAAGTTTTGGGAAAAGTTCGAGTTCAACGCTGTAGGGAAAAATGGATAAATATTTTACCGAGGTTTTCATCTGTACAAATATTGTTCCATGTTAAAAATATCATTAACAAAAGTATATTTGCAATTCTCTGAGTGATAGCTACCCTGCAGACGAATAAGGCATGGGCAGAATACGAAATGGAATATACATGAATGAATTTAAATTTTAAGTGAGTCGTTTCCCTTTGCTGCTGATGACAGCTTTCGATTTGTTATTTAAATAAAAGTTTCATATTTTCCCTGATAAGTATCTGATAAGACTGGAGAAAATTTATAGGCATAAATGGAAAATAAAATATCGCTGGGAAAAAAAGTAGCGTTATTCTTTGCATTTTGAAATATTTTAATGTTTCTTCTTTATGATCAGTAAACGAACACATACATTTAAAAAATCGTACGACTTTTTTTGTTTTGTTTTTGTACAGTTTCAAAAAAGTGAGGATTTCGATCACGCGAACCTGCAATTACTTTCGAAAGAATAAAAAAAAGGGGGAAATGTCATTTTTTTTTTTTTTTTTCTCTTTCAATTTTTTAATGTAGTTTTCCCTTTTTGAGTTATGCTTTAATCTACGAATTTTTGGAGGGAGAAATCTCATTACGTATGTATCCATGTATTCATCTGTCATAAGTTAAACGTTGCAACATTTTTCCCTTGTAGAAACGTTTTCCCTATCCGTGTCAGAAATGGTTGAAAAATTTTAGTATTGTGGTTAAATACAGATACGTTTGATGATACGTTTCTTTTTATCTGAATATGAAAATTATAATTAATATTAATTTTAAAGCAGATTTATAAATCCTTATTTAGTTAAATTTACATCGAAGTGTAGACTGTTTGAATGTATTTGAGGAATATTAACAAACTTATTTAAATTTAACGGTAAAATGTATCGATAGATTCTTTTAAAATTATTTGTCAGATATAAATTAATTTATTCATATATATTTATATAAAGAACTAAGTTATCTTTATGAATTATTTTTGCAAACTAAACTCTTACTTAAATTTAAAAAAAAGACAGTTTTAGTAGAAATATTTTATTTTCTTAGTAAATCATATTTAATTATTATATTTTTTAAATCAGCCGATGATCATTCGTTTGAAATTATGTTACTTTTGGAAGAATTTTAAAATTTAAATGTATGGAATTTATGGACATTTTCAAATTTTTAAGTGGCCGCCGTAGCCTAATGGTCATGGTCACGAGATCTTGGATGGCGTGTCATGACTTAAGACCTAGTGCCACTGAAGACCAGCCGTGTTGAGGGACTGATACACGTCAAAACTGTCATGGATCAAAGTCCTCCCGTTGAAGCGGTGTGCTAGATTGGAGAGGAGGGTGCCCGCTCCGGTATCGTCTTCGTCACTTGACTGTGGTTGAAAATTGCGAGGTCTGTCGTCAGTGGCCCTTATTATTTCATAGAGCGTCGTTAATCATCACTCTCTTCTCTCAGATTCAAATTTTCGAACTATTTACTCTACTTTTACGATAGAAAAGAAGAATAACTGGAATAAAAATGAATCAAGTCTTCTGTCAGAATCAAGTCTGAAATTATAGGAAAATATGTTTTTTTTTTCCAAATGGGAAGCATTTTGCCACTCGAGCCTTTGCAGACATGGCAAATCCCACAAGTGCGAGAGCCATTTCAGTGGTGGCACCATCTAGTGGTGGATCTCACTACCAAAATGTTTGACGCTTGACTTAATTTTCATTAAAGCTATCGTCGGATGCTAAATATTTCCTTGATTTAATTTTGCCGTGAGCACCAGAGCCAAATTGATACTCTAGGTATCTTTTACGTGCCACATAATCATATATGACATGCATGTCTACGATTTTCACATCCAGAAAATCTATCGACTGCCGCCGGGATCGAACCCTCAACCTTAGGTTTACGAGACGGGTATGCTCTACCTCTAAGCCACAGAGCCGAATTAGTAAAATGTACTAATTCATATTAGCAAAGATCGATTTAATCGTATGTGATTTAAATGAATAAATCTCATAGCTTTTTAAACTAAACTTAGTGGCTCGGCAGCCCATGACAGTCAAGGCCTACTGTGCCTCATCTCAGTATGAGTGACCTTGGGCGCTGAGATGCATGAGCAGATGTCCCGATCAGGTGGTAAGTTTGAAGCCAAACCTCCAGTGTTTAGTTCCCAAGCAAACTTGGTACTCATTTATCGACCCACTGAAGGGATGAAAGGCTGAGTCGCCTGTGTCCAGCCCGAGGATAGAACCCCCGACCTGTGGTGTGGAAGCGCAATACTCTACCACTCGGCCACTGGGGTTCCTTATAGAGTCTTACTACTTTTAAATCTGGATAAAACAATCCAAGAAGTACTTTGTTAAATAAAATATGAATCTTAAAAAAATATTTCTCATTTTGAAATTTTCTCCCATCTTTTATTGCCTTATGGATATTAAAAACAATGACACACCATACCAAGCTGGGTCTAAGGGATTCTAGAACTCACTTATTTTTTTTCTCTTGCCTCTCTTGGTTTGTTTTTCCACCCTGTAAAAAAAAAGGAAGAGGTGGCCTTCGAATATTAGGGAGATTTAGAGTCCGAAATCCGAGCAAATCCATCAACTAAATCCGGAGAAAATCAGAGTCTTGATCCCCTATCGTTTCCGATTTCTCACGGAGTACCGAAACCGGAGTCGATTGATTACTCGGACTTAACGTGGGGGATCTAGGAGGAAAAGAGTTGAGGAAAAAACGAAAAAAATACCCTTTCCACGGTTTTATTTGCGAATTGAGGACTGGGTATTTACTTTACTATCAGAAATATTAATTTGGAGACATGAAATATTTAGCCTTCTTGCCCTTCTGTATTAAGTGCTATCAAAGTTAGATGAAGTGTTTCTTTTTTCCTTCCTCGCGCTGGGGTTGAGTAATCTTTATTGGATCCAGAAAAATAAAACGGGAGTGAGGGAATATTTTATATTGCTGATAGCTTCGTTCGCTTTTAGTAAGTAAATATGTTTTACATCTAGGATTTTATTTGGTATGTTTCGAAAGTTTGTTGTTGAAGGAAAAATAAGTTCCGGACAAATATTTGATCGAATTTTACTCCGTGTTTAATCAACTAATATTTGTCGTTGAAAGTTTTAAAAATTAAATCTTAAAAGTAAATAGGATGAAAATATTAATTTTTCGGTGTTGAGTGATATTTTTCATTAAAATATTCGTGTAAAGGTAACTAATTTTCTCCATTAGAGTTCTCTTTGGCTTACTGAACTGTTAGAATTGGACACATTGTAAAAACTATTGCAGAGAAGGTGAAATCTTTTTTTTAAAGTATATTTCTTTGATGTGAAATTTATTATTTAAAATGTAAAACTATTTTATTAATATCTATTTCTACTATTTGTCATGAAATTATTGGAAACAAGTAATATAAAAAAACTAAGTCAATTCTCCTACTTCGTTAGAAAAACTTACTGGCGTCATCTGTTACAGAGAAATCTAACTACGACAGAAATAACGCAGAACAAATTTAAAACTAAGAAATAAAATTTAATTAATGAATTAATATTTGAAAAAAACACTATTAACATCAAGTGTCGTCCACTACAAGTTTAAAAAATGTATTTGAACTTCAGTGGATGAATATATTTTATTTGAACAAGGTTTTTGTTGGTTTTAGACAAGTTAAACAACTTAGCCGTGTTTTCACCACGCATTTTGAAAATATTCTGATTATTAAATCTTAAATATAAGTTGAAAAGTGCCTTACTAATTCTAAAAATTAAAAAAAAAAAGAGTAAAAATATATAATTGTTGTTATTAAATCTTTAAAAACATGTAGAATAAAAATAAATATAATGGGTACAGAAATTTAGGGGAAAAAATTGTACAAGCGATTATATTGTTTTGTGCTATAATCATTGAATACGCATCAGAGTGGGTCGCAGTTATATGTAGGACAAAAAATATTTACGACCTATGCGGGCAAGATGTTGTATAGTATTCAGACTGGGTGAAAAATAATTAAAAAAAAAAATAATTTCAAAATAATATTGCAACAAAGAACTTGAATTTTCGAAAAAAGAGGAAAAATACTTAATTTTGATTAGATGATTTTATACTCATAATAAAATTATTTTTCTACAATAAAAACAACCCAAAGCATAGTATTATTGATAAACGAGTTCTGAATAGTGAGCAGTACAATGAGTATTGCACCGTTTCTTAGCCCCAGGTTTTTACCTGCATTGTCTAATCAGTCCAATCCTAGCTTTTTTTTCTCTTCGTCATCCACTTTACCGTGCACTGCAGTTTCGACAGTAGGTTTTTTTAAATAAATATTAATATTAAAGAAATCTTTAAATGTATCTCGCGTTTTTTTTCTTGTGACTATTCGGTAAGTGTCCTTTCAATGTAATAAATGTTAAAAATTACTAAAATGCCTGTTTTACTCTAATAAAAATTACTTTGACTTTTTACCATAAATCGGCGTCTCTCGAACTTTGGGGCGTCAGCCCATCGATAAGTCTACAAATAAATGATTATTTAAAAATATTATTAATTTCCTGAATGGAAGCAGAATAAAATACATTCTGACAAAATAAAAAATAAAACACACATTTACACTGATACAATACACTTATAAAAATATGAGTACTGCACAATGTATTTGAAAATTAATTTTTAACAGTACTGAGTTAATAACCAAAAATTAGTAATTACCAGTGACCCCATGGGCTTGTCATATATAAAATGATATACAAACATTTAATACTTATCATGATAATTTGTACAGTTTATATAATTAAATTCGTATTGTACTTGAGCGTCAAAGTACTTTATTATTGAATTCAATACATTGTTATTGTATGTAGGGGGGGGGGGGGCTCAATGAAATTTATGATTAAAAATTGGGTTGCAAATACTGAAAGTATGAGAAGTTCTACCATAAATACTTAAACTTCAGTCCATACAAATTAACATACAAATTAATTACATACAATAATTACAAATCTTAACATACAAATTAATTTTTTATTTCATTTTTTCCCTTTTCTGCAGAGGTATGATTTGAAATTCTGAAAAACTTTTTTTTATACTTAATATAATGGTTAAAAAAACACCTTAATTTATAAATTAATATGTCATATTATTTGTTTATTCTTTTAATGTGTATTGAGGGGGAATCCAATGCTCATGAATCCAATGTTGTTTTCTTAAAATTAAAAATGTTTTTAAAAAGATTACAGGGATGCTTTTTTTTTTCTTTCCAAGAAATTGGTTAACTCAGTCATCGAGTATGCAACTCTCAAAAAATAATAGTACAAAAAGAACAAAACCTTCTACAAAGTTACACTTTAGTCACTTTCGAAAAGTTTGTTACACTTGGAAAGTAATAACAAAACAACCGTCAAACTTTTAAAACTTTCTCTTGAAATCTGACTGCTCCAAGACACCTACCCTTCCCCTAAAACGGAATTAAGTCCCACACTTGAATTTTAAATCCTTCATCTGTTCAAATCTGTTTTCCGTTCCGCTAAATCCAGTTCATCCCTCAGCCCCTCACGCCCCCGACCCTGCTCGGAAATTCGGCACCCCTCAATTTTCTCGTTTCTCCGGCGACCCTTTCACAAAAAAACTTTCTTTTCCTTAATTCAAAAACTTCCTCCCTCTCTGTCTCGAAATAAATCTTCTACGGGCAACTCTTTTACCAGTTCCGATTTCGGAAAAAGCTGTAGAAGGGGGAAAAATGGCGATGAAATATTTCAGTCACGTTTCCCTGGCTAGAAATTGTCACGTGGGCTCACAGTTGTAATAGACGCTTCATCAATCAAGAAAGAACATCGGTTGTCATATTTTGCCGGCCAATTGGACCGGCCTTTAGCCTGTGCTCTTCTATTGAAATTCCTTTTGGACCATCAAGGGACTGTATACCAAATGTGGTTCATTATTGGCGAGATTGTATCAGCGCAAAGGTCCTTCTGAAAGAAGTTTTAGCATCATTTCTTACCTATCTTCTCTTCAAAAGGCCATTTTGTTCACTTTAAATAAATCTGCTTGGCGCCAAATCACACTTCTGTTTTCAAAAATGAATATCATGAATAAAATCATTTATAAAAGGGTTCAATTCTCAATGAATTCTAAAAAATATTTGTAAGTAAAATCATTGTTGAAATAACGAGGTTCTAACTGTGTTAAAATACGGAATGTTTAGTTATCGGTCTATTAAGTTCATTGGATAAGGCGTTTTTACAAACTTTCTAAAATGTTCAATGCTTCGATTGTTTAATTTTAAATTCAGTGAGGAATTATGAAAACGCTAATTTTTTTTTTTTCAATTGTACTATTTTAAATTGTTTTTTTTTTAAAAAAATGTTTTTTATCTCGGTTTTTTTTCTTATTCAGTTCCATCTTTTCTCATTTTATTTACGCAATTTATTGCATTTAAATATCCTAAAGTTTCGCCATCCACGGCCACGGCTAGATTGCCAATTCTAGGAATCTACATGCTTGGTTAAAACGCCACACTTCCTTTAATTTTTTTAAAAAATAATTTTCAAGTATAATTTTTATTTTTAAAACATATCTGTGCTATTAGCAGTTAAAAGACAATCAACAAATAGAATATTACAATAAAGGAACTATTTTTAGTTGTAATGCTTCTGTCGTTCGTGTAAAGTACCATCCATACATACCTAAAAGCTTTTTGTTTTGTTTTGGCAAGGGAGTGGAAGAAAATCTTTGTACAACCGCCATTAATCATTTTTTAAAAATCCCAAGTTGGCCTAAATAACAAGGCAATATATAATATAACCCTAAATTAACACTATAAAATATATTTTGAACAATGCAGTCAGACAGCAAGTATGAACAATAGCATAACTAATAGTCACTGAACAATAAGATTAGCCATTTTTTTCCTTCAAATCTTACACTTGCCAAAAAGCTGGAGGAGAAGATAGGAGTTAATGTTTCCCCTTCACCTTACAGTATTCAGTTACTTCTAGCAATTTTCTTATATAAAAGAAGTAATTTAATGGAAGCTAAAAATCGAATGCAGTCACTTTGGGCAAGATTGCAACAACAAAAGCGTTGTATTTACCTAATAGGCGGATGCTCTTTTCTAATGTACTTGGACTAATGAGTGTTACATTAGGATTTTCCCATTAATCATATTTCTTTAATGAGGTCAGGGGGTGTTAGGGCAATTCCATAATTTAGTTATTCTCTGACAGATTGCGCCGAGTGGGCAGAAACAGTCACTTAACGCTGACGTAGCTAAGAGAGAGGTTCTAAAGTGCCATGACGACTCAGCTTAAATGGTTTCGTGAACTTAATGTATTCTTTTCTGATATTTGATTGTTTTGAGTGGATTAGTGAATTAAAATGTAATTTGTAAATAAGTCTTTCTTAGTTCGGCAATTCTTCTGGTTTCGCATTTGTTCTTCAATTGTCTGATTTGATAATTGGACAAATCGAATATCAAAGTGATAGTTCTAGAAATTACTTTCATTATGCATTCAAACTATTTGTCTTAATGAGTTAGTGACTTCTCATATTTTTGGTTATAATGAGTTTCCCGATTCTAAGGAACTCAAAATGAATCATTTTGTGTCTTGAATTGGATTTTCAAAATAAGTTACTTAGTACTGATATTGTTCTCTGTACTGAATTCTTGCTTAAGCAGGTTTTAACGGAAACAAGGTAGAGGTTTCAAACACCATTTTAAATTTAAACTCTCAATTTTTTATTAAAGATTAGACATACTTTTAGTTGTAGTTTTTTTTAAAGCTATGGGCCATACATTTAAATTAGATATTACAATCATGAACCAATATAACTGAGTGTTATCAAAAATATTTTGCAAATTAGATGTACGGTAATTTATTTTTTTAAGGAATTTGAATAAGAAAAGCAGTGTATTAAGTTATTTTTTCATTAATTTATAAAAACTTAAGAACATAATCTTAAGTTAAATTTTATTTGAATCGATTTTACAGCATTTATTTCAAATTATGTACAGATTTTTCATCCATGATAGATTCTTTTAGAATTCTGGAACCAACAGTACGCTTTATAAAAGCTCAGATATGTTTTGAAATTCTGTTATTATTACTTTTCTTTTTATCTCGCTCCTTGAAAAATCTCTCACAAGAAATCAAACCCAAACTTACTAATTTATTAACTCCCTATCTCAAAATCTTTCCAAAAATTTTCCAACTCTCTCAAAAGTGGCCAATCCCAATATTTTCTTTATGAGTACGTGTCACTAGTTTCCCTCCTTCAACTTTTTACCTTGTCCCCTGAAGCAGACCTTCTCCAGAACCCTGTAAAACATTGAATATGAACTTCTTCGCCAAGTCCCCAACTTTTTACCAGTGTCAAACTCCATCAGATGTTCCTCTCACGAGATAAAAAGAAAATCATCCGAAAACACCGACAGTGTGAAGTTCCAGCAAAACTTCGACACGCCATCGGTCCCCTGAGCACCTAAATATACGTTCAAGGTGACGGTTGGGACTCCTGCAGAATCACAATGAATCTTTTAGTATTCGGCGAGCGTTCTTTTTATTTCTGGTCAGGTCTTACTTTTATTGTGAAGACGCTTTCCTATTCCATCGCAGTTGTGATTTGCACGCTCGACTCGAAGGCTAATCACTGGTTACCCGGGCGTCCCTTGTATCCAAACTGTTGTTAAAATAACAGGTCTTCCGTTTATCAGGGAGGAACTTGTGAATAGGGGATTGGTATAGGCGTTTTCAGATACTAGGTGCAGGATCTTTGTGTGAGGGATAAGAATAAATAGGATGTTTTAATTGTGAAGGGTGTAATTCAAGTTTTCTTCGTGATTAAATGCTGAAACTGACTGATTTGAGAGGTATGGAAAGATATTAGTAATTTGTATGAGGAAATGAATTAAAGTGCTTTTATCACCTACACCAGTGGCCAACCTTTTTGGGAAGAGTGCCACTATCTGGTTAAAAAAAAATTACGCGTGCTACTTCAAACTTTTCCAACAAACAAAAGAATATGAAAAGGTGAAAAAATGTTACTTATATGCTTGTTATGGAATTTTTACTCAAATAGTACATATTTTATTCGTTTGTATAATTAGTGGAAATTTGAAAATCATATAATAAGCAAGAAAAAAGTACAAACTTAAATATTTTATTGTTAACATTTTTTTCAGTTTCAATCACTTAGGTTAGACATAAAGTAAAGCTAAGTAACCAGAATAATTTAATTCTAAATAGTTATTAAACAGTCAATACTTTTTCAATGTGGTTTTTCAATTTGTAATTTTATTTACTGAGTCATTTACATTAGGATTAGTTTTCGAAGATGCTATCAAATTCGGGTTGTTTTAGATGTGTATCAATTTCTCTTTTTTTCTCCAAAATGGAGACAAAGACGCAAGAGTGCGTTCACAAAAGAAGATATATGATCAGTCAGGATTGGAAAATAACAATCTTTTCCTACTCTTAAATTTAAATTATTTTAATTGTCTTATAGTATCGATAAGGAAAGCTAAGCCTATCTTCGTTTTTGAAAAGCAAGCGCTCACTGGGCATAAATAGTTTACTAATAAATTAAATGAATTTATATTATATCCATTCACACAAAACTAAGTTCGCATTCTGATTATACATTAGCAATATTTAAATATTTATTTATTTCAATATTATATGAAACTGCTTTCTGTTAAAATGCTGTTCCGTTTTAAGATGATTAAAAAAAGATGGATGAGCGATTCCCCTAAATTGATGTTCGAGGAAAAGGAAGGGAAAAAAAATCATCTATTTTTCTCACTCGATGATGTTCAGAATGATTCGGTACAAAAATGCCCTATAAATCATGTTCTACATCACAGAAATGAACGCTTTCCTGTAAGCTGGTGTAATAATTTCGAACCCTCTAAAAGCACTGCAACAACCGATAGAAAATGATTCCATCGATTCGTTCCACAACTGCTACCATTTTCCGTTTCATGCAATTTGGGCAATTTTGCTAATCGTCTCAACATTATCATTACTGCAAAGAGGGAGGGGGAATTTTTTTCTTTTCTTTTCTTTTTTCTTCTTCTTTTTCGTCTTTTACTGCAGAAACCACCCTCAACTGTTCTGACTCCTTTAAAACTGACAATTCATCATAGAATATTTGATATTCCATTCGTAGTCTAATTCTTGATTTTCGTGTTTCTTATATGTATCACGTGATGCACTCCCACTCCTGCAGCAGTTGGAGTAAGTAAATCTACATTGTTTCGGTGGGGTAAATCTACTTTCCTCCCCCCTCACTTAATTGGAATTTGAAGTGGAACGATCGATTCTCATCACGTGATTCCACACTAATAATGCTGTGTAATATATCATAATTTCCTCAGAAGGGTGGTTTCAATTTAGGAGGCGTGCCTCAATCGTTTGGAGTTTTATTCTCTATTCCAGGAATTCATGTTAAGACGTGTTTGAAGTTTTCCCTCGAATAATTTCCTGAACGAATTACCTTTAAGAGTTTCTCAATTCTCTTTTATATATATACTTATAATTTTTTCGTAAATGTTCTGTGGGAGGTCTTGGAAAATTCTCTGTCTTCTTCAAATAATGCTATAAAATGTATTTTTATATATTTTCTTTTAATCTTAGCTAAGCTTTTTTTGTAGTGCAGTAAGAAAAAATCAACATTATCAGTATTAATTTTTATTAATAGTTTGTATAAATCGTCATATTATTACTTTATTTTTGCCTTAATAATATTATGATTCTCTAAAATGCTTCAAAATCAAATAAATCTATTGGATGAAACTCAGGCGGAAAAAAAAACAGTTTTGCAAAGATACGTTCCTATATAATTAATTATCGTAGGATTAATAAGATAGTTCTAAAGAAATAGAAACTACTTTCGGTCGTTATTATTTGCAAGATTTAACGTTGCTATTTTATAATAATAATTTGCATATTCATAATATTTTTAATTTTCATAAATATGTATTATAATTTTTGTTCTTGTCTTAATTTTGATAGCTGTTTGAAGGAGTTATAATATTCTAACGAATTTCAAAACCTTTTCCATCAATATGTTTTTATGGCTACACAAATTATATATAACTGATATTTCTCTGAAAGCAACACATGTGTTTAATTACATATATTTTTCTTAAACAAAATATAAATAAATTCCTGGTTTGTATACTCATATATAATTTTTTAATTAACTGTACTTGAGTGGCTGAAATGACTTGAATATTAAAGATAAAAAGTATTATGGAGATTCTGGAAACTTAAGAAAATGAATTATGCAATATTATAAACAATGCTGACTGGGGACAGCTTTTAAAAAATAGAAGTAGGGTTTAACCAGTTACATATAAATGTATAACAGAGAGAGACGAAATTTAACTTTATCTTTATTGCTCCTTGTTTACTTTTTTTCAAGGTTAGATTAAATGTTTAACTCAGATCGATAAATGGAAAACCAATCGCGGAATTAGACATCTGCAACTCTTCATCAACTAAATGAATGAAGTCATTTTAATGGGAATATTAATTTGAAATATCGGTGCACTAAAATGAAACTTACAAGGTTCTTTTGATTTATCCGTATCGTAATATCATTCTTTATCTTTTTTAGTACCCTTGCACTTTTTAATCTTCTTCAAAGATCGAATAAAGCTAAATCGATATAAGTATCACATAAAAAAAGAGAAAGAAATTCATTGTCAAGAACTTAACCTTGATTGATCGAAGATGGAATATAAAATGAAACCAAATGTCAAAAAGTGGCAGATAAAAAAAAGAGCAATGAATAAAAAATCATAGAACTACTTCCCTTTTTTAGAAAGGATTCTTTAAAAACGTACGGGTTTTAGAATGAATTACATCTCAAGAATTTTCGATTTTTATGTCTTTGAGACACATTAAAAAATATTCTTACTCTGTATGTTTGATATGAAATGCTATAACTAAAGTTTCCCCTTTCTTATTTCAGATAAAGATAATCTAATAAAAGGATTTTGACGTAGCCTTCGAAATAATTAATATAGTTTAGTATTTTTTTTTATTTAAATAGACAAAATTGGGAAAATAAATCATCCTCTAACTGTTTTCTTTACGATTATTTTTTATGGGGATACTTATAAAAACAAAAAAACAGACGTAAAATAAGAACACTCCAAGGGCTTTAAAAAGGAATCAAAAGGAAAGTTGTAAAAATATCCCCAAAATTGTCAAAAAGACTCTTTTGGCTTGGCCTAAAGGTTTATGTAGGTCCTGAGGGTTTATTGAGGATTCCTTTACAATTGCGCCCAGTGGTCACGTACACTGGGATGGGCACAGTAGGCCCTGGCCCTCATGGGCTGTTGCGCCACTGAGTTTGAGTTTTGAGCATTCATCTAGTAAATGAAGTTTAACTTCATAGATATGAGAAATACGAGAGTTGGGGCAAAAGTCATGGAAACTTTTTTTTTAAAGATACCGGTCCGGTTGGAAAATGTGACATATACAGACGAAAGTTTAAGGTGTTAACTACATGTGTGGACAATGGATAGCACTAAAATAATGTAACACACTAATTTATTACGGTAGTATATATACAGGGCAATATGGCCTTCACAGTGCAAAAGAATGACAACACAGTGCACATAAAGTTGACATGACAAACCTGGGCTTAAAGACCCGTAATGTAATCCATGAGCTGCTCGATGACGGCACGTGCCAAGTCGGTCCACACACTGACCGGTCGTCCCGAACGTTGCTCATCGCTGGTTGACTCACATCCTTGCTGAAACTTTCCTATCCACCTTGCTACTATACGGTATGGTAGGGCATTATTCCCAAGGGTTTCCACTAATCCACTGTGACATTCCATCGCATTTTTCTCTCGGAGAATGGAGATTTTGATGTAAGCGCACTACTCAACACGGGTTACTTCCATCTTGCACGGCACTCACCAACTTACTGATTTCACAGTCCTCACTGAATTACTACCAGCTATCACAGAGCCATTTGATGTTCTGCATACACACTATCCCTGCAGAACTCCCACACGACACATATATGTTTGTGATCCGTTCACATATCTACAAGAAGAAAAAAATAGTTGCCATGACTTATGCCCCAACCCTCGTATATATTGATCTATCTCAGATGAATTTTGTTTACATGAACTACGTACAACATAATTTTCTTTTGTACTAAAATCTTCAATCTTCCTGTTAAACACACAGTTCTTTATCAACTTAGTTCGGATTTGTTTCTTTAGCAAATTTCGATGTAATCGGGCTGAAGCACTTAATTTCTCTCAGCTTTTTGTTTCTTTCGATTGTACTTAAAAAAGCAAGCGAGCATGTTTACTTCGCTTTCTTTCTCCGAGTTTAAGGCAATGTCTTTGTCTTGGAGTTCCCTTCTTAAGACGATAATCCGTCGCAGATGTGTCGACAACTTCTGACACCGTCGTGTTCCTTTCTGAACAATCGCGCGTCGAATTGAGATTAAAGTATAAGCTTTTAATTGGATTCTGTGGAAGTTTAATCATGGATGTGAAGGCTCGCTTTTAATCTCTTGTGAGTTGTTTGTTAACACCGACAGGAGTTTGTCGCAAAAGTCTTTGAGAAAAGTATTTAAAATAAAATGGATTCTGCGTTGTTCAGTTATTGGATATGGCTAATTTAAAAATACTTGCAGTGTGAGTATGAATTAAAAATATGCTTTTGCGTTGTAATTTTAATTCTCATAGAAATTTTAAAAATTTATTTAAAAGAGTGGGTAAAACGTATCTGATGAGAACACTCATTTAAGATTTGCTTGATTTGTATCCATGTTTGAATATATGTAAATCTGCTGAATATTTAATAGTATTATTAGTATATGCACCCTTTTTACAAAAAGGCTTCTTTGTGGAAAGAAGTGAACCTATTATATATATGCAAATGTTTTTTTGTTTTTGTTTGTAAAGTTTTGAATAAATTTTATTTAAACAAGAATATTTTTAGAAATGTTAGTCGAAATTTATAGATTTTTACTCTATGAACGTTCTAGAGAATATTAGATACTGTTGCTTTTATTTTCAGATTTTTTTGCTTCTTTTGATATTTTTAATTGTTTTCTGAAGTCAAATTTATATTCTCTAGAATGCATTCCGTACCTTCACTTCGATTAATTAATTATACAATCCAAAACAAATTATACTCAGTTTATGTGTACATAAAACTCCTATTAAAATTAATTGAATAGGTTCTTTGTGTGGTAGTTTAGATGTTCTCTATGTTTATTAATGTGTATTTTTCTTTTTCATAGTATTTTATTAGCTATTGCTGTTTTATATTAAAAATAAAGTGTGTAGCGAACTTTTATTCGCATTAGTATAAGATTTAACCTAAGGAAGATATTTTTCTAAATCATACACAAGCTTTATTCCTATTAAGTCTAAATATGATAAGGTTACGAATGGTAATGGGAGAGAGTTAACCCTAAGAAATATAAAAATAAGTATTATTACTTAACTAGAGAGCATATACGTGTGTGTGTGAACAAATCCAGTCGCAAACTTCTTTGGACTTGGTACCCAGATACGTCGACAATGCAGAATACAAGTTTTACTCAAGCTAGTAACAACACACCAGACTGCTCTATCTTCTTCCTCTAACATTAACTTTTATTTGCATATATCGCGGTTCTTTTACAAAAAGAGGTTCTCAAATCAAACACTTCATAGAAAGTATTTCCCCCCTACAACAGTACTTCCCAACCTTTTTATCGCCGCGGACCGGTCGACGTTTAATAGTGTGACCACGGCCCTCTGAGTGTAAGACGTTGATTGTCTATATTCTAGATTGCTTTGGTTATAATTCTGTTTAATACTTAATTCTATTTAAATATGCTTTCAGAATAAAATACAGTAAGACCCCGCTTAACGCTGTTTCGGTTTAACGCTCTTTTATTTGAATTGTGGGATTCCCCGAAATATCACGCAGCGTTAGGCTTCCCGATATCCGAAGCAGTTTATCTGTGTTTCTTCTTTCCAGCGGTATTATACGAAAGTACTTTTATCGTTTCAAACATTTGTTGACGTTATTGTAAGTATAAATTAATATAATATAACGATTGCTATAGTGACAAATTTTATGATTTTTAGTTTTTATCATGGGTGATAATAAAAAACACGAAAATAAAGCATAAAAAAAGCATTTCACTAGAAAATGCAAGTGATTAGAAGATTAGATACTGGGGAACGTCAATCTCAAATTGGCGCTGCATTGAATTTGGCATAAGGATTAAGAATAAAGAAAAAATACTGTCATCGTAACTGCAACTACGACAAGCTCTGCAACTAGAATTACCCGTTCTAGAAATAATACAATAGAAGAAAAGTAAAAACGACTTTCTATATGGATTGACGACGAAATTGAACGCAAAATGCCATTAAACCAATCTACCTTCTTGATAAAATGGCAGAAAATTGGAAATATAGAAGAGACTGAATGATCTGAAATGTAAACATACTGACTTAAAATTTTATTTATTTTTGTATGCATATTCGTTTATTATGTTTCTATATTTGTAATAAATAAATTTTTGTTTCATTGTTATAAAAAAACATAATTAATAAATTTAATGGTAAAATACCTGACCAATTTTCTACCCATCTTCCCCTAACCCCATTATTTACATGATGAGATAACCTCGTTTAACGCTGTTTCATATTACGCTGTATTTTGATGGTACGTATACCCCGCGTTAAGCGGGGTCTTACTCTCTCTCTCTCTCTCTGTACAGTTAACCCCAAAAAAATCAGTATAAAGTAATTTAGCATTGAGTATAAAATTATTTCCATCGAAAGTCGCACAAACCCGAGATAAATACACCAAAGTAAATAAAATGGAAATAATTTAATGTTTCTTGGCCGATCCTGTACCATTTGATCCTCGTACCTGTACCGGTAGGTGGCCCGAGGGTTGGGGACCACTGCCCTAAAGGATTAGCAAAAGGTTCCAAAGAGTACCTGTTACAAAGTTTAACATGCAACCTCATCACGTATTATTTGTTGTCTCTGCTTTGAAATCACTTGTACAATGTAAGGCAGTGCTCATAAAATACATATATTTTTGTTCTTTTCTCTACAGTGTATGGAGTGGTGAGGCCACCGTTCTTCTTCTAGTCCTGTGTTCCACGTGGACCCTTCTGCCTCTGTTCCTCCATGACGAAAAGCCTCTGACTGCATACTTCTTCTTGGGTCTGAACGTTTTGCAAGGACTGTTAGTCTTTCTCTTCTACTGTGTCAATGCTGGAAAGGTAAGATGGAATCTCATCTACCTTTAATCATATTCATCATTCCTTTAAATTTATGTGCCCCAATTAAGTTTTAATTATTTCATTTCCAGGTACAAAACTCTGATGAGCCTCCAGGACCCGATTGGCTGTGTTCCTGCTTGCGTGAGCCTCCACGTAGAAGGAGCCTCTACAGCCCACCCGGAAGCTGCCCTCACAATGTCAGTAACCCTCTGTCAAATCCACATATCAATAACCCCTCACAGACGCTTTATCCAGGTACGCCCCCCTAACCCCGCTTATAACGACACATGTTAATCAATAAGGCATTACAAGTCCTTTTGGTGGTTAGAAAAA
>BMAV01000483.1:24810-82178 GCA_019973955.1 Trichonephila inaurata madagascariensis | reverse complement strand
ATAGCATTAACTTATGTAATACATTTCAATACACATTGAAAAGGATACTTTTTGTTTCACTTTTTAAAAAATAGCGTTTGAAAATATTATATAGTATGAATGCCAAGCAGGCCCAGTGGTAGCGTGTCGCGCTTTCACACCACAGGCCCGGGTTCTATTCCCGGGCTAGGCAAGATCAACTAACCATTCTTCCCTACTGCAATGGCTCGATAAATGAGTATCAAGCTTGCTTGGGGACAAACACTGGGGGTCTCGCTTCAAACTGACCATCTGATCGGGACATCTGCTCATGCACCTCAGCGCCCAATGGGCACGTATGCTGGGATGAGTACAGTAGGCCCTGGCTCTCATAGGCTGTTGCGCCTCTGAGTCTGAGTTTTATGAAAATGCCAAGCTATTCTTTTTTTTTTTTTTTTGTTAATGAAAATTTTCCTTAGAGAAAGTGCTTTTTTCTGCATTTTTCTACTTTCTGCTAATACGAGCAGAATCTGTCATGAAATTATGCGTAGGAATTTTGTGATGTATCAGTGGATCAATACAGACTGTTGATGGCTACATATTTCCTCATGAATTGGAACTATTTTCTACCTTTTTAAATTGTCTTGTTTGCATTGTTTTGAATCCATCCTGTAGTAATTTTATTTTTGCTCTAAATTAAATATAGTGTCCATATCTACTTGCCTGTAGCTCTTTCAGTTAAAAATTATCCCACAAAAGGAAACAGAAATAATAATTTTGATTTATTTCTGTGGAATTATTTCGATTTACTGATAAAATTTAACAGTCTGATATACAATCAAAACCAATTTTGTCCGTTGCTTTTAGGAAATTGCTAATCTAATTATTAACGTAATTTATAAATTATTCCGTGTTTTCTTTTATTTTGCTGATTCTTATATTTGGAATTTTAAACTATGCTTGATAAAATATGATAACATAATCTTCCACATTTCTTATATATATACCGTATATATTCTTAAATAATCCGAGAGTTTCTGGAACATTTTGAAATGTTAGAATATCCGCTAACTTATATAATTTGAAAAAAACAACGTATTTCTATTAAACATTTTCCTATTTTAATCTTTAATGTTTTGGGTGTTTTGAAATGAATTTTTATTTTAAAATAAAAACAAGTCACATAATTATTTCAATGTCAGGTCTGAATCCGCGAGTTTCTGAATCGTTCGTAAGATTAACATTCATTTATTGGGAGGTATGATTGCATATATGATCACGATGCAGGGAATTTTTCCTCCAATATAGGAGATATAAATCAAGAACCATGTGTCGTATACAAATTACTCTTCCGATTCATTTTCAAAAACAAAAAAAAAAAAGGACACTCAAAGTATGACTATTACAGTGCACAAGACAATTATTGTGTGAAAAAATATGTTAGATTCAGGTAGGATTATACACCAGAAATAAACCTATTGTCGTTGGTGTCAGGCGTTTTACTTTACATCGATTTGATTGTAAAATATTCCATCCCTTTAACAATATTTTTACCCTCATGGTGACATGTTTAAAAATTACAGGATTTTTTTCTTCCAATTCGGCTTATATACGAGTTTTGAAATTTGGGTAAATCTTTGAAGGAAAAAAAAAATTGTTTTCGGCTTATATTTGGAAATGTACAATATATATAAATTAATTATGAAATAATAATTTTCAACCTAAAAATTTTCTGGGCGCGGGGGCGGGGGGGGGGGGGGGGGGGGGGGGTGGACGTCAGTTGTCAGGAAACCATTTTTATATATCCAGTAATTAGTTTTTTAAATCAATGTTTGAAATTCATCTTCTACGGACAGACATAATTGATACGATTTCGAAAACCTCAGCGTTTCCACTTTTTTTTCTTAACTATAAAGTTGATAGATTGCTTTTCTTTTGTCATCTACCATCTATAAAGCAGTAATTACCTAGCAACCCTCCCCATATCTGGAATTCAGTGCTGATGTAAAAGTATTGACGATCCCTCTTCAAACTTACTTTTGCCCCAACTTGCCGAAACAAAGAAAAAGAACAAAAATAATTTTCTACTTGGAATCGCTCTTCCACTGTTTCAGAATTCTTCGCATGATCGAAACAATGATTCTTTTTCATTGGCCGACTCAATTTCCTGGATCTAGTGCTCTATAAAAGTTAGAATCCGATATTTAAGGGTAAATAAAAGTAATGGGGCTCCAGGCGGAAATTGCTATAGCAAAATGTGCGTCGGTCTTACGGATATGTCCCTTTTAATCGGGGTCAGTCGAGAAGTTCACAATTGCCCTGGAGTCGTATTGTTTTTATAGTGTGAATCGCAGTGATAAAACGAACTATTCGGTTCAAGAATTCGTCAGTGAACTTGCAAGGCTCTAACACAATTGGGTAATTAAAATTGCCGAAGTGGGAAGCGTTGCTTTTGATGTGCACTTGAAGATAATGATGCGCTGTAGGCAAATTGTTCCTGTAGAGGATGGGGAAGAGCATGCATTTGATAACTTTGCACTAAATGAATTAATTGCGTGTTTAGCTCCGAAGTATAGGAATTAATGTAGGGCTTGTTTAAGGGCTTAATTGGCTTTTGGGTTTTTTTAATTGATTGTTTTGAAATGTGGTCGTGGGAACCTGATATTGTGTTTAATTAATGGATTGGGATCATATTTAAGAAACTCAAGGTCTTACTTTGATGAACTAGGGTATTATTTTTGTCTTATTCTTTATGGTATATAGTTCACGAAAATTCCTGTAGACTTTACACTTGTTTACTTGCTTGGTTTTAAAAGAATATACTAGTATTTATCTTAATAGTATTCATGTACTACTTCAAAAAAAAGTGATGCATGCATCATCTTAAGGGTTTCCTTTTTTTTTGACGGGATAGGAAAAGGAACATTTAAAGTATTTAGTATGTGTGCGTTTATGAATAATGTACTACATTTTTACGTGGTAATCTGATTAGCTAAACTACAACTTTTGTGATAACTGTTTTCTGGATAATATTTAATATACGTCTTAAGACTTTTTGTGGCCCTGGGCCCTTACACAAATGTAGGTCCCCTTTATTTATCTTAAAAGTAGACAGTACATAGCATACGTTATCAAATACTCGTACAATTAGTAACCCGAAACAAATAAATGTGCATGACTGTGAAACCGCCCCCCTAAGGTGACCGTTTCTTTGATTATCCGCGTGAGCTAGAGGTGTAGTATTTACAAAAGGAACAGACATTTTTGTATTTTTAATATGACTTTATTAAGAATATTACTTAAACCTCTAACAAATTAGATATTAGTATTAATGAGAGAATTTACTATGTACAAACACACAATAATAGTTATACCGAATTGCGTAACTTGGACCACTATCAATATCTAACCCGCCTAATCTCACTTCCAATAATATTACAAGTCCTAATATCAAATAGTCAATCCTACCTTAATTTGATCGTAGCTTCAATACTATGAAGAGGCGTCTGGGCGCGCGTGCAATGGTATGCACCTTGACCTAATGGCTTAATCTTCAAGGTAACTTTACAATTGGCTGTCAATTCCCGCTTGTATCGATCTCTTACATAACATTCCCCAAATTGCCATACGACTTACTGAAACTTCTGTTATTTAAAAGCTATCTCATTTGCATTTCATCTTCACGTTTCACTTCTTGGGTTTTGGTTGGAAAACAGTTGCCATTAATCTTGGCCCCCAAACAACCCAGAGGACATGTTAAAGAAAAGACGCGTGAACCCGTCACATGACTTACAATCGCACAAACCGGCTCGACCGATAGCCGCCTTTTGACTGAATGATTAATGAGGATGTATGGTGGTAAGGCTAGGCCTGTACGTGGAAGACGGTCGTCGCATGTAACCAGTTGACATATCATTGAAATCCCTAATTTTTCGGAGAACACAATCAGAAATATTTGATCGTTGAAATTATTCGAATTGTGATGTTCTTGAGGCTGAGTCGAGAACGAGACGAGGCCCTGGGCCAGGGCCCAGTTGACCCATGCTTTAAGACGTCCCTGGTGTTGGGAATAAGGAAAATTACTTATTTGTCATCATATTGATTTATCAATCATGTTACTTATATTGTGATCATATGGCAAAGATATTGAATTGCTATAACGGATTATTTAACAATTAAAAAATTGATTACTTTTATTATCTTAAAAAAATCATTAGATAGTAAGAAAAGTAAACGTTTTTTGTACCTAATGTGATAAAACCATATATTACGGGAAGGAAAAAACGATATATATATGACCTCAGTATCTTATTATATAAGTTAATCAAAAGATATCTCAAAATTTCCGTCCTCGTCAGATTTTAAATTCAACATAGCATGCATACATTTCTGAATGTTTATATATTCCTCCAATTTTTATTTCCTTGCAGTCTCTCCTTTAAGATTGGTTCCATCTTATCATAGGTCATTAAAAAAAAAAGTTCACTCTTTTAACTTAGTGCAGACCTTATGATGAATCGGTATTCTTTTTATTCGATACATTTGATATAATAATGAGAGAATAATAAAATCAGGTGTTTTGATTTTAAGCTTAACAAGTCACAATGACGTCTCTTCAATCACTTTCGCCACGCCTAAACCACGCCTTAAGTTAACGCCCACTTGATTAATGATCATATTCCGTGACACCTCACTGCTTGTGCCATCAGCAATTATTTCGCATGCAAATATTTTCGTCTACTTTAGAGCAAGTCAGACGGTATTCGAAGGGTCAGGTTTATCTTAAAGTTCTATTAAGAATGTTATGGCCTTTACTGAAAAGGGCGTCGAGCTATTTGCTTGTAAACTTGAATCGATGATAGAAAGAGGTTTGGTGAATATACTTCAGTTCCGGGTAACATAAATGACAATTTTAATGAAAGAAATTGGCAAGTAGAGTTTAATCCCAACATTTTCTCCCATAAATGTACATTCGATTTATCGAAATTCATTTAAGAGACGTCCATAAATTTGCATTATGATGACGTCAGTCTTAAAATATACAATATTCGTGTAAAGTATTGTATTTTAGGAGAGTGGCATCTATATCACTTCCTTAGATTAAAAAGTTATTCCGCTTCGAATGCTTTTGTTATGGCTTAGCAGCTGCATAAACGTATGCAGCTATTTTAATGGAATGGAATGACATTACTTAAAGTGTTGTGATAATCGGCTTCGTGTTTGGAGGAAAACTAAATGTTAAGAGCTCATTTTATAAGTGTAAAATTAACTATATGCATTTATTTATTACCAAAATATTAGATGTTCATTTTTTGAAATTATATTAAGTCTTCAGTATACTTAGCCATTTCTTCTTCTTTTTTTGTTCAGATCGTCACTTTGGAAGCAGGAGCTGTGAAGAACACCCACTGCAATATCTGCTGCGAACGTCCGAACCCCAGCGACAATGGGGGATTCCAGACCCCCTCGACAACCGAACTATCTGCTGCTACCACCAGGATCGTCATTCCCCTCACCACCTTAAACATGAACAGCAACAGCTTCAAGCCGAACCCCACTACGAGACACTGGAGCCCTTGGAAGGGCCCCCAAGACCCTTATTCAGCTCACTGGCCGCAGTCCTGAACATGGGCCCCACCATTGGCGTGTCCAGTGGGTCCCCCTGCCGTGTAGCCTACTGCGGCATACAGAGTCCTACTGACTCGGACAGATCATCGAGCAGTTTTATGGACACCCATGTCAGGATGAGTCCAGCTGCCAGTTCTCCGGACAATGATCTAACGGACAGCTTGCCCAACTTGGACCGACGGACGGCTTGTGGTGCATCCTCCTTGCCAGCATCTCTAACTTATTAAGTGTATAGAAGACATTTTCTATTAAATGTGATTCGAGACTTTCGATGGACAATGTGGCTTTGTGTATGAGCTTCTTTGGCAAGCAAAGGGATGTTTCAGACCGTACCAGAGCTTTCGATTTTTTCTGTGAGTTGCCCCAGATCGAAACAATCGGTAGTATGTGGCCATTTATAAATGTGAAAGACATTTTTCTCGTGGTGATTTACGTTTACTCTGTGATTTATATGCACAAGGACATGTTTCAAGCATTTCAGATCCCTGACCTTTTTGGAACTGCAGAGGGAGAGGAACAACTATAAATCGAACTTTTCGAAGACTTTCTTATATACGGAACTTATATGTCGTGTTTCCATATCGGAATAACTGCAAATTCGAATGCAATTTTCGAATTTCGGGAAAAAGATACTTTTTGAATGTTTATTCCCCCTGCTATTTTCGTTTCCTCAACCAAACCTCTCATTGTCCAAACATGCCTTTGTCAATAACCTTTCTTGAACATTCAATGTGATTCGAACTTTGAAAAGTATTATACTTGATATATATATACTGTACGTTTGTGTTCAGTGTGTGATGTTTGTTCAGTGTAAACTTTATATCCAAATCCAGAACACTTTTTAAGCGTGAGTCTCTCTCTCTTTTCTTTTGCATGATAAATTTAAATTATAACCGAGTGAATTCAGTCTTGAGTCACTGTTGTGACTGAATTGTCGTGAATGGTGTTTAATATTTCAATAACCGGCGCCTTCAGAATTAAAAAAAATTAAAAATACAAGTTATATTTCTGATTGAGCTTTTCTGTATTGTAAGTGTTTTTCCTGTCATGAATATTCAATGTACTCTTAATGAAGGCCGGTAAGTGTATGATTTATTGTTAATGACAAATGCTATGAAATTGTACATTTGCTTGAATAAAAAATCAATAGCATGGAATTTTTGTTCACTTCTTTAAATACTTTATTCATTGGTTTCTATTTGATTGTTTAATCTGTGATAATGAAATGATTGGAATTGGAAGGTATTTTATTCACTAATTTCGTTAAATCATATACCTATAATATTCTCAACAAAAATTTAAATCCTGTGAAATCCCGAGTACAACGCGCACTTTTAACACAAAAAATAAGATCGAAATTTACAAGTGTGCGTTATACGCCGGGTATAAAAAGGGTAGCTTAAAAAACTAAAAAAGATAAGCACACATAAGATTTCTACATAGATCGAAATACCGTTCATTTAAAGTTAATGTGACGTACCTTACGAACTTAAAGAGTTGTATAGTTCTAGAAAGACTATATTTTTCAAAAGTCTGGACTAATATAACGAATAAATGACTTCATAGCTTAAGAGCATTGCATACGAATATATTTCAGGTTTCTTCTTAAAAAAAGGGTTGCGCGTTATATGGCGAATATACCTAAAAATTAAAAATTGTAGCTTGAAAGTATAGGTGCGCGTTATACGCCGGATTTTACATATAGAATTGAGGAGGGACGGCTGATACAATATAAATCTTAGGAGGGAAGAAAGCAGTTTATAGTATCCTTAACTCTTTTTTGTACATTTTCATAAGTTCAACAAAAATTCAGATTCCTATAATTTGCTTTTGATTCATGAAGTACAAAGGAGTGTTCCTTAAAAACCAGGAGAAAAGATTAAATAAGAGGAAAATATAAATTTGGATGAAAATGATTAAGAAGGCTCCTTCGTAAGCATTCTGCCTTATTATTATTGCCGAAGATGCAAAATGATTCGTTAATTAAATTATTTTACTTATGATATGAAATAAATACAACATGGCGGCCCTGCTTTTTTGTTTAGACACCTAAATTTTTTAGCACTTCATTTTTTCCTCATTAGCAGCAGTTTAAACAAGAGAAAAACTTGTCAGTTGGTCACAGATTCTAAATAGTAATATGATTCTGTGTGTGATTCATTCATATAGTTGTAGTGAATTCTTAGTATGTGTTTAGATGCTTTGCTTTGTGGAAAACACATTTACGAGGGCTGATCAAAAGCAAAATGAGACTACTTACGCATTTGTATGAAGAGCATTTGTCCGTGTGCAGTTCAAACAACAGACAACAAAGACGGACCACGTTGATTTAAGAGTTTTTTTTAATTTTCTCAAACAACGAACATAAATAAAGGAATAGGTGATCTATAAAAATTCTTAGTAATAGAAAATTTGGTTGTTAAGTACGAGGGAGTATCCTGTTAAATTATGATACATACCTGTAGGACGTTCAGAGTCTTTCTGGCTAAATTGGCGGCCAACCGATCGTACTTGTTGGTCACAAATGCGCGTGCGTATCAACAGGAATCTTATAGAATAGAACGTATTTTTAAAAGGTTGAGATTTATAGAGTGTGGACAAAAAAAATGGCACTGATAACTGCGTCAGTCTTCACAATGAGTGATACATAACAAGTACGAATAAAATAGAAGCTGTATGAAAATTATGCTATAAAATTTTGTGTACGGCAAAAGAAAACAGCGGAATATTTGGAATTTTAGAAGAGGACATGAATAACGAGAATGTATTTAAATGGTATATCAAAACAGCTGAAGAACAGGAGAGTTATGGCTTTCAACGTTAACTATTGAGGCAATGGCGAACACTACATCTAGAATGTATTGACACTACTCGTGCAATTTTGCTGTAGGATCGTAGAATCATTTTGCGGTTACTGGGACAACACCTTCGTACATATTTTTGCACTGACTTGGTCATTGTAACTGAATAGTTTGGAGTGCATCTCAGTTGTAGCAATCGGATTTTTAAAATCGGAATTAATAGTGTTGCGTATCGAATGATAGTGTGTAAGGATTTGAAAAAACGGTATGAAATCGAAGATGATAAACTTTTGAAGACAATAATATCAGCTGACATAGCATGGTTATAACACTATGATCCCACAACCAAACAAGTTCATAATGGAAACACCTTTCCCCCGACTCTAAAGAAAGCAGATCAGTAAAAAAATAGGTAGTAATCGTGTTCTTTGTTTATGAAAGAATAGTGTACACACCTGCGGCTGAAGCAGGGAACCAATTAATGAGTCATGAATTTTGAGGTTCTGTTTTGTTTAAAGTGAGAATGAAGTTTGAGTGATATGACTCATATTATACTGGTTTCGTGGCGATGCTTGAAAAAGACTCATAATTATCTTGAACATTTAGCTAATTAATACAAATACTGGATATATATGCCATTTTAAACTAATCAAACGCTTATTTTAGATTATCATACCAATATACACTAAGGAGCCAAAAAACTGGTACAGGCATGCGTAAGCAAATAAAGAGATATGGAAACCAATCAGAGTACGACGCTGCGATCGCCAAAGCCTATAAAAGACAACGACCGCTGGCACAGTTGTTAGATAGGTTACTGATGCTACAATGGCAGGTTATCAAGATTTAAGTGAGTTTGAACGTAGTGTTATAGTCGGCCCACGAGAGACGGGAGCATCTCCAAAGTAGCGATGAAATTTGTATTTTCACGTACGACCATTTCGTGACTGTACCGTGAATATCGAGAATCCGATAAAACATCAAATCTACGACACAGCTGCTGCCGGAAAAAGAACATGCAAGAACGAGACCAACGACAACTGACGAGAATCATTAAACGTGACAGATGTGCATCCCTTCCGCAAATTGCTGCATATTTTAATGCTGGGCTATCAACTAGTGTCACCGTTTGAACCATTCAACGAAACATCATCGATATGGGCTTCCGGAGCTGAAGGCCCACTCGTGTACTCTTGTTGACTGCACGACACAAAGGAGGCTGTGTGATGGTACGGGGCGTGTGCAGTTGGCGTGATTTGGGACCCCTGATATGTCTAGATACGACTTTGACAGGTGACAAGTATGTAAGCATCCTGTCTGATCACCTACACCCATTCATGTCCATTGTGCATTCCGACGGATTTGGGGAAGTTCAACAGAACAATGCGACACCCCACACGTCCAGAATTGTTACAGGGTGGCTCCAGGAGCACTCTTCGGAATTTAGACACTTCCGCAGGCCACCAAAATCCCCAGACATGAACATTATTGAATATATCTGGGATGCCCTGCAACGTGCTGTTCAGAAGAGATCTCTGCCCCCGCTTATTCCTTCTGATTTATGGAAAGCTCTGCAGGATTCATGGTAACAATTACCTCCAGCACCACTTCAGGCATTGATCGAATCCATGCCACGTCGTGTTGCGGCACTTCTGCATGCTCTTGTGGCCCTACACGATATTGTGCAGGTGTACCAGGTTTTTTGGCTCTTCAGTATATATATATATATATATATATATATAACAAGCAATTGCAACCATTTACCACGCGTATAGCTTTGTAAAGTGTCATAAGTTAATTCAAATTTGTAAATTTTAACACCCGCCTTTTTTCTCCCTTTCCTTTTCTTTCGTATTTTGTTGGTTTGTAACAGGAATTTCCAACGGAATCTATTTCCAGTATCTTAAGAGTTGTGTTTAATTTTTGAAGACTCATAATGAACGAGTTCAACTTTAAAGGGAGAATAGTACTTCAATTCCTTTATTACCGACCGTTTTAGTGTCTTAATAGTTTGTCAGTTAAAATAAAGTCACTTCTAGATGGATCTATTATGTGCGTGAGTTCATCACATTCAGTGAAGTGAAAGAAAATTAGTTCACAATTTATCGAATATTTGTTTCATTGCACTGACACTTTTAATACTAAGCGTTTAGTAAAACACTTTTTGTTATACGTGTACGCATGGTGTTGATTCTAATGAAAAAATCTTTGAGTTAAATACAAGCCTAAGAAATTTTCATTTAACATAACTTCAATTAAGCGTATCTTTTGCGATTTGATTGTAATCCCCTGCTTTTAAACAGTATTAAATAATCCTAACTTACAGCAAGCGGCATTTACATTTAGACCCCTAGAAGACAACATACTCTGCCGAAGTAACTGACTCAAGTTCTGTCTTCAGAAGTAGGGTTTGCAATTCCGTGTTATATTTTTAATCCCAGGATTGGGATTGGACTTATTAATTGCAAATATTTTATACCTAGCTACAAAGCCTATATCCAACAAAATTAAGGTAAAAGCTACCTCTTTTCTTTGCAGCTAGCCTCGAAGCCGATCGGGACCAAGCAATCTTATTTCCTGAATCCAACTGAATTAAGCATACTCGTGATCATTGATGAGTCTGTTTTCATACTAAACAACATTTAATAGCCACTTAATTACATCTTAAGATTAAATAGAAAAAAGATTAGGAAATTAATACATTTAAAATTACAGCAGGAAATATCGGGAGCTGTTGCTCCAAGCGTTCGATTTTACATTCCCTGTGTTACAAAGGTAAACATACACAGTCCCAGCTAAAATTCCAGTTAGCGGTTTTTGGAAGAAGTGGAAGTTCCAACAGGACTACTTGTTAAAATTACTTACACATTAGCATATTTGAAATTGCATAATGAAACTGAAACTACAAATAAAAATTGGTTTAATATTAATTTTATCGAAACAAATAAAAACATTTAATTAATCATAAAAAAATAAAAATAGTAAATAATGAAATTAAAAAAACATTTCTTGTGTTTTTGTAAGTAATCTTTTAAAAAAACATAACTCCTCCAGCGTTTCATCGTTGAAATGGCTTCTTATTTTTGTTCCAAATTGTACTGCCGAAGAAAATGATCGACCATATTCTATACCAGTAGAAGTTGTCGTCATTAAATAGGAGTATTTTCTTTTCAGGTAGTCACCACGTATCCCTCCATTTTCAAAAAAAAAGAGAGACATTTCTTTTTGAATTTTTGATGACAGTGTCTCAAATCTCATAGATTGCATTGGTGTATATACCTCTTTTATAACTTAATCTAGTTTTTCTGCTACACTTAATGGTTTTTGTGTATAATTTGATCCAGTTATTGAATCAGAATGTGAATCAATTTCAAGTGTTACCTTATTTAAAATAGAAGATCCAGTTGCATGAGCTGTTAGTAATGCAATAGGATTTGAAGTGTCTCAAGTCTTTCAAGTAGATTCGCTATTAACTAACGGCATTTAATTGAAGAAGGAACTGTGGCAAAATCTATTCTTGAGATGTCGCTTATATTATTGTCTAAGTATTGCAGTGAGCCACTTAGATCTGTACGACATCTTCCATACGAGAAATATAAGAGCTGCATATATATATATATTTTATTTATAGCACTTAAAACTGCACAAAAAAATTCTAGGTACATATTTCATAAACAAAATATAAGTTTTCTAAGAATTAAATTCTTAGAAAATTTTGATTAAAAAAAAATTTGAAGCATAATTCAGACAAAAATTAAATCCCGGGATTAGAAAGAAAAAAAAAAACAACCGGATATCGAGATCCCGGGGCTGCAATCCTATTCAGAACTGAATTAATAGCCATCAATGAAGGACTTGAGCTAATTAAATCTGAGGGAGTCTTTGACGACCTCTGGATTTTAACGGACAATCGAAGCTCTGTGAAGCATCTGAGCAACTGGTATCATATTGGAGATGAAACTAGTATTTTCATCTTAACCAAATTAAAGCATATTTGGAAGAATCACGAAATCCATGCTCAGTGGATCCCATCTCACGTTAACATTCATGGGAACGACCTTGCGGACAAACTTGCGAAGGAAGGCTGCAAACAACAAATTTCATCTACTTTTTTTTAAAAAATTCTCATGAATTCTTCACTCTTAAAAAATTAGATTTCATTAAAGAATTGATGAAGCCTCCTACTCCTCCTTACTGGTACCAAAGTAAAATGTCTGTGTTTTTTTTTCTCTGTCCTGTGATAAAAGCTCCCCCACTGTTATTTCACGTCTTGCTAGCGAACCTATAAATAGTCTAAAGCAGTGCTTCTCAAACTTTAAATATTTGCGACCCAATATTCAATCATAATTTTCATCGCACCCCCCTCCATACAATAACTATGTATTAAATTCAATTACTATACTATACTTTGATGCTTAAGTTAGAATACGACTTTAACCTCTTAAGTGCCACTGGTGTATAAAAACGTCTCACTCACCCAAAGCGTTATTTTCCCCGGACGTATATATACGTCTTTCTGAAGTACGATCTTTTCTGTTCTCTGCTATCCATAAATTTATTCCGAAGATTATGGAATGCAATGAAAGGACCTTGACAGTATGTCCTGTGGCCTTGGGGGCGAAAAATGCGTACCATTTAATAGACAGTTAAGGGATTAATTATAAACTGAACAAATTATCAATATAAGAGTTAATTTTTGTATAGAATTTTATATATGCCAAGACCATGGGGTCACCCTTAATTATTAAACTTGTTCTTAACTTAGTATTGTTAAATTAATTATCAAATGCATTGTGTAGTACTGATACATTTATATTATATCAGTGTAAATGTGTATTTTATTTTTTACTACTTCAGAATGTATTTCGTGTGCTTTCAGTAAATTAGTAATTTTTTTAAAACATAATCTTTTGTCACTTAGACTTTTCTATATGCTCGCGCCCCCTCCTAGAGTTATCATGCCCTACAGTTTTAGAAACGCTGATCTAAAGTTTTGTGGAAACACTAAAATTTTTAAAACGTTTAACGAACGTAATATTCAACATTCTTCACACGAGCACATCCTGGACTGTCTGAGTTTTTCTCGAGAGGATCTATATTCTTCACCACTTCTTGTGCTCGAATTCATCAAAATCAATGGACTAATTGATCTTGTCTGACTTCGACAGACCTTGGAAGATTAGTAAGAACAACAGCAACAAACAATCGTAGTATCTTACCGATACAATATTAATTTCTAATGTTTATGTTTCATTGCAAAGCAATAGACAAGTGGCAATGTTGTCTCTCTTCTTTTTCAAATACATACTCGTGAATGGTTTTATTTCAATTATTCTCACAAATATCTGACATTTGTGAGATAATTAAATTCCATACAAATGAAAATAAAATAATATATAGTAGAACGCCGTTTATCCGAATCAATTGGGACCGGACCCAGTTCGGATACGCGATTATGCGAATAACCGAAAACCGAATGCGATCAATGCAGTATATGAAACAGAACACTATACGAATATTGAAAATCTTCACATGCGGGAAACGTGCTTGAAGAAAAAGAAAATAGGTGCCAAATATCGCAATTTTACTTTTATTGTGGAAAATAATCACTTATTTTTCGCTGTACTATTGTACACCTTCGTTTTTTCGCTGCAGTCTCTGGAAAAACTGGCCCCTCGGGGGTTCACCTTCCTTAGGTGGGTACGGGTGTCACAATCCCAAGGTACCCTCTAGTGATCTTTTCCTTTTCCCAAGGGGTTTACTATCTTTGGTAAATACAGGTGTCACGACCCCGGGGTACCCCAGTGATCCTTCTCTATTTTCGACCCTCCATCTTGTCATCCAATTTCTTCTTTTCCCGTCCAGACCACAGACCTATGAATGTTTGGCGCAGTATAGCCAAAACTGGCTCTTGCGCCATGACACACCAAACTCACTCACTCACACTGGAAAAACTGGTCCGGATATTTGATGCTCTGGTTAATGAACGTTCGGATAAACGACGTTCTAATGTATATATGAATAAATAATGGTAGAGCATATGCTACAATACAGAAATTACTGACGATTGGGGAAATTCAATATACTTTGCGTTCAAAGAGAAAATTATTAGCAAATATGTGAAACTCGCAGGCAAGAGGAAGACTCGATTTATGAATTTCAAGAATGGAAAGAAAAAAGAAATGGAGAAACTCGCCAAAACATTTATAAAATACTTTTTTTGCCCTTATTTAATCACTTAAAATATTCCATTTAATCGCGTATAAAACTCGAATTCAAATTTTCAACTTTTTCATTGCCATATTTTACAACCTCTCTATGCTTATTCAATCCATATCTTAGAAGTGTCGAAATATTAAATGAATCAATCATGATAGAATGTCACAATTTAAAAAAACGCCGAATAAAAATATAAATAATACATTGTCAATGTACATCGTTGTCACAAATTTATATGTTTATCCGTAGCATCTTAAACATTTCAATAATTCCTTGTAATATAATTAATATGTTAACACGTTATTATGGTAATAACTTCTTTCAATATAGGAATTTTGTTTTTGATAAAAGAATTCTAGAAAATTCTATGCAATTTATACGGATACCAATAATCAAATTAATGCATTCATGCTATGGGTTGAATCGGATTCCTGCATACATAAGGATTCCACATTTATAATTCATCTCCTCTATGTATTGAAATATTATTTAATCAAATTAAAATTGAAGGATTGTTCGAAATGGAATGCATTCGTATTCTCGTTCTATTAATCGTTAGGAATTCAATCGAGGGGAAATTAAAAGCGGTACACATGAGTGAAAAATTGTACTAATATCTACATTTATTTAAGCATTTATTAGCCTCTTAAAAATAAAAAGCTGGAACATTCTTTTGGTCAATTTTTAGGAATATATGTGAAATGTTATATATAAATCTAATAACAAACTACTATTTAAACTTAGTCATTTTAGTTTCTTTACCTTCTTATAGTCATTACCTTCTATTTTATTTATAATACATATACGTGTACCCAGTGGCTGAATGGTAGTGTATCGCTCTTCCACGCGCCTCAGGTCCGGGGTTCAAATCCCGCGATGGGCAAGGGTGACTCAGCCTTTAATCCCTTCAGTGGGTCGATGATTGAGTCCCAAACTTGCTTGGGAACTGAACAGGAAGGGTTTCGCGTCAGACTGACCACTTGACCGAAACATCTGTACATGCACTCCAGGGTCTAAGGTCACCTAAACTGAGATAGGCACAGTAGGTCTTGGAACTCATGGGCTCTGTTGCGTCACTGAGTTCAATATATATACTAGGTAGGATTCAAAAGTTCCCGGACTGAGCATATAAGGTAAAAAATTTTGCTCTAGAGCGAATACGATAACATTTTTGTGATACTGCGTTCTTCCCCTTTACTAAAAAAAGTTTCTCCCAAATCGAGTGGTCGGTGGCTTGCCACGGCATCGTATTTTGTAGGCAGATACATTTAATAGTCGGTGATTAAAAGAAATTGCGTTTGTTGAGCAGATAATGAACACAAAATTTTGTGTTCTTTTAGGAAAAAGTGTAATGGAGACATACGAAATTTTAAAATATGTGTAAGGCTGGGATCATTATGGTGAATGCAATCGTTTGAATGGCTTCGACGTTTCAGAAAAGGCAGGGAAAGTGTCAAAGACGACAAACTCTCTGAACGCCCACAGACTTCCCCCACCGCTAAAAACATCGAAAAGTTTTCTGCGGCGGTACGTAAGAACAGGCTTTAAACAATAGCAGAATCAGTAGGGATATCCTCGGCCACATGTCAACGGATACCGACTAAGGATCTTAACATGCATCGAGTGTGTCAACACATCGTTCCTCGCCTGTTGAACGATGATAAGTCTATAGATGAAGTTAATCGCAGTGCTGAATTAAAGGACACAGCTAAAAATGGATTATAGAAATGTTTCGATGACTTTTACAAGCGATGGCAAAAGTGTGTTGTTGCTCAAGGGTTTTATTTTGAAGGAGGATGTGTTTCAGTATTTTAATTGGCAATATTTTTCAGGTTATGAACTTAGTCCAGGAATTTTTGAATTCTACTTAGTATATCTGTTTGTGTGTGTGCATGTAATCCATTATTTTGTTTTGGTGAATCAGTGGTCATGAACATAATGTAAATGTCGAGTTGCTGATTCCTTGGGAAGACCGATAGCTGCTATTACATACTATATGAGACTAAAATTCAGCACCACATGGTATGGAGGTAAAGTATGGAGACTGAAGTATCATTTTAGAAGCTTAGGATTGGAAATCTTCATTAGTACAGCTTAAATTACAATTTCCATTGCCAAATCTGTCTAAAAGAATCTAGAATCAAACTAATTATACCTAAATATATATACTTTTTACACACATACATTAGGTATTCACTTTTAAAAGAATTGATGTTAAATAGATAACTGTGGAAAAAATGTTTTAAGTTACACTTAAGAAGAAAAAAGAAAACACCTTTGATCCCTTGATTTAAAAAGTACTGCAATTTAAATTAGTCATTAGTTTATTTTTGAAAAGTTATTTGAATTTATCTGAATGGCAAGTTTTAATAGAAGAGAAGTACTAGAGATGGTTTGCTTTAGAAGAGGAAATATAGAACAATTACCAACTGCATCTTTTTAAAAATTGAAAAAAAAAGGTAATTATATGTTTCAACCGTTAAGATATAATTTTAAGATTCTACAGGAGAAAAATCTGGCAAATGTGACGAAGTGTTTTGTAAATCGAGATGTATGGATATAGAATAGCTTACAGTGTAGTACTATTCATAAATAAATAACTCAAAAAAGTCATTCGCTTACAGTACATGTACAAATCATTATACTTGCTATGGTTTCGTCGTACAAGCAATATTGTAAAAACTTTTATTTTAACATGCTTCATAAATAATAATAAATCTTCAAAAGATATTTCACATTCTAAGCTAAAAATATTGTTACAATAAACCATTTCCTTTAATGACAAAGATTCTAACTATTAACTTTATTATACTTTTAAAGCGAATTTAGGAAATTTGGTTGATAAAATTTTCTCAATGGACATCGTTTAACGGGTAATAAAATTCAATATGTTTGTCAAAAAGTAGTTATGTAAGTATATATAGCAGCTATACCATTATTAATTCTTCAAAATGGAACTTGTGGTATTTTTTATCCGGCGTTATTTTTGTAGATCCAACCATTATTTGTATAATATTTTATCACATTGTATACCATTATATCATTCTTTACAGATTCATTTCTTTGATTGCTCTTTTTCACTTATGCTTCCTAAATTCTTTGAGAAAATATCAAGAAGGAACATTCTGTGAACGGGAAGCGATAATTTCTATATGCTACATATCTCATTCTTATACTTTATATATCTGGTAGTAAATAAGTAAACACGCTTCACCTTGAACAAGGTTTTCCAAAAGACGAAAGAAATGCATAGTAAATATTACATAGTATACAGAATAAGAAATACATTGTATTCTAGATCAAGAAATGATTTTCAGTTTTCTTCAATGCACCTTTTTATCATAATTTTTTCCCTGATAATGACTAATACTTCAAATGCACTTCTGAAAAAAATATTGATACAAAATCTTGATTTTTATCCCTTCATTTTCTTGCGACTCTGGTGAGTGAGTGTGAGAGATAATAACGTCGCACTATAAAGTTACAGGAGGGCTATTGGCGACGGACCTCGTAATTTTGCTCTCCGCTGAAAATATTTCGAATGTGAAAATATTATCAATTTGTTGACTGATGTGTATTTTGTCACTAGGAACCCAATAATCTCAGGCACTTTAAACAAGGATTTTTAATTATTTTTTAACAAATTTATTGGATTCAAGGCACATAAATATATTTTGAAAAAATATATATATTTCTGAGGGTATAACATCAAAGTCATCAAACTGTCGGAATTACTTTGTCTTGTTAAAATCATGCATACAGGGAAAAAGCATTAAAGCTTGCATCAGAATAATAGTTGTATGAATTGAAAATACAGTTAATATTTTAAAAATATAAGAAAAAGAAAGTATATTTTAAATTAATGTTTTCTATATTACTTTGTGATACCCCATGGCCCGGGGGTATCATCTCCTCATCCACGCGACCTAGATTTGTAGGAATAAATGATTGAGATCACCCATGTTCTTCATAATAAATCTAATTTATTATTATCTAAACATATATTGATCAACGCAACACAAGTCTTACTAGAGGGATATGATCAGGAGTGATACTACGTAATTATCAATTCTAAGTAAGTAGCGCCTGACATACTACTCACTATCTTTAAGAGAAATTAACCTCAGAATCTTTAACTACTATAGATTACTTAATAAGCTAAAAAGTCCGTTCTATAATTAATCTCTTACCAATATCTTACGGCGATCAGCACCTCGGCTTTCGGTCTCTTCTTGTATTCTATTCTTCTACTATTATTCTTCCATTCTATTACTATCCGACTTCTATTCCACTATCCAGCTTCTATACCACTTCTATTCAACTAACTCGCGAATGCTAAAGCTCCAATATATATCTTTTCACTAATCTGCGTATCGCGGTTTCTTCTTGAGAAGGTTGAATTGAAATAATGTCATTCTGGCCCCAAAGATTCCCCATGAGCATTAGTGAGAAGGCGCGATAAAGCCCCGTCACAACTTATTTCGAAGCTTATAAGATGGAACTTGACTATTTATGGTAATTAGAAAGAATTGGATGTTATTTCCAGGGCTTCGAACCGGAATTGAACCGAATATCGTAATAAACCGTTATTTTGGTCAGAAAGAAAACCTGAACTGAACAGAAAAAAATCGGTTTATTTCGGTTCGATAGATCTTCAATCATTTTGCTACTGTAACCAACTTATCAATATTTTCTAATTTAACGTCAATAATATAATTATCATCATTGCATGTACATTGCTTCTCGATTTCCTGCTTTGATGTTCACTAGTATTTTTCTGTTTGTTTCTTGAAGAAGGCAGGTTTAATTCAGTTGAATGAACCAGTATAGATCCTTTTTTTTTTAAAGAAAAATAATATATTTTTTTGTATCTAAGCATGCGATCATCCACGGATGTTTGAATGGGTTGTTTAAATAGACAATCCAGAATTCTCAGCCTTATAAGGCAAGTGCGATTTTGAGAATGGATAACAATGCCAATGCTCGCAGGAAAAAAAGTTTAAAAAGGTTATTACTCCCTTATTTTAAAGTTAAAATAAGGGAGTCTGCTGATACGCGGACCCGTTAATCTCGGGAAAAAAAATATGCTAGTTTTTAAATATTTTCTATTATACATGGGTAATTGATTTCAGTTTTTTAAAACTTTTTGGATATTTTGAATAGTATTTATATTTTAAAAGAAAAAGTTTCTGAAGTTGAAGTTTTGAGTTTCTGAATAGTTTGTTCGATTCACATTTTTCATTGTGATTTCTGAATGCATAGGATCACCATGCATCCAGTTTTACCTCTTGGACATGAAGCATAGGTTGATGATCACCTGTCGTATACGAATTTCTCTTTCCATTCATTTCCAAAGGGAACTTTTTCGATTAGGCTTATATAAGAGTCTCGAATTTTTGGTTAATAATTTGAAAAATATACAAATAAAATAAAATAAAACTTCCATTTTCGGATTATACACGGATCGGCTTATATTCGAAAATATATGGTATTCATTTTATACTTCCAAAGACATACAAATCATGATTCCAGCAACTTTGTAACTTGGCGAAATTTTTCCGATTGCTAATATATATATATATATATATATAGTATAATAAAATAAAAGTGAAAAAGTTCTAAAACCTACAATGCCAAAGAAGAAAGAAATTGGAGTTCAAAAGACACAACAAATGCAGATACAAAAAGAGTCTGAACTAAACTGGAGATCTATTATGATTTCTAAAGCTGTCGCTAAATTAGGCCAGCGATTTAGGGTTAAACAATGCTTTATGGATCCACCTTCCCCGTACAGCAGAAACTTTCGACATTATAGAAAAAAGGGAAAAAATGTCATGTTGAAAAGTTAAGCCTATTTCTAACACACGTAGGTGATATATATATATATATATATATATATATATATATATATGGTTATTTTTTCAATACCTTCTCTATAGATTGAGTTAAATTTTAATTTTTCTTATTATTATGTATCTTAAGTAGTATACAACTTTTTCACTTGTTATCTTATTTTATTTTATTATAATATATATATATATATATAATATATATATATTATATATATATAGTCCCCCCCCCAAATATGCTTTATTTCTGGGTAGCGAGAGGGATCCCACAGCTTTGGCTAAAAGGCATTTTATTTATAAATTAATTTCTAAAAAATTAAAATAATATTTGAAATTTTAATTTGATCACGGAATGTATAGGTACAGCATTCTACACAAGCGACACGAACAATGATTGAAATGTTATTTTTGTATGGCAATCATCTCAAGTGGTATGATTTTAAAATAGATAGACTTACCTAATTCAAACAAGGTAAATATTGGAAGGTTGGGGGTTTCGAATTAAAAAATTATGAATTCAATTAAAATATTTCGAATGAGGCGATGAAAATAGAAACTATTTACTCCCACATCACTACTTAGTATATTTATTTAGAAAGGATAAAATCGAATTTACTTGGAAAGGTAAAGGAACATATTTTTGGAATATGTGGTTAGAAACTTTCGGACGAACTGGTAATAATAGAATTTAATGGACGTACAAAGTATATTTACAATGAAATTCGTTACCATGCCTTCCATTCAAAATATGAAAAGTCTTTCATGTTATTTTTATAGAATACATTCGGAGAAATCCTATTTGCATTGGATTTCAATGAAATGCAAATTATTTTGGAATTCACTTCTGTAAAATCTTAAAATACGTCCATTTAACGAGAGTTGAAGTATTCTTCGGGTTTAGTAATCATGAGTTAAGTATTGAACTGAATTTAAACAAATATTGGATGGGGCGTTTTTTAAGGGGTGAAAATTGGCATTCAAAGTTAGCTTAAAATGGAAGAAAGCTTATTTATGTAGGTACTTTGTTATACGGGAATTTCAATACGGTAAATCTCTTTCTCTCTCGATATATAGGAGAAAAAGAGACTCAATTACTTATTCATCAAGATATCTTCAAAACTATAACAGCAACATACTTGAATTTGGTAGGCATGTTTCTTTTTATGGAATTAGATCCGTTAGAAATGGGTTTTGCACAAATCGATGTCTAATAGGGGTTACGGAAGTATTATAGACAAAAATCCCCGCTTATCAACTAAAAGACGAGAAAAATTGAAATTTGGGAAACATGTTTGTTTTCTTGAGTAGAAATCCGCTAACAGCGGATTTTGTGGAATTAGACCCATTTTTGTATTACTACACCTACAGACAAAATTAAAAAAAAAAACATTTTTTACTGTTGTTATGATAGAGATTCGTTATGAATGAGATTTTTGGACATCGATTCCTAAGGATTTGCGGTAACGTTATAGACAAATTTTCCCGTTTTTGAACTATTACTTCCACAGACTTGAAATTTGTGGAATATGTTTCTTTTCGTGAGTAGAGAACCACTAAAAAAAGATTTTTTGAAATTAGACTTCCAAGAGTGGTGAGTTTTCAATGGTCTTGTAGATATATATATATATATAATTTCCACTCTTTTGAATTATTAGATTTAAAAACTTGAAATTTCGCAAACATGTTTCTTCCAGAAAGCATAGATTCGCTAAGAAGAGATTTTATGGAAATCAACTCCCAATTGGAGGGGAGGCTTCAAAGATAAATGCACTGCCGTGTTAGAAATTTAAGACATGCCCTTTTTAAATAAAGCGGCGAAATCTTTTATACGTTTCTCAACATAATGAAAAGATTCATAATAAGACTTGCACAAAAATAACTCTACGCAATATATTGCCTTACAAAATAATGAAAATCTCAGCACAACAGTAAGGCTAGTTAGAATCAGAGGCGTAGCTAACGCCGTACCAATGATACGGGGTCTGCAAGCTTCAGGGGGCCCCAAAATGTGCAAGCAAAAAGAGTTAACCTCAAAAGAAACTCCAAGAACGGTTTCCAAGGAATTTTGATACAGGGCCCTCTCAGGACTAGCTACGTCCCTGATAAGAATGTAATAGAAATTTCAACAGCAGCGGAGACAAAAAAATTTTCCAGTTTTTTTTAGAAGACACTTCAAATTTCTCCTTCAAAATAAAAGTAATTCCGTTAATAATGGACTAATTTCATGTGACGTCATAGTCACATGATAACTGAGCCAAGTGTTTTCGGCCGATCAGTTCATAAATTAATGCGACGTCATAATTACATCATAAATATAATCACGCGTTTCCAGATGCTTCACTGTTGCCAACTTTTGCTTTTTGCAGATACTTTCTTTTAGAAAGTGCTTAATTGTCAATAATATAATAATGCATATAGTTAAATAAAATGCACTTAATTTAAAAGTATTCGTATAATGTAAGTATTTTTTTTTAATTTTGAAAACTGTTTGAAGAATTTTAACACGTGAACTCTTTATCCAATCATCAAATTTTAAATGTTATTTAAACTTTACAAGTTGAACAACTAGTGTGTCAATTTTTAATCAATGGGAAACTCGTGATAGCCGTTATCATGTGACCATCATGAATTTAGTCCATTACTTTAAAAGCATAATCTAATGAAGATATTCTTATTTCATTTTGAATATCTATTGCACAACAATACAAACAAATAAATATAGCAAAAGTTATTGTATATGAAAATCTTTTGTTTGTCAATGTTATTTGAGTAGAAAGTAGACATTATTCCATCGACTTATTATCAGAACTTAATGGTTTGTAAACATCTAACACGGCCATAACAAGTTTCAGTTAGGTACACATTGTACCCTGCTTTGTTGAAAGACCGTGTGTAAACAGTGTGTCACCACACAAACCAATGATTTATGAACCTGTAAGTACATTCATTTGTGGCTTTCACAGCGCTACCGTCACATAATGATCATTTGATGGTGGCACGTGTGTGGCTTTCAGCAGTTCATCTGCGAATGTTTCCTCTACTTTTGTATACTGTACTATTGTTATTGTAGCATGATATGCTCCAATGGTTTCAGAAATATCCATCTGTGCCCGGCTGGATTCACACTGACCATTCGACCATGTGTTGGCTCACTTATTTCCAGCTGGTAATCTGTCGTCAGTAAGGGATATTCATTAATAATGAGAGACAGAGAGGAAAATAAAAATGGAATGTATTGATCATGTCTTATAGTTTTAATTTAGATGTATTTTCTGTAATAAGCAATAGTGACTAAAAATTTTAAGTGTTTTTCGTGGATATATATTTGGCATTAAAATTATATTTCTATTTGAAACAAAAATAAAGTTTTTTGAATGATGCATAGAATTCAAGTTTGAGTGCTTAACTTTTTTTCCTTTTTAAATACTTAAGGTATCCGACTACGTTCGGAACCGTGATTTTTCAAAAACGTGTAAATGGATAATATTTATGATATTTAATGTCACTTAGATTAGAAAATGTATATAAAATTGTTTTATGAATATTATTACAATAAAAAATTATTTAAGTACCATATTTTGACAAAAAATGAACATAGAATGACCCATTTTCAAAATATTCTCCTTTTGTGAAAAATGCTCCTATTATAATAATATTTTGCCTGTATATAGCTCAGATCTCTGTACAGAGGCTCAACCAGAATTTTTGAAATATTTAACTTAGAAGTGGGTTTATCCATGTTTTACGATAACAGAGGGGAGCAATTTTAAGAAAAAAAACGCCGATAATTATTTCAAATGGTTGTAAGTGGGAAAATAATGTAAATTTTTTAAAAATCATAGTTGAGTCTCTGTACAGAGGTCTGATCTATATACAGGCAAAATATTATAATAATAGAAGCAATTTTCAGAAAATGAGAACATTTTGAATAAAGGTTATTCTAAGTTAATTTTTTGCAAAAATATTGTATTTAAATAATTTTTTTGCCAAAATGTCCTTTATACAATTTTATAAATGTATTCTAATCAAAGTGACAATAAATATCATGAAAATTATCCATTTATGCGCTTTTTTAAAATAACGGTTTCGAACGTAGTCGGATACTTTAAAACCCCCAAATTCGTGTGCTTTTCATGAAATGAAAATGAAGGCGAATTGTAAAAATTTTTCTTGGTTTTTTTTTCCATACATTACTTTTCTTCACATACATATTTTTTATAATATTGTTTAGTAATCATAATTTGCTTTGAATCGTTAGTGTGATTACCGCACATTATTTCAAGCGCATGCTGAACTCTTTATTTGATATTTAACATGCTATTTACACTATATCTGTGCATATCTATGACTTTTTTATAATAAAATTCTTTACGTCTTTAAGATATATCATTACTATGCATAATGTTAGAAAAAACTTGCAAGAACTGAAGAACATTACTGGATATTCCGGCGAACTACGCTCATCCAAAATTTCAAACAGTATTTTTTAAGATTAAGGTGTACTCACGGGGTATATATAACACGTGTTCACTTTTTTTTACAATGAAATCTGAAATGTACATGTTCTATGCTCTGACATTTTGAAGTCTTGAAACTATATGTGACTGAATAACCAAAGCATGCAATGAAATTAAACTAGTCATAATTAAAAAGTCATTAAAAATGTAGCATATCTAACATTTCTAGATGAAATGAAAGGTGGTTATTTAATTACGAATCATATTAACAGTGATGGTGAAAAATTGATATAGAATTCAATGACGCGCCTAAAGATATAAAAAGGAAGATGAATAGGTCGAACTTTTCATGCTATCCAATAAGGAAAAATTTATGTCTTTTAAAATAAAAGCTCCTTAGGCATAAAAAAATATTAATATTTAGTATTTCATTTAAATAAACAGTATTTAGCTGTAGTAAGAAAAATAATTTTTTAATATTCATCTTTTTTTTTACTCCTAAAGTTATCATTTTTATATCCAACGTATAACACATACGTTGTGAATGAGTGTTTACTGTCATCGCTCTAGAAAGCTACGCGAAGGCTATTGATGATGGACCTTGTAATTTTGAGCCATGTTCAAGAGGCTTGGACGACACTTGAACTGTCACCCTCTCCCCTTTCCAAACTTTCACATCTAAGGGAGGACGTTTGAGCCACGGCAGATTTAGTGTGCGTCAGCCGCTATACAAGGCGGGACTATGCTAGACTCGAACTCAAGACACGCCGGCCATGAGCCCCTAACCATAATGACTAGTCTACCACGGCCCTACGCAACCCGTATTTTTTGTTTAAAAAGTGCGTGTTATATGCCCAAATATACAGAGCATTAATACATACTTTCATATTAATAGGATTTAAGAAAACCAAGACATCATACACATTCAAAAACTTGATTTTTGAATTTTAGTTTTAAAAAATAGTGCATATTTTTCCAAATCTAAAAACGTATAACACTTATATGTTCGTTGATAAAGAAACTTTACAATTTGAAAAAAGTAATTGACAAAAATGTAAACAAACGCTAACAAATGCTTAGTTTGTTCACTTTTTCTCCAAAGCATAATTTTTTGCTTTTAGGTTTCACTTTTAAAAATGCCATTGCACTATATGTTCCAAATTTTTTTTATACTTCTATACAGGATGCCTGTGCATATAGTAAATCTGTTTATTATTATTATTATTATTATTATTTTATTTTTTAGTTGAAGTAGTACATAGTTCTTTGAAAAATAGTTTTAAGTATGAAAAAGGGGAAAAATAAAAATTACAAAGCTATTACAAAGTTTATAATTTTTTTTTAAAGAAACTATCTTAATATTTTACTAAAAAAATAGATTCACTATATTTTGTGTATTATTTTATATATGTGCGAAAAATATTTTACATATTTAAGATATACTTTTTTTAAAATAATGGTACCTAAACATAAGCATGTATTATGAGATCTAAAAATTATGTCCAACTTAAATTAAACAAAAAAAAAATTTAACTAAAAAATTACTTTTGTATTTCTACAGAATGATTAAAATATTTTTATTAAGATCGCAAAAAAATCTAAGTTGTATTGGAATTATTTAAAGATACATGTCCCATAAACAAAGAATCTTATTTTTGCCATTTTACTCTTTCGAGCATGTCCTGGTACCTTTAATAAATTTTTATGATTTAGGATAGCAGAATATATATAATCTTGCAATTTAATTTATCGAATGCATCATATTTATCTCTCTCTTCATATTTAAATCCAAGCAATATAATATAATAAATTCATTTTAATTTTTATTTCAATACGCATTTACAATTAAAATATGCAAGTTATTTAATAATAATAAATATACAACTTTAGTTGCAAGGCTACTTTTATGTATAAAATTCATACTTTCTACATTCTTACGAGAAGAAACAAGTAAGACTTTTCAAGTTGAACTTTTACTGGCACAAAATATCTTCCCAGACGCATATTTCGCGCATAAAATTTTAGGTCTGCTCCATAGAATAACAGCATTTGATAACAGCAACTTTGCAAACAAATGTATCCCTTTGCATTTAGCGGAAGTTTTAATCCCTCCAAGCCAGCTTTTAATCTGCTAACATTCTATTTGAGCTGTCCCCAAACGGAGATTTGTCCTTTCTCGCCATGGATGATATACTTCCTATTAAGAAGGAAAGTATCTGTCCAGGACAAGCATTTAGCTAATGCCATATTAGAACAGAAGAGTCTCTCTTGTAATATCGCAATCCATATCCACTACCATTAGACGTGGCAATAGAGACTTCAAACATTCCTGTCTCGATAATATCCAGATTAATGTCACCACGTCCTAGTAATAAGTGTCCCTCTCCCAAGAATCTCCATAATGTATACTCATTAGTGATCGGCACCCTCTGAATTGGATACCGAATACTGGGGGCACTCGACTGCCTTAATAAGCGAGATCGCTTGACAAGGGGATCTGAAAGATCTAATTTCCATAGCTCAGATGAGGGACGAGAAAATGAAGATTATGGTATTAGGGATGCTCGGTTAGATTGTTTTGTGCTTTTAGAGGTCTTGTTCAAAATTTCGATAAAGAGATTTAACCCCTTCCAGGCTCCTTTTATTTCTGGATTATGGACAGTGGAGTAATGTTTTCGGGGGGTCCAGGATGCTAGGGGCCCCGAAGCCTTACTGACGCAAGGTACATATTTAAGGTATCCGACAAGGTTCGGAACTGTGATTTTAAAAAATCGCATAAATGGATAATTTTCATGATATTTAGTGTCATTTAGATTAGAATACATGAATTAAATTGTTTTAAAGACATTTTGAGGGAAAAAAAATGATTTAAATACAATATTTTGGCAAAAAAACTAACTTAGAATAACCTTTTTTCAAAATGTTCTCCTTTTATGAAAAAATACTTCTAAAATAATAATATTTTACTTATATAAAGTAAAGACATCTCCAGAGAGTCTGAAATATATATTTTTTAAAAATTCACATTATTTTCAGAGTTACAAGCAATTGAAATAATTATCGGCGTATTTTTTCTTAAAATTTCTCCCCTCTGTTGTCGTAAAACATGGATAAAACCACTTCTAAGTTATATGTTTCAAAAATTCTAGTTGGGCCTCTGTACAGAGGTCTGAGCTATACACAGGCAAAATATTATTGTAATAGAAGCATTTTTCCAAAAAGGAGACTATTTTGAAAATTTGTCATTCTATGCTCATTTTTCGTTAAAATATTGTACTTAAATAATTTTTTATTGTAATAATATTCTTAAAACAATTTTATATACATTTTCTAATCTAAATAACACTAACGAAAGTAAAAAACGCTTTTGCAAAATCAAGGTTCCGAACGTAGTCGGATACCTTAACTAATTAAAATATAAAAAGGCCCAAACCCAAACCTGAATATGCGCGGTGGGGGTAGGGGGACTAATACTCTCCGTTACGCCACTGATTATGGGTAAAAAAATCTCAATTTTTTAATGCCTATATTCGAACATACATATCTTTTCTAATATAATAGCACCATTCGAATCCAAAATTTCCCAAAAGTTTTCCGAATCGTTTCACGTGGATGTAATTCGGGAAAGACCGATTGCACAGTGTAAATTTTCACAGTGCCCGAGCTGCACTCGGTATGAGTCAGGATGGTACGTTTCACCTGTCCAATTTCAGCTCGGTAAAAACCGGGAAGGAGTTAAAAACATGTTCATGATCATGTTTGGAGAACTTTCACAGACAAAAAATAGGTTGAAAAAAATGTAGAATTATGAAAATATATTTAGACATATTAAGTCTATTTATTAAATGATTTCGATTTTTTAGCTGTAGTAGGTTTTTTTAGTTTAACTTTAAATAATAGGACTCTAAAATCATAACACCTTTTTAGGTAAAGCAGGATCCTACATTTATATTATATTCCAAGCTTTACCTTAAAAAAGAATATTTAATAATGCTACTCGCCTCTCGTTTATTCATCTAAGGATCAATTCATTCTAGGTAAAAAATTTTAAAATTTCGTTTCAGTATCATGTTAAAACCACTCAGCATTGAAGAAATAATTTATAATAATGATAAAAATAATATCATATAAGAAACATGAAATACACAAAATGGCCATATTTACAAACGGAAAAAGAAATTTATCGAAAAAAAAGTACTATAAGAGTACTTTAAATAAATGGCAACAAAAATTGTTCATGTCGGAATATTTTTAAATCAGTTGATGTGATTTTTTTTGTCTTAAAAGACAGGATATCCTTCAGGGGTTCTTCATTTTGAAAAAAATTCATTTTCTCAAAATGAATTTATTTTAAATTAAATATGTCTTTAGTATGATTCAAGGCTGCAGTAGCCGAGTGGTCAAGGTATCGGATCGTAGCTGGCCTTATAACGAGTTCGAGAAAAGTACCACTAAAGACCCTCCGTGCAGGGGTACGATGCACGTTAAATCTGTCGAGAGCTCAGACGTCTTCCCGTTGGTGCGGTGTGGTAGTTAGGAGATGGGGATGCCAGCTCAGGTGTCGTCCACGTTACTTGACCATGGTTCAAAATTACGTAGTCCGTTGCCAAAAGCCCTCGTGTAGCTGAACAGTGCGACGTTATTATTCCCACTCACTAGGGAAATTCAAGTGGAAATATTAGAGGGAGATTCCCACTAATATTTCACTCACTCACTTGGTAAGATTCAAATGTGTCTTGAGAGATTCAATGTTTTGAAGTTAATTATCATTATATGATGAATTGCATAAATCTATATAGTGTTTTAGTTTGGGAAATTTTTTAAATTTTTTTCTGCGAGATAAGAATTTGGAATTATTTTATTCTAAATCAGCGTTTCTCAAATTGTGGGGCATGCCCCCTAGGGGGCTCGATAACCCTACGAAGGGGGCTGGAGCATATCGAGAATAAAAGATATTAAAAATAATTAATTTACTGGAATGAATTAAAACAAAATGCTTTCAGACATAATAAAAAATGCACTTTTACTCTGATATAATTTATATATATCACCTGGCGATATTACGCGTCATCAGAAATAAAAACTTCTTCGATTCCTAATTAGCTATCCTTGATCCTATAACCAAATAAAAACTTTTATTTGATTTTCTGTAATCCCATGATGAGAGATTTTTATTACGTTTCTATTTAAACCTAAAATACTACTCTTTCAGAAGGAAAAAAAAAACCCAGACTCAGAATCGAAAAAATTTAGGAAGATAAAAAATTCATCAGTTACTATTTTTGAAATACTGTACATTATAGCTGTAGGCAGCAGAATTATTTGCTGATCATCTGTTTGACCTTCTAAGTTATTGGTACAGTTAGTTATGACCCTCTTTTATGTGTTTGTTTTTCATTTAGGGAAGTTGCAAATATTTTTCCGCTTTTTTCCATGTAAAAGAGTTTTACAATATTTGGAAAACCACAGAGAGCACTTTGAAGAATTCCTTGGCCAAGATGTATTTTTACGAGTATTCTCAAACATATAAAGCATAAAGAAAAACGTTTTACACAATTTTTTTAGCAGTAACATACATATTAATACACTTTTAACCCGGAAGTAGTGGCGCGGGCACACAGATTACAATTCAGCCATTATATCAAGAATGTTTTAGTTTTTTATAAAATGAACTTGTGCGAAGAGCGGGTACTTCAGACAGAAAACTTTTAATGTATCAGTGCTGCACAAGGTATTTTATTACTAATTTATTGATACTAATTTAAGAGCAAGTTTAATAAGTATTAGCGACTTCCATGGTCTTGTCTTGCAGAGGAAAGTTTTTCAAAAGAAGGTTTACGATTAGAAATTGACACTCTGAGTACTTTTTCTATATTTGGCTGAAATCTATATTTTGTCTTCAAAGCAGCTACCGCGTTTTGCAATCTGTTAAAATTTAAAAATTCGAGAAAGAAAAATAAAATATATAATACTTAAAAGTAACATATATAAAATTTAATATACTTATCTTATTAATTTGTACGGTTTATAATTAAGATCGTATTGTAGCTTTAGCTTCAAAGTGCTTTATTATTGCATTCAATACATTATTATTGTATAAGGGGTGCATGATAAAAATTATGATTGAAAAGTGGGTCGCCAGTATTGAAAGTTTGAGATGCACTGTTCTAATTGAAACGTGATGTAATGTTTTTCTAATAATTTACTCAATGTATTAAGTCTTCATTTTCTGTGTATAAATAGAGTGAAAATTATATTAACGTTGTAATGCAAAGCAATACGAGGGTTATTGGCAACGGACGACACTCTCTAGCTGCCACCTCCCCTTCCTAACTACCACACCACATCAATGAGAGGACATTGAGCTTTGACAGATTTAATGTGTATCGGCCCCTTATACAAGGTGGGTCTTCAGTGGCATCAGGATTCGAACCTATGACACTCTGACTAGGAGTTCGTGACCATATCTTAAGTTACAGAATTTTCACAAGGGGAGCAGCTGTTGAAGCATTTCTTTTCTCCTTAGGGGGTGGTAGTTTTAAAACGGGTGAGAATCGTTAGCATAATCCTTTTACTAACTGATTAGTATGGAAATCAATCTGTTGCAAATGTCTGGATGATAGTAAGAACATTAACTATTATAAAGAATATTCATTTGGGTTAAACAAGACTCGAGCCCGTGATACACTATCGCGGGTCCGTGCCATAACTACTAGGCTATAGCGGCCACGCATGTATAATTACAGTGAGTGAGTGAGTGAATATTAACGTCGCACTGTTCAGCTACACGATAGCTTTTGGCGACGGACCTCGCACTGTGTAATTAGAAGTAGAAAACTTATGAAAACATTTCACACGCATACACACGGACACACACACAAAAGAAAACTCACAATTTCTCGAGTATTTTCCTGAAATATTTTGAATTTGATATAAAATCACGCTTCAAAATGTTCATTTCAAATTTCGTAAAACATACCAAAAAACTAAAGTTTTCAGCATTTCTAGTCTTATGTTCTTTTATGTCTGAATATACTGAATCAATACCAACTGTTTTTTCGTGCAGAGTTGACATAAGTGATCGATAGAAGACATAGGAGATATATTTATATTTTAATTTAATAAGATTTTTGAAATGCTCCCGACTTAAAGAAGTTTTACATAAAATAAACAAATGTATATTTGAATTGCTATATATCTGAACTGAAAAAGCGAATAAAATGTATGAAAACAAACACGAATGTATGAATTTATGTATAAAAAATATATTGAGCAATCGCAGTTGTATTTTAAGATACTGTGCCGTTAAACCAATTAAAGTGCGAAAAAAACCAAACATTTATTCTTCTTTCAAAAGCCCGATGATAAATTTGAAAATAATTCTTAATAAAAGAATTACATTCAAAGGAATTAATTTACTTATTTCATTTATAATTTTGTTTAGAAATTAATCATGTTTTTTACTTAAAATCTGTATAAATACAAACTTCAAGTATTAAAAAAGTAAGCAATTTAAAATAATAAATTTTGGAATTATTTTACTTATAATAAATCAATCAAGGAATAAAAATTTATTTTATTGATGTAATAAAGAGAAATAATGTATTATTAATTAAGAAGTATTATTTTAAGGATCTCTAAGAAGTTTTTTTTAAAAGAATTTAAGAAGATTTATTCTTAAATTAAAGAAATAATTCAGTTTAATGTTTTATAAAAGACACGCGCGCACAAATTCCTCTGTTTGGTATAAAATTTCGACAGTACTCAAATTAATAAATGAAAGAAATTTTAAAATGAACAAATCTTTGTAAAGCATTTTGACATAGTTAGTAATATAAAGAAATATAAAACCTGAAATGCACAAAACAAATATTTTTCTTAGAATAGCCTGTAAAAAAATAAATTGATGCACTGAATATGGTTGAAATTCCATTAAACAAAAGTAGAAAGCAAACTAAATTTCAGACATCTTTGCAGACATGAAAAACAAACAGTAGAATTCGATATCAATATACAAATAGATAAAGAATACGGTAATAAAACTTCATGTAATACGTCTGGCATTACTTGCTGTGCAACGCAATCATTTCTTGTTTAGAAGAAATTTGATATTAAAAGAGCTTTATGAAATACGAGGATAGAAATCATTTATGTTTTTAATTCGAGTAATAGTTTCCATCTCTTGTATTATTGCTTCATGCATTGCTAAAATAATAATATAAAATGATCAGAAATAGAAAAAAAAATTGCAATCAGAGATACTATTATTACTAGTATAAAACTTAATACGCCATGAAATTTGCTTATTTTTCTAAATAAAATGTAATGCATTTCCTTATTCTAATATCCGCGTTCAATTCCAAACAGATATTGCATATTTTGCTTCTATTATTTAAATAACCCTTTCCAGGCACATTTTATTTCTGGATTATGGATAAAAAAAATGTCATTTTTTAATGCATATTTTTAAACATACATATCTTTTTAAACATAATACCACCATTTGTATACGATTTTTTTTATTAATTAATTGGAAAAAATCTATTTAAATAGATGAGTAATTTACCTGTAAAGTTGGTTTTCTGTAAGGCAAAAATTATTAAACTTTGAAGTCAATTCCCACTAACTATAAATAAAAAGCTTAGAATACCTAGCCTTTATCTTGAATTACAAATTTTATTTACAACATTTTCATTTATATAAAGGAATATGAAATTATTGATCAAAATTTGATCGCATATGTTACATTAGAAATCCCCGTACTGCAGCGTTTCCCAAACTGTGAGGCGTGATAACTCTACGAGCAGGGCGCGAGTATATTGAAAGACGAAAACAAAAAATCATTTAAAAAATATTAATATATTGAAAGTAAACGAACAAAATACATTCTGACGTAATAAAAAAATAGAATATATATTTAGACTGATATAATACACTTATAAATGTATTCAGTACAGTGCAAAGTATCTTATAATTAATTTAACAACACTAACAAGGAGAGAGCGCGACTAAGGAAATTCATTTGGGGTCGAGACATGGTGTAATAGTAACCCTTAGGGTGTTCAACCCTCAATGTAATTCCGACGAATGGCCAGTCAATTAGGAGAAAAAAAGCATTCGAAATTCATGCTTAGCTTTTATACAACTAAATTTCAACTTCCTCCAACGATTTCGTAGCTTGGTTGATATATCGTCTGCATACTATGCGCGAGGTCTAGGTTCGATTCGTCGGTCAATTTTTTTTTTCACTTCATTTAATTATTTTTAAATCAAGTAAACTTATTTATGAAAGTTTTATTAAATATTAAATGATATATTATGTAATAATTTTGTATTTTATAAAGTAAAAACAGTTAAATAAATTTATTATTTAAACTATTTATTTTATTAATATTATTTAAAATTATTACTAATAAAATATTAAAAATAATTATTAATAAAATATTTAAAATAATTATTAATAAAATATTTAAAATAATTATTAATTAAAATTATTTAAAATAATTATTGAATAAAATTATTTAAAATAATTATTGATTAAAATTATTATAAATAATTTTAATTAAAATAATTAATTAATAGGAATTATTATTAATAGGAATTATTATTAAAATTATTAATTTATTTTTAAAATTATTAATTTATTATTAAATGATTATTAATTTATTATTAAAATGATTATTAATTTATTATTAAATTTATTATTTATTATCGAAATAATTATAAATTTTTTAAAAATTATTTAAATAAATTTTTTAAAATGATTTAAATTTATTTAAAAAGGACTTATTAAATATTTTATAAAATTATAAAATAATTAAATTAATAATATATAAAAAAAGACATATTTTTTTATTATATTAATTATAAAATAATTAATTTTTAATAATAATATACTTAATAATTTATTTTATATTATATATAATATTTTATTTATAGTATATTTTATTTTACATTATAAAACTATTTGTAACTAACTTTTATGTATAATATCATTTAATATTTATTATTAGTTTTATTATAAATATTATTTATTAATATAAAAATATATTTATAAAATTTAATATAAACATTTATATAGTTATAGTATTTTTTTTTACTTTATAAAATACAAAATAATTACATAAAATATCATTTCATATTTAATAAATCTTTCATAAATAAGTTTATTTAATTTTAAAAATAATTAAATGAAATGAAAAAAAAAGTTGACCGATGAATCGAACCTAGACCTCGCGCATAGTAAGCAGACGATATATCAACCAAGCTACGGAATCGTTGGAGGAAGTTGAAATTTAGTTGTATAAAAGCTAAGCATGAATTTCGAACGCTTTTTTTCTCCGAATTGACTGGCCATTCGGCGGAATTACATTGAGGGTTGAACACCCTAAAGGAGTACTACTATTACACCAAGTCTCGACCCCAAATGAATTTCCTTAGTCGTGCCCTCTCCTTGTAAGTTAAGAACAAGTTTAATAATTACCAGTGACCCCACATGGGCTTGACAAACATAAAATTATATACAAAAATTAACACTTATCTTGATAATTTGTAAGGTTTATAATTAATTCCTTAGCTGACGATTAAAAAGTACGCGATTCGCTCCCCAATGCCACCGTATTCCACGTAGGCACGTGTATGAGATGTGTATTTGGCAGGAATAAAAATAATCTCTAATCATTTGAAATAAGTAAATCCTTCTTAAACACTCTGTCAAAGTCCTTTTATTGCATTCCAAAACCTTCGGAATGATTTTATGGATAGCAGTGCACAGAAAAGATCATACTTCGGAAAGATATATATATATATATATATGACACATTTTAACGACCCAGTAACGACAGCTATGGACTTTTAAATCTTTATTGAGTGTACGGGGTTTCCTTCATAGGAAGAGCACTGAAGCCACTTGTTACAATACTTTTTAAAAGGCAAAAGAACCCCGACTTAGGGGAACAAAGGTATTTATATGGGGGAAAATCGGAAGAGATAGCGAAGAGTGAAATTCCCAAAAGACATGCTTTATGGGGCTCCCTAGGATTCTATTGGTTCTGTTCCCCTAGACAGAGGGGATACCAAGTCTATAGGGAAGGATTAGTGTCTGGAGGGGAAAAGCTGACGAAATATTACATGATCTTGCATCATCCAAGTTCTAGGTTAAGACTTATATAATATATCTATTTTTATATTACATATATATATATATACGTCCTTGGTAATTAACACTTTGGCTGAGCGACACGTTTATGCGCGCCGGTAGCACTTAAGAGGTTCAAGTCGTATTGTAGCTTTAGCAGTATTATTGAATTCAATACATTGTTATTGTGTGAATGGGGGCGCGATGGAAATTATGATTGAATATTGGGTCGCAAATATTGAAAGTTTTTGAGATGCACTACCGTACTTACATAACCCAATATCGTAATCTGAACAGTAGAATCATGTTCCTTTTCAAACCTCTTCTTCCCTTTACTATATCTCTTTCAGCAGCAAATAATAAGCTGTCGTGTTGGATTATAGTTTTCTTCTCTGTTGGGGGAATATTGTCAACAAAGTGTCTTTTATACTCCGTTTCACCTTAAGTTGGCAGCGCTGGGAAGGGTACGATGACCAATTTACAGCCACTACAGGGTTACTCTAGGAGAAGAGTGTGACTATAACAAATAAAATTCTCCATATTTGGCGAGCAGAAAAAAAATGCTCTTGAAAAATTTGTTCTTTAAAATTGTATGAGGTTTTTTGATAATAGTATAAGCCTTTTTTATTTAATCGAGATATTTAAGGGTTTGCATTTCAATATGTTTAAAAATATTGATTAATTAACTATCAAGTCGAAAAGCAAATGGCGTTGATTTGGCGCGAATACTTTGGAAGAATGTAATCTTGAAAACCGGTTTTTTCAGCCAAATGTTGTTGTTGTCAGCCAAAAGTCAGGTTGTTGTTTTCAACTGTATTCGTTCACAGGTATTAAAGAAGAAATGCTTTTAAGATGTGATTAACTTAAAATATATCTTTAAACCCACAATTTCTGTAATACATGATACTTTATAACAATTTTCTGTGCATTTGCTTTGATTTAAATTCCAAAACTAGTTGGAACTACTTTTTCAAGCGGATTGTTACATTCCCTACCTTTCCCAACGCTGCCAACTTGAGGTGAAACAGAGTATAGACAAACGTGAAGGCGGATATGGGGAGGGGGGTGGGCTGCTCAGCTGAAGGACGTCCTCTTTTTAACACGCTTTTATAAGTTTCACTTGTATGTAATGGAATCTTTGATTTCGATTTTTACCCACTTTAAAAGGTCAGATTAATTCGAAATTTCGTACACTTGTCAAGGACGGACGACAATACAGTAATTTCAAAATTTTGTTTCGTTGTCTTAATCAGGATCCTAACAATTAAGGCATATAAGGATTTCTGGATATGGCGACTAATTGCATAAACCATTTTCAGATTTGGCGACTAATTCCATATGCCATTTCTAGATTTGGCGACTAATTCTACATTTAGCGACTAAAAGATTAAGGTGCAACCCTAAAACCGCAAACATGTGAATAAAAATAATTTATGTTCTAACTGCTAAATGTTTTTTATTTTTATAAAGCAATACGTTTAGAAGTGATGATACTAATTAACATTATAGGAATACGCTTAAAAGGTGATAAATTTATGTTCTAACTGCTAAATATTTTTTTTTTATTTTAATAAAGCAATATGTTTAGAAGTGATGATATGAATTAACATTATAGCAATACGTTTATAAGGTGATAATACGATTGGCATTTAATATTTGTTCTTAACATACTTTTATTAGTTAAGACCTGTATCTATAGAGACGAAATATTTGAAATATAACGATATGGAACTCATCCGAGGCCCCGTAAACGGAGAGAATAAATACCCTTTGGACCCATTATTTAATATCCATTGAAGAGCAAGACTAATTCTAGGAGCCACATAATTCCGGCTCCAAATATCAAACTCAATTATGAATTCAACAAAAAATAAATGATAGTTTTAAAAACTAAAAAAAAAAAAAAAAAACAGTCTTTTATTTTAAATCAAACTAAAAAATGAAAAATAAATTATAGTTTAACCTCCCCCCAAAACACGCTTTTATAGTGAATCGAACTATAAAGTAAAAAAAATTCGTAATATAAGAATAAAATGATTAACGAGAAAAGTAATGTCATTAGGACAAAAGCGTGGGGTGCTCTATATTATTTTTTGTTATAATTTCTTACTAGTGCTATTCCGAAATGCTGAGTTAGTGTAAAAATGTTGTACAAAGCACACCCCACGCTTTTACCACAATGACATTAATTTTCTTGTCAATCATTTTATTCTTATATTAAGAATTATTTTTTTACTTTTTAGTTCGATTCACTATAAAAGCGTGTTTTTTAGTTTTTTAGAAACTATAATTTATTGCTAAAAATTCCACCGAGTATTTCAAGTATTCGAAACCATAAAAATCACATGTGAACTAGTTCGGAAAAGACAGAGTCCACAGCGTAAATTTTCAGTGTCCGAGCTACGCTTGGGACGGGACAGAGTGGTATGTTTTGGCTGCTCGAGCTCAGCTCAGGAAAAGCTGGAAAGGGGTTAATAAACCAAACCACATAACATATAGAGCAACTACTACATCAACAGACATAAAATCAGACGATAACGTTCATACAGTAATCAATAGAATACAAATAAATCGGTGCAAAAATTATCGTTGCCACTGTACCAAACTAAATAATTAATTACTTCTTTCATGGAGTTCGAATGGGTTAAATACAGGTGACGTCATTAGTCGCATGATAATGACGAACTCGTGTTTCTACCTAATTAGTTCATAAATTTATGTGACATCATAATCTTACGATAAATACAATCATGTGTTTTTTAAATAATCATTTTTTGCGCTTCGTTGTTGCCAACTTTAGCTCTTTGCAGAAACTTCCTTTAAAAAAAAGCACATATTTGTCAACAATGAAACGGATGCAAGTAAGCAAAATATGCTTAATTTAAAAGTACACGAATAAAAAATAAGGTTTCGTTTTAGTTTAAAAATCTTTTTGATGACTTTTTTTTCTTTATATTTGAGCATCTTTACCAAATTATGAAATTTGAAATTTTATCTAAATTTTACAAATAGAACACAAGTACAAATTAATTTTATGTCAATTACGAATTAAGTTGCAAACACAAGATTGCCTTTACCAAGTGAACGTCAAGACTTGAGCCCATTTCTCCATCAGATAAGAAAGATGTACTTAAAATTTCCTTTCGTAAAGGTTATTAAGAATTTGTGGCGTCACTTGCTACATAAGAATGTTAAAGAAACTAGCATGCTAGTATGTCCGGTTTTTTCTTCTTTTGATATTTTGTTCGATTGGCACCTAAACAATCAATTGTACTTTATTAAAGAAATATGTTTTAATGGACGCTTGAAAAAGAAATTATTTTCAAAAAATTCCATCATTTAATTTTCTTTTTCAATTTCTACTATTAGTTTACTCACTTCTTATATATATATATATAACTAGTTCAAATTTTCAATCGTTAATTAAATAATTTCTATTCATCCACATTCAAGCTCGAATATATTTTTTAAAGACTTGTAGTGGATGACACTTGATGTTAATGCAGTTTTTTCAAATATTAATTCATTCATTAAATTAAAAAAAATTAATAAATAGTAAAAAACAAAAATATTAGTTCAACAGAATATATAGAAAGGAAAGTTGTTCATTGTGTCCCTGTAGCGTAATGGATAGCGCGTAGGACATTTAATCCAAATGTCGTGGGTTCCAGGCCCTCCTGGGTTAGCCTAGTTTCTGAGAATGTGATTTCTGTACTATTTACTAAGAATAATTAAGTTTAATTAATGAAGAAATAGTAACAAACAAACAAACAAAAATAGTCCAATCTCTTGTATAGAAAGAAAAATGGAAAATTGCAAGGTAAATCGCTTTCTATTTTGTCACTTAATATAGTGATTCTGTCATATGTAGCGATGCACGTTATATCTGTCAAGAGCTGAAACGTCCTCCCGTTGGTGTGGTGTGGTAGTTAGGAGAGGGGGGTGCCAGCTCAGGTGTCGTCCACGTCATTTGACTATGGTTTAAAATTACGTGGTCCGTCGCCAAAAGCCCTCGTGTTGCTGAACAGTGCAACGTTAATATTCAATCAATCAATCAATCTGTCATATGTATATACATATTTATATTAATTGTAACTATTTAATAAAAAGTAACTAAAATAAAACTTTTCTTTGTAGACCTAAGTAGGAATTTTTTTTTATGTTACTTGTTTATACTCATCATATAAAATCTCTAGTTATTTATTTGTACATATACAGAGATATGCAACAAGAAATGATTTTTATCTAAATTGAATTCAGTTACTATTTATTCATTAAAAGTAAAGAAAGTAATTAAAAAATTTGAATACAAATAATTAAAAAGAGATTTGCTTTCAAACATTAGTAGCATAACAACTTCAAAACATTTTATTCAAATAGCATTTGATAGAAATCCTTATTTAGATATGCAAGAAATATTTTTAGCTCTTATCTTTTTAATAAATATCAATGTTTCCTTATGTGACAAAAGGAATTATTTGTTAATATCTGTTTATTATTTTCGGTCAAACTGTTTTTGTTAGCAACTGAGGCTTACAGAAAAGAAGCCTAGAAAGTTTTGTTTCTTAAAGATTTAAAAAAATAGATATAAATAATTTATGTTTACAATTTGCTTCAAGCGTTGCTAAAATGTTTCAGATTTTAAATTACTTTAAGTGGGTCTTGCATTATTAAATGCATTACATTTTTAAAGTGTTTTTAAGATCTTTTACGTTATTGAGCGATTAAACAAATTAATAATTCTTTTTATAAGCGAATTTATTTCTTTCATTTTAGACACTCTTTGTGTACATTTTTTTTCTCTTTTTATTGCTATCTATTTTCAAATATTATATTGCTATTACGTAAAAATAAAGCATGGAATTTTTAAATCAGTTAAATGAAAAACGATAAAAAGCAAGGCATTAGAATCGTTTCTAGTGCAAAATAATCTACAGTAAAACTGTGTTTTTAAAGTAAGACAATTTTTCTGTTATTTATTTTTAACTTAAAGTGATTGCAACAATCCATTAAATTCTCCTATAATTAATGTAAGGAATGTAAAACACATTATTCATTGTCTTTTGTTATATCCTGCTTTCAATTACCAATTTATAATGTCTTGAATGAGAAAATCAGCTATTTCCAATAGCTATTAAATTTCGTTACGAGAAAAAAAAATCACTGCTATATATTTTTCAATTTAAATTCCATAAAGGCTTTTACTCATGAAAGAAAATTTCACCTTTTGTTAAAATAATATAATGTTATTTATTTTTTGACTACGCCATCAACTTAGTTGCATAGCATTGATGATAATATTCAGCGAATAATAATAATGAGGTGAAATAAAAAAAAAACCCAAAAAAAAGAAAAAGGAACGCTTTTGGTTTGCATTTTTTTTTTTTTTTTGCACCATAATTCTTTGAGATATTATTTCATCGATTGCATTAAAAATGAAATCTTGTATTATATTTAACGTTTTCTTTTTTAATAACATTGAGTAATTTTAATATTAAAAAAAGCACTTCGTTATAGAAATTCAGTTGCTACTGTGGGTTTTTATAGTAGTTCGTTTACATTAATTTCAGTAATTTCTGTTTCAGTTTAATTTGAGCTAACTTGTGAACAATTACCGGAGAATGGGGTCAGTATATGGCAAACATTTCTTTACTCGAACAATTGGTGCAAAGGTTTTTTTAATGAAGGGTGGTAAACGATACTAGATCTCCAAACGTCTCTCGTGAAGCCCAGACAGCCTTAAAAGAGTTTCGTTGAAAAGTGCTGGAATTCTCACCTTACAGTCCGAATTTGTCACCCTGAAACCTTCCGCATGCTTTTACACTTTAGAGAGCGTTACGTTTCCATTCGGACGATGAGGTGAAGGAAGCTATGCAGGACTTCCTCGAGAATCAACCACAGTATTTCTACAGCAAACACATAGACCTAATATGGAAACAGCAGGACCTGTGTTACGATTTCCTAGGCGATTTACTTTTTAAATCCCAATAAAGGTATTCTTTCTATTCAACCTTTCGTTTGGGTAACGCTTATATTTTGATAATAAATTACCCACTTTCAAACATTATTTTAATCTGACAGCTTTCTTCTAAATGCAATTTTTTCGTTGAGGAAATGTGAATGAGGTTTGTGGGAAAATATCATTAGTAAATGTAGTTAATTTGAATTATTAAAATTACAAAAATTATAGACCTAAAGTAATTCCCTAATTGGAAACTTGCATTTTTGTTTTTTATTCATTTTGTTAATTATGACTATTGTATAAACTTTATTCCAAGACTAAATTTTATTATATTTCTCAACCTTCAACTTAACAAATTATTTGGTTAAATAAAAAGAGAAAATTATTTAATTCTTATTCAGCATCTTGCGTAATATCTGGCATAAAACTAATTCTGGAATTAACTTATTACAAACGTGGATAAACTTGACAAATCTTCATTTTCAGAAGGAACGTTCCATTACATAAAGAAAATTTGAATTAGCTTATTTTTATTTTAGATGATATCAGTGATTGAATTTATTATTACTTTGAGATAAAACAGGGGAAAAAAGCTCCTCCTATTCAATTGAATTTCAATTGATATATTTAATTTAGAATCTGAATTGAGTTTGACTAATTTCACAAGCGAAAATCGGAAAACTGGCTTTTTTAATTAACTTCTAGAACTATTTACATAAAGAACGTTAAATTTAGACATTTGATGAATTAAACACTTTTCTATGTAATTTAAACTCCTTGTATTGCACAAAATATATATCAGAATATTTGAGCCGTTTTCTTTGAAAGTGGTGTAAGTCCATTTTATATTATACGAAGATACCACTTTCAAAGTAATTACATTTGTAATTCCACTAACTACGTAAATTTATACTGACAAAATGTTGAAAGTTTTGAAGAAATTTTTGGGGAGCTTTTATGGATAAAAAGATCATAGCAGATTACATTCAATTTTACAATAACTAACTTTTTGTCAAAAATTAACTTACACCACTTTCAAAGACTTACTTACATTTAATAAGTAATGTTTATCTAAACAAACGAAGTTCATGTTTAATGCATTTTAACAAGGATACACATGTGTTGGAATGTTTTATTAGAAAATGCTTAATAGTATACTTTTTTATGATTAATATTAATTTCAAGCATAATGTAAGATAAAGAATTTTTAAGATATGATTACTAATATTTATAAGGATACACATTAATAAAAATATTCACAAATAAGAACAAATAATTTATTAGATTTAATCTTATTTGTGTAAAATAATTCTTTTAAAGTGTAAGATTTTTATAGTTTATGTTTTCATCATCTTTCATGGATATCTACTCTTCATAATAGCCGTACGATGTCCTTATTTTACAATTAATTGGTAAAAACAATTAATTAAAGGAAAATATAATTTCTATAGTGTCTTCCTTTTCTTAAAGAAACAAATTAAAATTTTTTTTTTATCTTTATAATGCAAATAATATGCTTATGTAAAACCTAGTTATTGAATATATAATGTAGATATATTATTGCTAGAACTTTTTTTATTTATTATTTTTATATGCACTTTTGAATGAGTTCCAAAACAGATAATAGCTGCTATATTTTGCGGATGTATGCATTACTTGAGTATTTCACATTTGAATTTTATTTTTTTTATCTAAGTTAAGGATTGCCTTTTTTGTTTCTTTTTTTATGAACAACTCATAATTTTCTGAATTTTATTCGTCTTTAAACTTTTACCTCATTGACTTGAATAAGAATGCAATTCATATAGCGTCTCAGAAAAAAACAAACGAAACAAAAAAATCTGTTTAGAATTTGTGAGAAAACTTGTATTTCGGTAAAGTGATAGAATAAATTGCATCAATTGGATATATTATCCGCAGAGTTTTAGAACTTACAGCGAATTTATGATCATATAATATGGGTTTTTAAGTGATTCCCACAAGCTTTTTTTTTTTTTTTTTATTTTCTTCTTTTTTTATGTTCGCTAATTTTTTCTGAGAAATTTTTTCACGGGGAGGGGACAATCCAAAAAAGTCACAACTAACACAAAGTACAATTAACGAAAAACACAACTAACAAAACAAGCAACGAAACAAGTACAAGTAACAAAAAATTGCAATTAACTTGTACAGAAGGTCGTTCGTGCTTTAGGAAAACGATTTTGATAGTTAATTTTTAACTATAAATGCCGCATTTTTTATGGCGATTTGCTTCTATCTGATATCCATAATTCTTGACAATACCTCTAGCTCGAATTTTCCATGCAAGTAAACTGTTCTCCTAGTATTGAAATACCAATTTTACTCCATTCCTCTTGAACCGTTTTCCAAAGTACGTTCAGTGTTTTGGATGCCGTTTTCCTAAGGCTCGTTTTAATAAACCAATAGCACAAAAGTCCATTGCAGAAGCATTGTGATTTTACAGGGATTTCATCAAATGGAATACACTTTATTCCTGTTTCTGTTTCCTTCTTTGCTAAATAAGCTGCATTTGATTTAAACGTGTGACTAGAAGCTTTGTTTATATGAAGCTCAACTTTATCTATGTCTTTTCCACATAAGGCTGAAATTCCTTCTTTAAATATTGGCTCTTAAATATTCTGCTGATAGTAGAGTGAATTAATTTTGGTTTTACTTGAGACTTTTTTGGATTTTAATTTGCCGTTGTAACAAAATCCTGTAACTATTATTGAATCACTTTGGGAACTTTTCTGTACACTGTCGAAGCCATATCTTCCCGTCAGTTGAGCAATAGAAAATTGATCTTCTTTTATTACAGTCTCTTAAATATACCCATGCCTCATCGAGTGTTACCACAAATTTCCCTTTTTTATCAGCTAGGTGTTTTTCATATAATTTTCTACAATTTATTTTTCTTTCACCAATATATTTGCAAAAGCAGATGAGCTTTAGGTTTAAACATATTTTTTAACTTTAAATCTTTGTGAATGGTTTTAATTATAGTGTTGGAAGACATTCCTAGTTCTAATTCAATGAGTCTTTGAGAAGGCGGATTTTCTTTTAGGATCAGAGGCCCTTAGGATTTCCCTTTGTAAGGGTGCCCCCCTCGGGTGCTCTTCTCCTTGATTATCAGTGTGAGCTAGAGGTGTAGGAATAAATGAACTAGAAGCTGCCATGATCTTAATATGACTTTATTCAGACCTTAAACTTAAACCTGTAACAGATTAGATAATAATATGATATGTGAGAGAATCTACGGTGGCTAACTCACAATATATATAATACCGAAATAGCGTAACCCGGACCACTATCAATAACAAAGTCGCCTAAGCTGAATTTCAATTCCATCACAGATTCGAATATTAAATAGTCACTCCTACCTTAATGTCGAATGAAGTAGTGATCAATCTGATCCTAGTTGAATTTGCGTTTGACTGGAGTGCAATGGTAGGCACCCTGACCTAAGGGCTCTCTGTCACGGATAACTTCTGTTGGCTGTTACTTAACCTTTCAAAAACTCTTCATACTTGAATCACGGACTATCATAACATTCCCCAAATTACCACCCCACTTACTCTAACTTCTGATATTTAAATGCTTCCTAATTTGCATCTTCCATTGACGCTTCAGTTCTTGGTTTGATTGGAAAAGAGTTGCCATTAATTCTGGCCCCAAAGAACCCAAAAGGACATGTTAATGAAAAGACGCGTGAGCCCGTCACACCTTTCTTGATAGTTGCCTGCGTTCGAACATTCTTAGGATGAGATTTCGTGGTCATGTTTTCGTTTTTATTTTCATCTAGGATTTTTTCTTTTTCAAATTTAATATATCATAAATACTTTGTTTTTTAATGCAATAACCGAGATTTTTACACCGCTTTATAATTTGTTGATACGAGTATTTCTCCTCGGAAAGCGCAGACCCGTAACCTTCGAGCTATTTATCAATTTTAGGAGTCATTCTCAAAATAAATCTTTAATTTCACATTCCAATCAAAAGAAAACATTAGCAGACGATTATTTTGAAGTTGCGAAAGTTTTATCTCAAAATGCAAACGAGTAAACAAATTACAAAATCGTTTCTATAAAGTGCGAACAACCTTCTGTGTACATAAAGAGTGTGTGTGCTTGAGAGAGAAATATACATACATAGATCAGTAATTCTTAAAAAGGAATGCTATTATTTTTATTAATTATACTTATATTTTTTTATTAAATATATTTTCATTTTTAGTATTTTATGTGTGATACTTATACAACAATGTAACGACATATAAATATTAGCCTATTTTTTTTAGAAAAAAGTATGATGCTTTCTTACAAAAGAATAATTTCTAAAATTGAATATAAAACTACTTTAAATTTAAAAAACTAATTATATAAATCATAGAGCGGGTTAGATGAAAAAAAAAACATTGTTTAAATATTCCATGAATATTTAATTATAAAACTAAGTTGTTAAAATTTTATACGTATGAAGCGTATGAAAAAAAAAATTAATTTTTCACTGAAGAAAAGAAGTAAAAATGTATTATCTAAAAAAAAAAAACCGATTGAAAAACTCGAAATAAAAGAATGATATAGTTTTAATTATTAAAAGAATACAGGTATGCTATTTATAATAGTGCGTCAAACAGAAGTTTCTATTGAAATTTTAATACCAGGAATTTTTTTTTTAATCCAATTTCTCAAATCGTGATTGGAGGAAAATTCTATGAAAGAAAGAAATAAAATCAATTGCTTTAAAGTTTTTATTTTATATTTTCATGTGAGGAGGTCAAATATTAAACTGAGAACGAACACACACAGATACACACACAGACACACACATGCACACGCGTGAAACTATTGTATCTGACATAAAGAATAAAATGGAACTTAGGTTAGAAGAGAAGGCTTTAAAGCCTTTAGATATTATAAAATAAAAAGTAGAATTCAAAATAACATAAAAATGCACAAATGAAATGCTGGGCATGCATCAGTTACTGTTGCATAAATACATTTCAATTACATTTGTATTTGTTACACGTTTATGGGATTAAATATTGACTTAATATTATTGTTATAAAGAAGCATCAAATTAAATAGAAATGTTATATCGTTTTTCTTTTATCACATCCCATATTCTTCGAGTGTTCTTGTTGTTAATTATTTTATTACACAATATATTGTTTTAATATCTTTTATCAATTTATTTTTCATGTTTTAATGTATATTTTCTTTACGTTTCCTTCCCTATTTTGTTAAAAATTAAAGAGATTAATAAAATATCAACAATGCCTTTTAATTTATAGCAACTGAATCACTGAAATCTAAATTGTATCAAAAATGTTTATCCAGTTGCTGAATAATATAGTGCACATAGGAATTCTTCTTAGAGTTTTAGAATTTTTACATAAGGAAATTTTTAAAAACATGGCCTTAAAATAATCCTAAGAAAACTGAGATTAAATTCCATTTCATTTTGATAAAGATAGAAACATATTTTAAGAATAAAAGATTTGCAAATGATACCTAAATTCCTTTTAAGCTAAGTGATGCCGGATGACAATGTATTGAGGCTTATGAGAAGTCCACAAGAAAGAATTCTTTTCAACATATTATGGCTCAAAATTAAACACTACTAGTTTTATTCAATATGTTAATAATCAAAGAGTTTAAAAACAAAACATATTTTGATATATTGTATTTTAAATACGCTTTGTTTTCAATATTTTCTGACAAACCAAACATTATCTTGTAAATTTTGTCTCAATCCTTTTGTTTTGTGTAATCTTCTCTCTCCCACAAAGGTTATTTTATTTATCCTTAAATACCCGTGCTTATACATGAAATATTCTGAAACTAATTGAAAACAATATTTTTTGAATGAAACAATGTTTATGCATAATTTTCTCAATGACTAGTAAATAATTTTAGGGAATAATAAATATATTTTTTAATAGATGTTAAAAGCCTTTTCGAGTTTTCATTCGAACTAACTAACAACGATTGTATTGATATTTTTCCATCATCCACCTGTACTTGAGTGCGTGAAATAACACATTAAGTTTACAAAAGTGGAATTTTTTTAATTATCTGAATATTTAAAATTCCTTACTAAAACAAAAATACTCTAAAATCATATGTATAAGTAAAATTCAGAATTTATGAATATCGAAATAATTATAAATGAAAAATAAGCAAATATGAATATACACCAAGAACGAAATATGTATATGCTTTTTATTCCGAATAATTTCTCTTAATATAAATTGTGTTATTTACTGTAAAATTGTATTCTCAAAATGTGGGGCTTGACCCCCTTGGGGAGGGGCATGATAACCCTACGTGGAGGGAGCGAGCATATCGAAATTTCGAAAATAAAAGATTATTTAAAAATTATTAATGTACTGAGAAAGGAAGCAAAACAAAATACAAAAATAAAACACACATAAAAAAATAAAAAAAAAAAAAAAATGCGCATATACACTTATATATATATATATATATGAGTACTACTCATTATATTTGATATATAGTTAATTTATCATTATTAAGTTAAGAATACGTTTAATAAATACTAGTGACACCCATGTGTTTATCATATTCAAAATTGTATACAAAATTTAATACTTATCTTTAATTTGTACAGTTTATAATTAAAGTTATATTGTGGCTTTAGCGTCAAAGTACATTAAGCAAAGTTATTGAGTTCAATACATTATTATTGTATGGAAGAGGGGGGGAGGGGAGATGAAAAAATTATGATTTAAAATTGGGGTGTAAATATTTAAAGTTTGAGAAGCATTATCATATACTTTGCAATATTTGTACAACCTGGTTTACTCAGATTTACTTACTATAATATGAATTACAAGTGTCACAGATTTTTTTTAACTATAACGAGAATATTATCTGAAAATAAAGGAGGAAATGATTAATACCATATTTCGTACTGTAAAATATTTTTAATGCTGTATTCTCACTCACATTTCTTAATAAAAAATATTTGTTTTCAAAAAAATATTTGCTTTCATTTAAGAAAAAAAAAAACCCCCCAATGGAGTATTTATTCTGCACAATAAATGTTTGTCTAAATAATTCTGTTTTGTTTTATAGTTATAAAATTTAATAAATTCATTTGCTATCAAATAAGCAAAGTCTTCATTAAATATAAAAAAGTGGGAGGTCAGATTAGTAAAAAAATATTTTAGCATATAGGTAAGGCCTATGTTTTACAGCAAACATTTAGCAAAATTAATGAATTTAACTTTTATATTATGAGTTTATAAAAAAAAAGGAAATTAGGCGTGTAAATTTGGCTTATGCGAATACAAATAACTGCCTTCGCCTTTGAACCATTTGAAAAAAAAAATATTTCTCTCTATCTCTAGAAAAACGTTTTTTTAATTATTGAAATTCTAGTAAATTTAACTTGGTTTTCCGCTTCTGTCCTCTAAGATGGTGAGAAGAAAAGGAAGGAAAAAAAATGAATTGATTTTAAATACTTCGCTTTCTATCATTGCCATTTTGTTTTTAAAAAAAGCAGTAGCAATTTACAAAAGAAGAATCATTTCACTTCATTTAATTGGATTACATTTTTAATCTGCGTTGCCAAAAGCTGCAGGAGAAAAAGAAGATTTTTTTTTTTTCAATTTTCCTTGACGCGTTTTCTGGCTCAAGAATTTTATAGATTGTTTTAAATCTCACTCATGATCATTAATCTAAAACATCTGGGTGACAGTGTTATTTTAGTTTTGATTGAATTTCTTGGCTGTAGAGTTTAAATTCAGAAGAAGAAAAAAAAAAAAAAAAAAAAAAAAAACGAGATGCATATAAAATGATGGAGTACTTTACTTTTCAATTTATATTATTTAAACACGAATTTTAGGAACACGTTTTTAATAAGAAACTCATAAGTTTTGGAAATGTTTTCGATTTAAATAATAACTAACGGCGTCCGTGTCTCAGTGAATTTATTAATCATTCGCTTAGAAATAGGGTTAGTCTTCTGTTTTTCAAAATTTGTATCAATTAAAAACATGTTTTTGAAACGAGGTTATGATGAGGTACACGTGTTTCTAATTAGGTGTCATTTAAAACCAATTCTTAACTAGAAGCCTTCAGTTTCTGAATATATGTTTTGATTATGAAGAAAAAGGGATATTCGAAGGAAAAGTAAGGATTAAAGTATTTTTGTAAGATAAATTTTTATAACTAGAGAAAGGCGTTTCATCTTTAATGAGGGAAAATTATTGATTTTAAAATATTTTTTTCAAAAATTTCTCAGCATTTAAAAATGAAATTAAATTCTAAAAACAACACTTGAAAAAACTTTTTTTTAACGCTCGATGGCGAATGCAGGGCAAAGTTCTCTTCTTGAACAGTTTTATTTATTTTTCTTTTTTTAAAAAAAAAGTTCAGTGTAATAGATTCATGTAAGGAAAGGGAATTTCTGTAATAATAACCTTATTGAAAACTCTTCAGGGTATTAAAAATAACCACATTGTAACAATGGGTTATCCTCGATGTCCATTCTCTCTAGCGCCGTTTTTTCCCCGTCCAACCAAATTAGCACTTTGAGCAAGAACAACTCCTTGCCGAAAATGAATGACACTACTAAATAGCATGTAAAAGCCTTATCACACATACACATTTCGTGCAATTTTTCGTCCAATTCGTGCAATTTTTATTCAGTTGCCATAGCAACGGCTTTCGAACAACTTTTTACTAGTGAGCTCAAAAAGTTGTTCCAAATAAAAGTTGCTTGAAATTCCAGCCAATGGGGTTCTTCGGCGCTCTACATCATAAACAAGATGGTTGTTTCGACTTCGTCAAACGCATCAGATATGGCGTATAATATTTTAATGGTCTATAATATTTTAATGGTGTATAATATTTTAACGGCGTATAATATTTTAATGGTGTATAATATTTTAAATATAATGGCACTTATGCCCATCAACAAAAGTGCGAGCGAAGTAAAAGAAATAATATTGTATGTTCGTTTGCCGAAGCAGAAAAATCGGCGAGTAATTTTTCAATGTGGAGATAGAGCGTGGCTGACGTCAGAGCATGTCGTTTTGCTTACGCCAACCCTTCCCCCTCAGATTAGGCCAGAAATTGGACGAAAAAGTTGCACTGAAAATGTACGTGTGATGCGGCCTTAAGTAGCCAGCAAAATAGAGAATAAGGGTTGTTGTTTCGTGAACAATATAGCCACACTAGTGAATTCTTGAATTATAGCATCTATTAATTATAATTATAGCATTATATATCTTGCATCTCAGTTAAAACAAGCAGCTATCATTCCCTATTTTTTAGTTTGTTTTGTTCAAGCATCATGTAATCAGGTCTAATGTTAAATTAATAAAAGTTAATTATTTCAAATGCTTGTTGTAATCGTTTCGTGTCGATTTAATGGCTTCTACAGCTATGTTTTTACGACTAGGCCGTATTCGGATTCCTTCCCCTCTTTCTTAGAATCCCAACGATGAGTGAGATCTCCACATCAACAAATATGAGGAGGAGTTACCATGACAACATTTATAAACTATTCTGAAAAGCCTAGACAGATCTAAACGATTTGCTATGTGTGTGTTACACATTTGTATTAATTTTGTGTTACAGATGTTAAGCAAATAATATTATGCTTAATTCTGTAATTTTAGGAGAAGTGCATGTTTTAATGCATTTCCATTTGTATTTTTTTTAAATATTAAATATAAAACTTTCACCAGAACTAAAAATGTTTACCCAAAATAAAATTCTCTAAAAATTTATTTAAAAAAAAATTCTGTAGCATTCTGTTACTTGATTTTTGTAGCATAAATCTGATAGTAGTCTTGAGGAATTATTTCTGAAGACTTATAGTTCTCACATCATAAAAGTGGTGAAAACTTCCGCTAATTTTAACTGTCAAAATTTTTATTGGTAAATACATGAAAAGCGGGACAAATTTAAATTGTGGAAATATACGGCAATGTCATAAATATTTAGCTAGTCGCACTGTTATACTTATAAATGAGTTAAAATTGAGAACTTAATAATCGAATTGGGAACTAATGCTTCTAAAAGTTTTATTTTTCCTTTAAATTTAACATATTGCACCTTTTATTCAAAATTATCGTCTTTTGATTTCACACGGGCCTTAAATCTCTTTGAAAAAATATTCATCGAAACATGCACTACTTCTATAGGAATTTCCATTGCTGATTTTCTTAAAGAACGTTTAAAACTGTTCTAATTGGAATGCCATTTTTGGTGCACCTTTGCCTCAAATACTGACCACAATTTGTAGTCGAGTGAATTTTAATCCAGTTTTCTAGAAAGTCAATTTTTGTGCTTTATTAACCCCTTAACTGCCGATTAAAAGTCACACGTTTGCTCCCCAGTGCCACCGTTTTTCACATAGGCGCGCGTATGTTGTGTATTAGGAGAAAAAGAAAAGCATTAATAGCACATTTTTCTTTGAAATAAGTAAACCCTTTGCAACACTGTCAAGGTCATTTTGTTGCATTCTAAAGCCCATGGAAAAGTATTACTAACAGCAACGTAAAGAAAAGGATGACATTTCGGAAAGATGTATAAATACATTCGGAGCATTTAACACCCTGGTTGAGCGAAGCGTATATATACGCCAGCGGCACTTAAGGCTTAAAGTCCGTTACATTCTCTATCCACCAGGGTGAGTGAGTGAGTGAATATTAACGTCTCACTTTTTAGCTACACGAGGGCTTTTGGCGACGGACCACGTAATTTTGAACCATGATCAAGTGACGTGGACGACACCTGAGCTGCCCCCCCTCTCCTAACTACCACACCACACCAACGGGAGGACGTTTCAGCTCTCGACAAATTTAACGTGCATCGCTGCCCTACACGGCGGGTCTTTAGTGGTGCTGGACTCGAACTCATGACATGCCTGCCATGGTCCGATACCTTAACCACTGGGTCTATCCACCAGGAAAAAAAATCGAAATCAAAAAATCGAAAGGAAATCAAAAATCGAAGGAAAAAAATCGAAAAAATTTCCAGGTTTACATTTAAGGGCTTCACTTGAATGTAAACCTAGAAAGTGCAAAACCACGGCACTTTTGCCGTGGCTATCATTCCTTTCTGTCAAAAACGATTCTCTGAGATGCCTTCATAGTAACACCCTACCAAACCATTACAGATACCGGTTGATGAGCTTTCTGAAAGTATTTTTTCTTCTCTTCAGTTTCTCGGGCAATTCTTGCATGTAATTGGTCATTCTAATGATTGAAAAATTCTTAAATGTCAAAAATTGTCTCGTCGTCAACAGAATTCGTCGTTGGCCGTTCTGGGCATGACGCCGCAACAGTGCTTTTACCATAATGTACCTCTGACGCTTTAAATCCTTTTTAAAAAAATGACCAGTTATTTTTCGATAACCTCTTGGTTTAAGGTCTTTATTTTCTATATGACACATTGTTCTTTTTGAAGTGTTCATCTGTTTAGTAAAAGGGATTTTTTTCGACAAGGATTATGACGAGTTTTCATCTTGGCTATTTTAACGAGATCCGGTTTTTTCACCTTGATTACTTTGACGAAAGCTGGTTTTTTCACGTCGACTGCTTTGACGAGAGCTGGTTATTACACATTGACTACTTTGACGAGAGCTTGTTTTTTCACATTCACTACTTTGACGAGAGCTTGTTTTTCACCTTCACTATTTTGACGAGAGCGGGTGTTCTCCCATAACACGGCCGACCGCAATTACAATCCGTAATGCTGTTGCTCTCAAAAAACCTCTTATTGGTTCAATAAAAGAGCAGCCTTTTTATATCTAAATGTTTAAGAGCCTTAAAAATCCTCAACAGGCTATTTTTCTTCTCTTTTTGATGTAGAGAAATATCTCCTACACGCTTCTATTCAAAGTGCTAAAGCTCTGACTGATTTAGAACAGCATGCGTGAAAGACAACAATTATCTGAAAAATATTGCAGGTGATCTCTAACGACAAAATTTAAAATCGACTGCTGCATTTGAGTCTCAACAGACAACTCATATTTTTGTATCAGAACTTATAGCACGAATAGGTATACATAGTAGGGACAGCAGGTTATGGAATTAAAAGAAACTTAACATATCTACAACGGCAATTAAGATTTATTTTGTCTGTTATATCACAAAAAAAATGGTTGACATAAAAATTAAAGCATTGCCTAGATGAAAAAATTCTTCTCCCTCTTAATCTTTTTCCGATAGCCATTCAATGCTGCTCTTGTCATAGTATTCATTATTAGAATACTTAAAATGAAATTATGTGCATCATTTTGCTGATTCTTGATATCTATTTTTTTTCCTTTCAGTTTGTTTTTTCACATTCCCTTTTAGGTTTCTTAAAAAAATTCTTTCTTTTATTCCATTTTCTTAAAAAAATTCCTAAGTGATAACATGAATGCCATGAAGTAAGAATGTGCTACCTGGACAAAATGTCAGTTAATATATAGAGAAAAAAACCCCCCCTTTTTTAGCTTGATGATTCTGTTTTAATTTTTTGTTATTATTCTCTGTTTAGATCATTGTGCATAATTCATACAATTCTTCAATATTTTGATACTTTTCTGATTGTTTTTATAGATTTCACATTTTTTAATAAGTTTTTACTTTTGGTTCATGATTTGTTCCCTGTTCATAGTTTTTGTAACATAATGGATAATATCCGTACATCACACAATAATATAATATTAAAAACATTACACAAAACATTACGACTACAGAATTTGTGAGATAAAAAAAAGTCTCAGGTAATCATACATCTGTGTTGCTTCAGTTATTGAACACTGTGATTCAATACCAGCACTAATTTTTTTTCTCGTATTCTTCTTTCACTTATGTTCATTTTTAAAAACATAACATATGTTTGTTATATTTTTTAACCCGTTATCTACCGCATTATGATTTGTTGCAGTTTTTTTCATGCTATATATTTTTTTTTGAATTACTACATTGAAAATTAAGGGATATACATAAACAAAATACTAGACTTTGGGAGATTTAATCCGTTAGAGCTAATTAATTAATTAAAGATATTCAACTGTAAAATTAATTATATACACTGTTTATTTAAAATAAATAGTGAAATCGTTTTCTAAGGTCTTCATTAACATACAAAAAAAAAAGAAAAAAAAAAGACATTTAAACTTTGGCATTAACTATTTTTTCGGGACAAAAATGATAAATCCGCTGATTCGCAATTCGCTGAAAACGCCGTCAGCTGCTATTTCTGCTATAAAGCTATTCATCTTCCCTGTTAAAATACTCGTCATAGAATCCATGCTGCCATATATCTTAGAAGAGTGAATTTCGAAGAATATTCCTGCTAAGTGTCATCAAAATATTCGTAAAAATGGTTATTCTATGTAACTTTAAAGTGAGTGGTACTTATAAGTATCGTTGGTAAATAAAGGGTTAAACTCATATCACTTCTTTTGTTGCAATTATTTTCTCAAGTTCTCCATCATTTTTTAAAAAAAATATTAGGATATTTGTACTATGGTCTCATAACATGAAACATATAAATTGTTACATTAATTTGCATGTAAGTTTCTAATTATTATTTAATAGACACTTAAAACTTACAACTACTAAAGAATTTTTTGTGGTATTGTAAAACAATCCTCACTTCTTCGTGCAATTTACTGATTATCAAATTCTATTGATAATTATCTTTTAAAACCATACCTACGCATAAAAAAAACTATTGTTACGTAAGCAGATTATTATTTAGCTTTGCTCATTTCATTACTCCAAATTAGTGTAGAACGAGCTAAAGTAGAGGTTACTACCTGGAAATATGGGCCACAAAAGTCCCTAGAGACGGTAATTACACTGATTTAATTTTAATTAACGCTTCTAATTTGCATGTTATGCTGACTTTCTAAATTCTGCCTTCTCTTCACATGCAATTAGGTTAATATGTTTACTACAACAAAGTTCCTCGCAAAATTAGTCACATTATTTTCAGTTATCCGATTACCTCAGAAACGCAACGTTCTCACCAGGTTTCAGGTTTCGTAACATTTTGCTTTCTCAAAAGAGTGTTTCTCCTCTAAAATTTGATTAAAGTACTGACTATTTTAGGATGTTTAATAATAGTTTAGATTTTCCATCCATACGCTTAGAGCTTTGTGTTCTGGCGCTTAAGGTATCCGACTACATTCGGAACCGTGATTTTGCAAAAGTTTATAAATGGATAATATTTATGATATTTAGTGTGACTTAGATTAGTAAATGTATATAAAACTGTTTTAAGAATAGTATTACAATAAAAAATTATATTTAAGTACAATATTACTGAGCTATATAGACAAGCAAAATATTATTATAATAGAAGCATTTTTCACAAAAGGAGAACATTTGGAAAAAAGATTATTCTAAGTTAATTTTTTGTCAAAATGTTGTATTTAAATAATTTTTTTTGTCAAAATGTCTTTAAAACAATTTTATACTTGTATTCTAATCTAAGTGACACTAAATATCATGAAAATTATTCATTTAAGCGTTTTTGCCAAATCACGGTTCCGAACGAAGTCGGATACCTTAAGGTATGGGCATTTTGACTGAAATATTCTCTGATTGTAAGTAATATATTAATTAAGGCTACAGTGGACAGCAAGAAAATTTATATAAAATTTGTTACATACATGCTCAAAATATTTTGTCTGCTTGTATTTATGTTATAGCTAAAACTCCATAAAAAATTCGGTAAGGGAAAAAAAAAAAAGATTAGTTATATTAAAAAATTTACAATTAAAAAAAACAATTTTTAACGAGGATTTTAAAATTTCAAAACGTTCCATGCTTTTCAACTTTTTTAAAATGCTAAATTTTCACCTGATTTTAATTCTTTAAGCAATTTTTTACAAATTAATGAATGCAATGTAATGTTTTATATGATAACGTACGGATAAACGCATACTTTTATATAAAAGTTTCAAGAATTTTAGTGACTTTATCGATAAGAACTTTAATTTCTTCTTTCATATTATCACTATTACTACAATGCATCCAAGAAGAGTTATATATATATATAATTACATATTAGAAGAATACTTTTGGAAAGTTTTGTCATAATTGAACAAAAATTGCAACGCATGGAACGGTTTGAATTTGAGTTTCGTGGCAAATTTTTGATTTTGAGAAAAAGTTTTTTTTTTTTATTTTAACGAAAAATAATTTTTTTTAATTGAAGGTATAAATTACACTTGAAATTGAAAAACACTAACATTATATAAATATAAGATAGGTACAAAATATATATGTGGGATTCAGCAATATGTATTGTAACAGTCACATTCAAATGCGGTATATCAGTGTTTCTCAAACTGTGGGGCACGCCCCCTAGGGGG
>BMAV01000483.1:0-19810 GCA_019973955.1 Trichonephila inaurata madagascariensis | reverse complement strand
ATCTATGTTGGCAATACTTCTTTGTCTTTTCTCTTTTTCTGTAAATAGCCTTATTGGTTATGTCTTGGAGACTGTGATTTTCTCACAACTCATATATCTATATAAATTGTTCGTTACAAACCATTGGTGAAGTAGTTTTAGGCTCTAATATGTATCCTTATGGTGTGAAGCTCTCTCATATGTCAATGAAATGGCTAAAGATAAATTTTAAGATTTTTATTTTACGAAACTCTGATATTATTTTTTTGAGCTAAATAAACAATTTATATGATATAATTACTTTTAAAGTTAAAAACTTGATTAATATTTTTTGTATTTTTATTCTTGTGTTTTTTAAAAAATAAATTATTGATTATCTTAGACCTTTTCCCCTCAGAAACAATACTTCTACTTCAAAAACTTCTCTACCATCTAATATATCATAAAGTTTAAAAAAGTTAGTCAAACACTAATCATTTAAATAAGAAGGTGCAGTGCCACATCGTTTCGCAAGTAGCACACAACAAAAGACCGGAATAAGAGTCCATAACAACTGCCCCAAATAGGGATTCCTTTCATACCATTCGTCTTCTCGACATACACAGCGTAGCTGCACACCGGTACGACGGTAGGTCAAGTAAACACCCCTGACAATTTCAACAGCTTTCACCGAAGTGGTGATTAAGGAATTGAACACTAGATGGCAGCACAGCTTAACGATACTGGTTTATTATGCATTCATTCCATAGAATGTCACTAAGACATTCTCAATGAATCACGACTCTAAAGGCCGTATCACACGTACATTTTCAATGTAACTTTTTCGTCCAATTTTCGGCCTAATCTGAGGGTTAAGGGTTGCCGTAAACAAAACGACATGCTCTGACGTCAGCTCCACATTGAAAAATTACTCGCCGATTTTTCTGCTTCGGAAAACGAACATCCAAAATTATTTCTTTTATTTCGCTTGTACTATTGTTGATGGGCGTCAACAGAAATTAAGCACCATCCTGTTTAAAATATTATACACCGTTAAAGTGTTATACACCATTAAAATATTATACAGCATATCTGATGTGTTAGAAGAAACCGCGAAGCTGCCATCTTGTTTATGAGGTGTGGTGCCGAAGAACCCCATTGGCTAGAGTTTTAAGCAACTTTTATTTGGAACATTTTTTTGAGTTCGCTAGCAAAAAGTTGTTCAAAAACCGTTGCTATAGCAACTGAGTAAAAATTGCACAAATTGGACGAAAAATTGCTTGAAACGTGTACGTGTGATATGGCCTTTATGATCTAAAACGGCAACGCAGCGCGCGTCAAATAGACCTGCCATCTCAACAAGAGATTGCCCGCTACGTCATCTTAAAAACGTTCCAACGACACTCAAAATGACTGGAGATGTGTAACAATTTCAGTAATTGACTGAAAAAACAACCTTCTCTCTATACCTTTCAGAGTCAAACAGAAATAAAATAACTCTCTTCTCTAGGAAGGGGGTACGCAGCGACGCATCCATCTGCTAGTCACAAACGACAAAGCGTTATATGACACTGACCAGGAATCGGAAAATAATTAAAATTTTATGTCATTGATTTCTTTATTAAATCTCTTGTTCGATTGAATTTCATAGTTTAACTTTGTTTTCGGTCTTCATTCTTTACACTCGCAAGTATTTACCTTAATTAACCTCTGAAGTTGTTTTCCTATGAAATTTTGTATGAGAACGCCTTGTGAAAGAATCGTGATACATAGAATTTAGCATTACAATTCAACCAGAAATATAATCATTGGCAGTGAGGGGGGGGGGGCGCAGAAAAGAGAGAAGTATTAGAGGGTGTCATAGAAGCAATACTGAGTACGGACAAACTTAACAAGAATTATAGTTTGCTTCTGCTTGAATCGGATCCTATTATTAAAATTCTATTGTTTAGAGTTCAAGATAAATGGGTGTCCTTATTATTATTATTATTATTATTAGTTTGAGTTATGTTAAGTTCCTGATATTCATTAAATAAATATACTTCTTACTACCAACAAAGCGAGTGCAAGAAAGTTTGGTAGAATCAGAAATTTAATTTTAAGAGGATATGGTACCCAAAATATCATCAAAATACCAATATCTATATTCTTTTGAATCATATGATACCCTGAATCATTTTAAACATGCCTGTAAAATTTCAGATCTTTATCTGAATTCTTTGTTAAGTTATTGAACAATTTTTGATGCATGGAACTAGACCACATAGGTTTTCAACGTAGGCGATAACGCCCCCTTGTGGGCGTTTGAGCCTTTCAAAGAGGCAATAAGAGACGAAGAGTAAGTTAGGGGGTTTTGAGATGGTATGGAGGGGCATGGGCAGATTAACCAAATATAGTCTAAAAAAGACTAAAAAAACACGTTGATTATGTACTAACAAAAGTAAACTTTATTACTGGTTACCTATGTTGGTTGTATGTATTATAAAATTATATATTCGTGGCAATAGCTATTTCAGATTTGCAAGTGAAAAAAAAATGGGGGCTTTAAAAAAATATATCCTATTAGTTTTAGAATATTTTTTAAAAATTTAATTCATGTTTTCACCATGTATTATGTACGGTCTTATTTCTCTGGAGGGGGAGGGGCGGAATCGAAATATTCACTAGAAAAGGGAGCACCAGTTCAAAAAAGATTGGGAACCTATGCATTAGACTAAATAAAATTGCCAAGTTCATTTTTCAGATCGTCTGTTAGAAAAGAGTCCGAAAAATAATGAATTAATTCTTTTTATACCCACGCACAAATGAGTATTTAAACCGAACCTGAACATTTTCCGAAATATCGTTAAATTCAAATATAACAGAAATACAATTTTTATGGGCCTTTATCTATATTCAATATACATAGCTCAATCTGCATGGACATTCGATTATTTTGATTTTAGTAAAACGTTGATATTTGTTCTTAACGAAGCTTATTAAAAAATCAGAATTATTTTTATATTTGTCTATAATAATGCAATTCTTTCATGCGTTTACAGCATGTCCGAAAAAGATTGTACCTTTTTAAAAAATTTTCCTCTAGATTCTCTAAGGTACTATTGGAATGTTTTATTATATCATAAGTTAGGTAATATATCAAAGATTCTTTTTTTTTGTACCAAAATTGTACCTTATAGAGATTTAATATGGGCATCCTTCGTGACACAGCAATTTAGGCGATACTCTATTTCCATCCATACTCGCACCAGCATATCTCTTGTAACGGCAGCAAATTCATTTTGGATCCACGCTCGCAGCTCTACCAGATCTTGAGGTAATGTTGGAACAAAGACTTAGGCTTTGAGGCCACAAAAAGCCCCACAAAAGGAAGTCATAGGGAGTCATGTCTGGAGATCATTTCAACACATTGTGGAAAATGTTCATTCAGATACCGTTTAACGTCATTAAGGAAATGAGGAGGAACTCCATCCTGCTGGAAAATGAAATCTTTGGAATCTTCAAGTTGTGGCATTAACCAATTCTGGAGCATGTCAAGATACGAGTGACCCCTTGCAGATTCTTCTGCAAAGAAAAATGGAGAAAAAGGGTACATTCTTTTTCGGACTTCTTGTTTGTTCCACCATTACCTCAAGATCTGGTGGAGCTGCGAGCATGGATCAGAAATGAATTTGCTGCCATTAGACGAGACATGCTAGTGCGAGTATGAACGGAAATGGAGTACCGCCTAGATATCCACTGTGTCACGAAGGGTGCCTTTATTAAATGTTTGTAAGGTAAAACTTTGGTACAAAATTTTTTTTTTGATATACTATCTAACTTCTGGTATAATAAAACATTCCAATAGTACCTCAGAGAAACTAGAGAAAAATTTAAAAAAGCTTCAATCTTTTTAGGACACGCTGTATAACTACGAATAATGTACGAGTTAAAAACGAAAAATAATTTTAATTCTTGCGAAATATGTTTTCTTTCTTAGTAAAAAATCCTTAATTACATTAGCTTTCTTTCTTAATATTTTACATAAAGCTTCGTCCGGACCAAGGGCATCTACGCTTGTAATGGACATCGGTCAGAAAAAACTGTTAAGTTCTAAGCGGCCATCCTAAAAATTCTGAAGGTCACTAAAAATTCGTCACACATGCGATTGGTTGTACACAAATGCCTTTACCCTAATTAAGGAAAATACGAAGGACATTGCATTTTAGACTTTTAATGTAAATAAAAGAAACTAGAACTTCAAATGGAAAAGCAATTAATTTTTATTAAATGGTTTTTAAAGTGGTTTTGATTGTAGTTAATTAAACAATTAATTGTGTTAAAAGACAAATAAATTTAGGAGCTCCTTAATGAGAGCAATCCTTTACCCAATAAATCATGTTACTTTCTATTCCTTTCCTTTAAATGTTTTCAGTTAATTAACATAGGAAGCGTCATTGCGCTGAAGAGGTGTACTGATCGTACAAGAGAAACAATCGAACTGTAAAAGAAACGAAAAATCGAAAGTGTTAACAAACCTGTATTAACACCTTTTCTATCACACGCTTCTCTGAAACAATTTATTTATCCTGATTAGTTAAGTTATTTTAAATTTGTAATTTATTTCTTATTTTATGGTAGAGGCTCATTCTTAATGGGCAGATTTTGAACAGGAATAAAATTAAAACAAAATCTAATGAAATTAAAAATATATGTAAGTTATGTGAAAATATATGTGAAAAATATATGTATTGTGTATTTTTTAAAATTGAAAACGACGCAATAATAATTTGTTTGCAGCTATTTTATAATTTACTGGGTGTCCAAAAAGTATGGCTGCATTTTCAAATATTACTTATAAACAAGCAAAGATATATATATATATATATATATATATATATCGAGCGATACCCTATTTATAAACCTCACGGATTTTTCTCACAAACTCCAATTGCATCATAGGTCATGTTATTTTCCAGAAGAATCCATAGGGTCTCGAGCTCATCAAAAAATTGTAGCCAAGTCACCAACATGGTGCCCAAAAATGGTCGTGAGCTTGGCTCTATCACCAAGATTTCGTCAAGTTTCCATTGAATCGACATTATAATGTAAGCAACGGCGTTGCTTGCGCATATTACAATTTAACATAAAATAAATACAACATAGAGTAATATAAACTTATTAAACATCCATATACAAATTATTTACACTATTTACGGTATTCTTTAGTATATTTTAGTATATTTATTATATTCAGTATATTCAGTATATTTAGTATATTCAGTATATTCAGTATATTTAGTATATTCAGTATATTTAGTATATTCAGATTATTTAGAATATTCAATATATTTAATAGATTCAGTATATTTTTAGTATTATTTTAAGTAGTTATACAAAATTCGTAATAACATGTAAACATTTTTATATAAATTTATAAAATATGTCGATGCGAAGATGAGATTCATTTTTCCTATTTTAGTAGTCGTGTCATTGAAATACAGCTTTTTAATGTTTGTCACATCACCATTTATTTCCTTTTAGCATCAGGACAGCTCCTTCAGCGTTTGCTCCGTACAAAGATTAAACATACTAGAAAAAGAAGTATTCAAATTCAAGGCTTAAATACTTCAAGAAAATCAGATTAAAATGTATTAATAAAAAATATTATCACGTGTTCAAAAGAAGGAAATTATTAGGTATTTATAGAAATTACGACATTGCTTAGGGGAAAGTTTAAACCACTTTATAAGGCTCGCGTAAGCTAGTACGATATTTTTTTAGTAGGAATCGTCAAAAAATCTGTTGAAAATTCAAAGTCTAAACTTTTTACAGAGGAATCTATAATCAATCTACCAAAAAATGTTTTTAATCCTATAGAAAAAGATGAAATGAGACACGTTTCAAAAGAGGGCATTCTGTTTTATGAGATAGATATAAATAAAGAAAATTTGAATTTTGAGTAGATATTAATTTAAGTTGTTACATATATAAATAAAACAAACTGTCTACAGGGTATCGTGTCGCCTTAAAACGTCATAAGCATCATTTCATTGACATTAAATAATGTAATAACTACAAGTACTGACATTAAATAAAATAGCCCAGGGGTAGCCAACCCGCGGCACTGTGGCACGGCTGAGTTGTAAGAGAGGAACGCGAATACTTATTGAAAAATTAAAAAATTCGAAAAGATAATAATAAATACTAATTTTTTTATTGTTTTATTGAAAGGTGGTTGTTTCATACAGACGAAACAAAACATCAACATTTATTTTAAATACACTTAATTAAATTAAAATAGAAAATTATAATGTAGACAACATTTCTTCATTGTTATGAGCGTGGCAATCGTGAGATTCTGGAATTTGAGGAAGAGTGGCTTAAAATATCTGGAAGCAAACGATGAACTTCCCAGTGAGTGCTTGTTTCTCAAGTATGAAGATAGGCTTTGAGATATTTAGCTTTTCTTACCTATACTAAAAGACATTTAACTACCTTAAGTTTAAGATTACAAGGGAAAGACTTTTCTTTTCCAATTCTGATTGATCATATATCTTCTTTTGTGAACACACTTTTGCTTTTTTTGTCTCGATTTTGGAGATATAAAGAAAAACTGATGCACTCTTAAATTAACCCGATTTTGTTCGCATCTTTGTGAACTAATCCTAATGTAGATGACTCAGTAAAAAATCTACAAATCTACAAAAACCTCATTAAGAAAGTAGTGTACTGACTTTAATAATTATTTAGAATTAAATTTTTCTGGTAACTCATTTTTATTTTATACCTAACCAAATTCATTGAAACTGAAAAAAATTTTTAACATTAAAACTTAAGTTCGTACTTTTGTCTTACTTATTATATTATTTTTTAAAATTTTCACTGCTTATATATAGAGAGACTTGCATAAAATGTGCACTATTTGCATAAAAATTTTACAAAATAAGCCTGTAACATTTTTTCACTTTTTCATATTATTTTGTTTGTTGGAAAAGTTTAAAGTGGAACGCATTTTTTTTATCACATAGTGGCATTCGTTCCAGAAAGGTTGGCCACCCTTGAAAAAGAGCTTTCGAAATTAAATGTAAATATTGTATTTAATATTTATAAAAATCTCGTTTGAGCAATAATTTAAAATGAGTTAACTCCATTTATTTCCATTTCTTACAGCCTGTTGCATTTGGTATAAATAAAATAAAATGCAAAGCACCAGTAAAATGTGATATGGTATAGTACAATTATACTAGTTAAAAATGAAAATAGATTTAAAATTTTATTTTGAAAACGTTATTTTTCTATTTTAAACCAACAACCCCTTTAATTTCTCTAAGCACGTATGAATAAAAACGATGCGAAGAGAACTCAACAATTTTCATCTTCCAAAAGAAAAAAAATATTAGCTGATAAATTTCCGGATCTCCCACATTTAAAGCAAAAAACAACAATAAAAAGCTGTCTTTTGAATTTCCGCACAAACTACCAACAATGCTCCTTGTATGCTGGCTTAACATGAACCGTTTAGTTTATACATGTTCGATATACGGTAAAAGTGTCATGAATACGAAAGTAAGAAAAACTAAATATTGCTATGAATGGAAGAAAGGAGAAAGTTCTGAATATTATTTTCAGTTGACGAGGCATGTGATGAAAAAAAGGGGAAAAAAATATATGTTCTTTTGGTTCTTTGCCAAGTTTCTGGCATTTCCTATTTCGTGTGACAAATCCTGGTTCCTACATTTATTTTTTCCTTTTTTTATTTTTCCTTTGAACTGCACAGTTTTCTTACTTTTCTTTTATTCTTCACTTATTTTTTTGTATAATTTTTATTCGCGTTCGAAGTTCGACTTTGATTTTATTAAAAGAAAAAAATTAAAAAAAAAAGTCTCAAAGTCTTTTTATTATTTTTTTAAATATTTCTTTTTGGGAAAAAAAAAAGGAAATTAGATTTTTTCCCTCTTTTCTAACTTAATGATAAATTCCAAAGGAAACGTGAATATGAAATATTCACATTTATTAAAATTCTCTCATTTCACGAAGCTGAATTTGTATTTTTTTTTTTATTGAAAAAAAATGCAGCTTTCTTCGTAATGAAGCTTTATTGCTTGAAATTCCTTAGCTGTTTCTTGCTAACGCCTTTACTTAAATAAAAATTACTTTTAAAAATAGAAGATATTTCATTTATAATCCGCAGGAATTTAAATTAGGAATTCAAAATAAGGTAATGCTTTAATGCTCATTAACAACACAAAAATTATTTAAAAAAAATAGGCACATGATGTAATTTGATATGGATATTTTTCTTTTCATAAAACCTAAAAAAAAAAGCATATTTTTTGCATCAACGTTTTTTTTAATGTCTAAAGCAAAATAACAAAGCCTGAATTTTGGAAATAAATCGATTGTAAGTAAGGAATGGATAGAAATATTTTAATATTGTGATACGAAATTTTTCTACTTATTTTATTTTTAGAATTTTATATTGAAACTGCATAAAAAAAATAATTTAAACATTATGCTTTCAAAGTTTTTAAATTCATTCTCCTCTTTATGTTCTGTTTCTACACGGACCAACACACATACATGTACACACGCATTCATATATACATATTCATGTTTTTTTGGAGAATTTTTTTAAAAGTTTTGTTACATATTATTGTGTGCCGATATATTGGCAGGACCACACAAAAAGTTCGTAGTGGGCCGCGTGTTTCTCTCTCTCTCTCTCTCTCTCTCACACACACACACACTATTTTTTTTTGGGGGGGGTAAGCTGTTTGTAGTGTTTATTAAACACCAAAGCATCACCATCTTTATTACTTTCAAAACTTCAATTACATATTTTAATCTTTAGAATTTAAAATTATTTTTGTCTCTCAGATAGACTACTGATATATATCCATGAATAATATGCCTCCAATGAATTATGGATAAATTAATTACACACACATATATATAGGACTGCTTATGGGTAATGATATATATATATATATATGTAATATAAAAATAGATATATTATATTTATAAGCTTTAACCTAGAACTTGGATGATGCAAAATCGTAATATTTCGTCATCTTTTTCCCTCCAGACACTAATCCTTCCCTATAGACTTGGTACCACCTCTGTCTAGGGGGACAGAACCAATAGACTCCTAGAGAGCCCCATAAAGCATGTCTTTTGAGGAATTTTACTCTTCGCTATCTCTTCCGATTTTCCCCCATATAAATACCTTTGTTCCCTAAGTCGGGGTTCTTTTGCCTTGTAAAAAGTATTGTAACACGTGGCTTCAGTGCTCTTCCTATGAAGGAAACCCCGTATACTCAATAAAGATTTTAAAGTCCATCGCTGTCGTTACTGGGTCGTTAAAATGTGTCATATATATATATATATATATATATATATATATATATAGTACTTATTCTATCCTATTTATTGCATAGATATTCTAGAAATTGAAATTAGGAAAACGATATAAACTAGAAATTGTTTTAGTTATTCAAAGCCCAATTGAATACACAAGACAATAATATTCCATGATTACTTTTACTCCTTATACAATCTTGTTGATTAAACTGTTCGTAACTCTGATAAATTATACGAAGGTATGAACTAAATTTAATACCTTTCTCTCCTGCAAAGCCATACTCTTTCTCTTTTGACAGAAACCATACTTATGCACCAGATGCCATATAATAGGATATTATTATAAAACGACGCGTCTGCTGCTAATATTCGAATCTCAATTTGCAACTTTATTAGTGGAAAAATATTTTATTTTAACTTGAACTTATTTTGATTGTTTAAGTAACATATTTATATTTCTGGATTTTAATTACGCGTGTAAATCATTTGAAATTTACTGAAAAAGTATTAATATTGTAATTTTTTTTCTTTTATTTTATAATATTTATAGCTAGACCAGCAACACTGAATATGCTGCCCACGGGCTGCATGCGACCCACTGGACTTTTCTGAGGGGCCTGGTCTCATGTCTTGTTGCATTAACAAATTCAATTATTTAAATAATTATTTATCGTTAATTAAAAATTTAAAGAGAAATTGTATGAATGAAGCAATCAAATATATCAACTTTGCAATTGATTTCGTGCTGGTACCAATTGCGAGGTAACTTTTTTTTCTTTTTGTGATTTTAATGGTTAGTGATAACATATAACAGGGGAGTAGCGATTATTTCATGGATGAAACTAATTTTTAATTAACCCTCATGTCTTCCAAGCGAAAAATATCTAAATGACGTTATATGCTATTACGAGACGATTGGGATTCTGACTATTTCGTGGAGAAAAACAAATGGATTAACAATTTGATTTATCGTGAAAATGTAACATTTAAAAATTATAATTTTGCTGTTTACTATACCACTCCTCAGGTTGCGGTCCGTGTGAAATAGTTGCCTTATGTATGTGATCTGGTAGAAAGAAAGGTTGAGTAACCCTGAGCTAGTTGATGAAACTATAAGTTAGACATCCTTTCTATGCATTTATTAAATAAATATTACTCAATTCGTGTTATTTACAATTTTAACGTATTCATCTTGTTTCACTTATTCTGCTTTTCTTGCTGCCATGAATGAGTGAAATGGTAACAATGATAGAAATTTCCTTATTTCATTTTATCAATTATATATTGAAGTAAATTAATGATTAAAGCAGACATACGTTATGTGTGTTGAATGTTTTGTAGTTAATATTTTGAAGAATTAAATTAATATTTATTTTTTGATAAGCTATTTAATATCCCATTTAATATATAAATGTCGATAAAAATAGTACTTTGACAAAGAGGTTTAACATGGAACAAGCTTTTAACATATTTCGTGCTATGCAATTATTTAATATGGAATGGTAAATATTAGCCTAAAAACAAATAAAGAAATAAAAATAAATAAAAAAGTAGGGGAGAAAACCTCAAAAGAACTCTTTCTAATAGATGAAACACATAAATTTTTCCACCTGAAAAGAAGGAGAATTAAGAATAAATGTACACTCATGGACAAAAAAATTAGCTCACCAAGAAGTAGTCAAAATGAAACGAAAATTTCCATAAGTAATTACTACTTTGATATAAGTAAATGATTAGAAAATCAAAGAAAAAGAATCATTTATTTCAGAGAAAAAGACAAAAGAACGAATGATTTAATACCCTGTTGAATCCCCTCTAGCGCGAATGCACGATACGTACGATAGGGCATTGATGCATACAAGTTCTGTATGATGTCTTGAGACATTTCGTTCCATATTTGCTGTAACCTTGCCTCTAGTTCGTTCAAACTTGTGGAATTCCCAACTAGCCATCCCAAATGATCTCAGATATGCTCGATTGGAGACAAATCTGGGGATCGGGCAGGCCAAGGAAGGGTTGCAACAGTGCGGAGATAGTCTTGTGATACTCTTGCCATGTGAGGCCGAGCATTGTATGTTGAAAAAGGGCTCCAGGGAGCCATTGCATGAGTGGCAACACATGTGGTTTCAGAATGTCATGAACATACCACTGGGCTGTCATGGTGCCACGGATAAATACTAGGGGTGACCGTGTATTGTAAGTAATGGTACCCCATACCGTCACACCAGCTGTGGGAGCGGTATGTCACTGTAAAGCAAAGGCAGGATTGAGGCATTCACCACGGGGTCTCCACACACGAACACTATTGTCATCACTTCTGAGATTGAATCTGGATTCTTCGCTAAAGACGACATGGTTTCATTCCACTGCAGTCCAGTTTTCTCATGCGTGGCACCACTCCAAACAGTGGCCACTCCAACAAGCTTTGGTTACCTGTTTTATACTCCACGGAGAACGATGTTAAACGCCCTATACAGGGTATATGTAATGGGCAATTACGCTGCATATCTAACCATTTGCATATCTTCCCGTCATGTACCTTCATGCCAAGTTTCGTTACGATCCCGCAATTATTTTTTGGTGCGCTAATTTTTTTGTCCATGAGTGTAATTTGCAAGTTTTAAAAGGAAGAATTGTTTTTCAGAGTTCGTAATAGTTTCACTCATTTTTTTAATTCACTTTTGAAGATTCTGGTTACACATAAACTAAAGTTAATTAATAAATAATGAAGTCTCAAGGGCAATACTTTTAATTTGATTAGGATTCTAATTCCGCTAAGTAATTTAGATATTTTTTCTGTTGAAAGGTCGGATACTTTGAATATATCTTGTACTTAATACATGCAAATTACAGTTTTAAATATTCTGGATCTTGGGGTTCGACTTTATTCTAGACACTCTATATACTTTCAGTGGCTCCCCTCCATATTGGATAGAATGGTAACGAGATAGCCGATTGCTTGGCAAAGTTTGACACTGCTGACACCTTGCTAGCTAACACTTGTCTAACTTTTGCCTAACTCTCCACAATGAAAAGGACAGAATTAAATGCTCGTTGGAGAATACCCCCTACTCATTCTTGGTATTTGGGGGAAAACCTCGTTGGTGTCACTAACTTAATATTACTAGGAATAAGCAGACGGCTCTATCACGATTTTTAGTAAACATATCAAATCTCTTACTTTTCAGCAGGGCCGGAAGGTCTTTCCAGAGTGTCATAGTTGCAAAACTGATCAAGTCTCCCCAGTCATATTCTTAATTGCTAGAATTTTACTATTGAAGAGGTTTTAGGAAATCCTATTTTATTTTTGGAGTTTTCGGCGATTTTTGGTTTTATGGAGATGGTGTAGCTAAGCTTGTAGGGCACCCGATCGGGGGTGCCCCACTTCTACATTATCCTCGCGACCTAGATCTGTGGGAAGGAAGGAAGAAGCAGCCATAGCATTTATCTTAATATCACACTTTATTAAGATCTTAGCTTATACAATATACAATAATAATAATAATATTCAATTCAAGTGAATCTGGAGTGAAAGGACACAATTCGTATTACCAAATAATCACGTAACCAACCACTATATCTAACTCTACTATTTCTAACTTCAGTAACTACACAGATCTTAATAACTTGATTTAACAGTCTTACAGCTATATCTTGGGTAAACAGCAATTTACCTTTCACTTGATCGCACAAGCACGGATAGCTTAAATCTTGAACTCGGGATTTCCTCTCACTTTAACTTAAACACTTGTAAAACATAGACTTCGTATATTCCCTTCTCATAGCCACCCCGCGTACGCTAAACTTCTACTATTTATAAGATTCATAATTTGAACATTCACGCTTCTCTTCTCGAGTTGGTTGGAAAGAATTGCCATTCTGGCCCCAAAGAAACCCAAGAGGATAATTAGTTGAAATCTCGATAAGCCCATCACAAGCTACATCGCACATCTTGAATAATAAACAACAACAGTTTTACAATTTGATAGTATGAAAAGTAGTATAATTTGAACAGTTGGGGAGGGGGGGGGGCCCTCCCCCCCTCCTATTTATCAGCAAAAAAATATTTTCGTTTAATATATTATTCATTTGATATATTATTATGTGCTGATGATGTAATAGCCCCAATAACTCTTAAATAATAATAGTACATAATTTATAAATCTTTTCTTAAAATCCATTTCCCTCACATGTACTTAAGGCTTATTTAAATAAAAATAAAGTAATGATTATATTAATTAATAATGATATTAAAATATTTTCTGTTTTTAATTCTTTTAAAATTATTAGCTTTCTGGACAATTTAGTAATTATCCATTCCCCTTTAATGAAATCATTCCATCAATCGATAAGAAAATAGATAAATTTCCATTTTTTTCCCCTACAAGCACATTTAAATCCTTGCTTATAATTGGAATAGTAATGGTTATTACTCGTCAACAAAGAAGATTAGTAAATAATCTTAAAATAATTTTTTAAAAAAGCATTCAAAATCTGATTAATTAAGCCAGACAAAAAACTTTTTATGAATAATTTTGAAATTCTTTGCTTTAACAAAAAAAGAGTTTAATTATCTTTAAAAAAACCCAAAATAATTGAAAAATCTTTTCTAATGGAAAAATAAACATTACGAGAATTTAAAAAAGATAATTCTTTTTTCTCCTATATGCGTCCCTCATTACTAAAATATACTTGAAGAGCTAGATTAATAATTAGAATTTGTTAAAACCACCTTTTTAACTCTTCAGAGCGTGAAATACGGATTACTAAAATACCATCGAAAACTTTTCAAGCTTTTAATAATATTTCTTCCTTCTTTAATTTCAGAAAGCTTTATTTATAATGTCTTTTTCACTAGAGAATATTAATGATCAAAAAGAGAGAAAAAAAAAAGAAGGAACAAAAGAAAAAAATATTGTTAATGGACTTTACATCTTTGAAAGAGCCAAAGCGTGTTCAAGAGGTCGTCCTAAGGTATCTAAATAATTTTCAGCCTCAAGAACTTCACAGTACTTGACGTCGGTAAGGCTTCGGCTTCTATTCAAGACTTCTTAAATTTCAAAACTCTGCAGATTCTATAAGTTGGTTAAAAGTGAACTTTTAGAACCTCCACCATTTTTCTATTGTTGCCACGTGCATGGTGCAATGGATTCTTCAAAGTGCAAGGTTTGGCATTATTTTTTGAGCACCACCCGCCTCAAAACTGAGTTCGTTCGTTCTTTTTTCTTTTCTATCTGTAAGAAAAAAGCCACGAACAATCAATCACTATTGGATCTCACGGTTTCACATACGAGAAATGCATTGTAAGGGGTCTTTTAAAAATTGCCGATGCGTGAAACTGGGTTATGGATTACGTGTCTCTATGGTTACGTAATGCATTGGCACTCGAGGTTGCCATTGTAGTTGCTTTTTATTACTCGTAAAAATGGAGACTTCTTTTATGTTTTTTTTTAGACGCGGTATGTACCATTAAGAGGAAAAGTGTCTTCGGTGATGATCAAGTAGTCTATAAAGATTTCTTTTTCTCTCCCCTCTTTTTTTTTTCGAAAAGTATGATTTTAAAACATCTATTTTAAGAATATTTTAAGTTGAAATTGTTAAAGTAGTGAGAACTTTTAAAATATATATATTGAACTACATTTTAATCTGTTTTTAGTAAAATTGTGTCTGTGAGTATTGATTTAAAACAATATTGTTAAAAATAAGTTATTATAGGGGCTATTACATTATTGCGCCAATGATATAAATAAAAATAAAGAACATTTAAGTTACATTCAATTGTTTTTGTCTACAGCAGTGTTTCTTTGCCAGCCCCTCCCCCAGGAGGCGACAGTGACAACCTACGCGGGCGAGGGCGTCACAAAAAGTCGAAATCAAAAGATTATTTTTTAAAAATTATTTATTTACTGAAAGTAAACTAACAAAACACGTTCTGACATAATAAAAAATAAAATACACATTAATTGGCGTAATAAAACTTATAAATGTATCAGTATTTTCGTACCAATGTATTTCACCATTATCCATTCAACAATACTTATAAGAACAAGTTTAATAATTACCAGGAACAGTATGGGCTTGCCATATATAAAATTATATATTACTAATAATACTTATTTTGATAATTTGTACGGTTTATAATCAATCCCTTAACTGCCAATAAAATTTACGCGATTCGCTCCCCAGTGCCTCCGTTTTCCATGTAGGTGAGTGTATGTGATGTATTGGAGGGGGGGAGGACTAAAATTAATATAAATAAGGAAATCTTCTGGTATAAGTAAATCCTTTGCAGACACTGTGTCAAGGTCCTTTTATTGCATTCCAAAGCTTTGGGAATAATTTTATGGATAGTAGTGCACAGAAAGGATCGTACTTCGGAAATACGTACATATTCGTTCGGGGCAATCAACGTCTTAGGTGAGCGAGACGTTTATATATGCCGGTGACACTTAAGAAGTTAAAGTCGTATAGTTGCTTTAGCGTCAAAGTAGAGTATTACTGAATTCAATACATTGTTATTGTATGGAAGGCGGGTGTGATGAAAATTATGATTGAATATTGGATAGCAAATATAGAAAGTTTGAGAAGCACTGGTCTACAGGGACAACTTAAGGCATGGGCCAATTGGGCTTGGAGGGGAAATGGGCTTAGTTTTGTTCTCGACTTGGCCTCAATAATATCAGGATCTGAATAATTTTTACTGTCAAATGTTATTCCCGGACATAGTCGCCGAAAAATTGGGAATCTTGAATTATATGCCCACTGACAACATTAGCAAGACTACGTTATTATGTCATGCCCATCGTCCAAGTCTCGGCCTATGCATCATGATCCATCTTTACTCATTTAGTCGAAAGGCGGCAGTCGATTGAGTCTGTTTGTGCCTAGGTTTGTGGGTTTGTGAGATTGTGAGTCACACACTCATTTATTTGTTGCGGGCTACTGTTTATGAGTATTTGATAACGTATGCTAGATATTGTTTTCTCTTAAGGGTCAGATGTGGGCCTATTGTATTGGGGGCCAAGGGCTGAAGAAATCTAAGATGTCATTGTTTGCTTAGGCTAGTTTTGGTATGAATGATTTCTAATCATGTTATCGATTAAGACATGCAGTAAATGCTTCATCAATGTAAAAATAACGTCTGTAGCATATGACATCATTGCTATAGTTTGTATTTGGTATACCGAAGAGCCAAAAAAAAAAAAACTCGTATAGGCATGCGTATACAAATAAAGAGATATGTCCCCAGTCAGAGTACGGCGCTGTGGTCAGAAAAGCCGATATAAGACAACGAGTGTCTGACACAGTTGTTAGATAGGTTACTGCTGCTACAATGGCAGGTTATCAAGAGATTTGGCGCGGGAGTTTGAATGTGGTGTTATAGTCGGCGCACGAGAAATGGAACATAGCATCTCCTAGGTAGCGATGAAATTTGGATTTTCGTGTACGACCATTTTATGAGTGTACCGTGAACATCGAGAATCCGGTAAAACATGAAATATACGACATCGCTGTAGCCGGAAAAAGAATATTCAAGAACGGGACCAACGACGTAATCGACGAGAACCATTAAGCGTGACAGACGCAACCTTCCACAAATTCCTGCAGATTCTAATAATGCTGGTCCATCAACGCGTCACCGTGCGAACCATATTAAAACACTATCGATATGAGTTTGCCGTGAAGGCTCACCTGTGTACCTCCCTTGTTGACTGCACGACGCAAAGTTTTGCTTCCTGGCCTGGGCCCGTCAACACCTTACATTGAATGTTAACACGTGTCGTGTTGGATGGTCTGACGAGTCTCGTTTTCAATTAAATCTAGTTAAGAGACGTGTTCGGGTATAAAGACAACCTCATGAATCCATGGACCTTACATGTCAACAGGGGACTGTTCAAGCTGATGGAGGCTCTGTGATGGGGCGCGTGCAGTTGGTGTGATATGGGGCCCCTCATATGTCTAGAAACGACTCTGACAGGAGACAGGTACGTAAGCATCCTGTATGCTCCCCTTTACCCATTCATGTCCATTGTGCATTCCGACGGACTTGGGGAATTTCAGCAGGACAATGCGATACCCCATACGTCCAGAAGGGCTACAAATTGACTCCAGGAGCACTCTTCTAAATTTAGACACTTCCGCTGGCCACCAAAATCCCCAGACATGAACATTATTGAATATATCTGAGATGCATTTCAACGTGCTGTTCAGAAGAGATCTCCACCCTCTCTTACTCCTACTGATTTATGGACAGCCCTGCAGGATTCATGGTGTCAATTACCTCCAGCACTACTTCAGACATTCGAATCCATGCCTCGTGTGATGTGGCATTTCTGCGTGCTCGTTGGGGCCCTACACAATATTAGGCAGATGTAACAGATTTTTGGATCGTCAGTGTATAACAATAATAGTAATATAACATAATATAAGTATATAAAAAAAGGCGCTTTTGTAAAGTTTCAATTTATTCTGCTTTTTTTGCTGCCATGAATGAGTGAAATGGTAACAATGATAGAAATTTCCTTATTTCATTTTATCAATTATATATTGAAGTAAATTAATGATTAAAGCAGACATACGTTATGTGTGTTGAATGTTTTGTAGTTAATATTTTGAAGAATTAAATTAATATTTATTTTTTGATAAGCTATTTAATATCCCATTTAATATATAAATGTCGATAAAATAGTACTTTGACAAAGAGGTTTAACATGGAACAAGCTTTTAACTAACATATTTCGTGCTATGCAATTATTTAATATGGAATGGTAAATATTAGCCTAAAAACAAATAAAGAAATAAAAATAAATAAAAAAGTAGGGGAGAAAACCTCAAAAGAACTCTTTCTAATAGATGAAACACATAAATTTTTCCACCTGAAAAGAAGGAGAATTAAGAATAAATGTACACTCATGGACAAAAAAATTAGCTCACCAAGAAGTAGTCAAAATGAAACGAAAATTTACAAGTAATTACTACTTTGATATAAGTAAATGATTAGAAAATCAAAGAAAAAGAATCATTTATTTCAGAGAAAAAGACAAAAGAACGAATGATTTAATACCCTGTTGAATCCCCTCTAGCGCGAATGCACGATACGTACGATAGGGCATTGATGCATACAAGTTCTGTATGATGTCTTGAGACATTTCGTTCCATATTTGCTGTAACCTTGCCTCTAGTTCGTTCAAACTTGTGGAATTCCCAACTAGCCATCCCAAATGATCTCAGATATGCTCGATTGGAGACAAATCTGGGGATCGGGCAGGCCAAGGAAGGGTTGCAACAGTGCGGAGATAGTCTTGTGATACTCTTGCCATGTGAGGCCGAGCATTGCTTGTTGAAAAAGGGCTCCAGGGAGCCATTGCATGAGTGGCAACACATGTGGTTTCAGAATGTCATGAACATACCACTGGGCTGTCATGGTGCCACGGATAAATACTAGGGGTGACCGTGTATTGTAAGTAATGGTACCCCATACCGTCACACCAGCTGTGGGAGCGGTATGTCACTGTAAAGCAAAGGCAGGATTGAGGCATTCACCACGGGGTCTCCACACACGAACACTATTGTCATCACTTCTGAGATTGAATCTGGATTCTTCGCTAAAGACGACATGGTTTCATTCCACTGCAGTCCAGTTTTCTCGTGCGTGGCACCACTCCAAACAGTGGCCACTCCAACAAGCTTTGGTTACCTGTTTTATACTCCACGGAGAACGATGTTAAACGCCCTATACAGGGTATATGTAATGGGCAATTACGCTGCATATCTAACCATTTGCATATCTTCCCGTCATGTACCTTCATGCCAAGTTTCGTTACGATCCCGCAATTATTTTTTTGGTGCGCTAATTTTTTTGTCCATGAGTGTAATTTGCAAGTTTTAAAAGGAAGAATTGTTTTTCAGAGTTCGTAATAGTTTCACTCATTTTTAATTCACTTTTGAAATTCTGGTTACACATAAACTAAAGTTAATTAATAAATAATGAAGTCTCAAGGGCAATACTTTTAATTTGATTAGGATTCTAATCCGCTAAGTAATTTAGATATTTTTTCGTTGAAAGGTCGGATACTTTGAATATATCTTGTACTTAATACATGCAAATTACAGTTTTAAATATTCTGGATCTTGGGGTTCGACTTTATTCTAGACACTCTATATACTTTCAGTGGCTCCCCTCCATATTGGATAGAATGGTAACGAGATAGCCGATTGCTTGGCAAAGTTTGACACTACTGACACCTTGCTAGCTAACACTTGTCTAACTTTTGCCTAACTCTCCACAATGAAAAGTACAGAATTAAATGCTCGTTGGAGAATACCCCCTACTCATTCTTGGTATTTGGGGGAAAACCTCGTTGGTGTCACTAACTTAATATTACTAGGAATAAGCAGACGGCTCTATCACGATTTTTAGTAAACATATCAAATCTCTTACTTTTCAGCAGGGCCGGAAGGTCTTTCCAGAGTGTCATATGAAAACGATCAATCTCCCAGATTTCTTAAT
>BMAV01000482.1:0-56089 GCA_019973955.1 Trichonephila inaurata madagascariensis | reverse complement strand
TGCGTCGTTATCCTGAGTTGACCCGAAAGAAGAGACCAAAATTGTAGGCTGAGCAGTCATTGGCGCTTTTCGCAACGCTCCCACACAGATCTCTTGCTCTGACTTTTTATAAAAAGAAAAAATGTTTTACCAATCCTCCTTTTTCCCCCATCCGCCCCTTGTGACTTCAACCTTTTTCCCTAAAAAGGCAGGCCCTTGGGGGTAACGATTTCAATTTGCAGATGAAGATGAAGTGCATTGCAGGTTGAATTGAAAGAAATGGCTAAAATTGGATTTCAGAAAAGTTTCGATGACCTTTACAAGCAATGTTAAAAGTGTGTTATTTCCAGTGGTCTTATTTCGAAAGAGCATGTGTTTCCGTAATTTAATTGGTATTTTTATTTATTTTTTTTTTGAATCATAGACTTAGTTCTGGAACTTTTGAATCTTACCTCGCATACTAGTTCTTTTAATATTCCAAACAAGGAATTGTGAAATAATTTTTTTTTTCATAGATTAAGATTTTTTAAATATAACCTAAAACTATTTCATGAGAATCTTTTTTTTTTTAAATTTTAGAACCAAATTTTAATATATTTTTTTAGAAGGGATAAACTTATTAGGACCTGCAAAGTTTCAGAAAACTGCGAAAATGTTATTTGAGGTTAATATTTATAAAATTGAATATAAATCGTTCTAATAAGATAAAATCTTAGTTACATATGGTATCCTACTGAGTCACCCAAATTTCTATGTGGCGTGTTGTAGACGTTAGAAGTAAGTTATTAATACTCGGGTGTAAGCATATCTCTTGACTGTAATTCATGTCATGATTCGAATTAATGAACCGATATACTACAACGTTTCATTCGAATCAAATTAAATTTCAAAAGAATTTGTTTCTCGGGATTGCCCATCGGAAAAGGAGGGCACGAAAAAAATATGTTTATGATTAAAGGCAGTATGAATATTGTTGCATGCAAAAAAGGCAATATATGTTTTTTTTTTTATCTATGAAAAAAAAATATATAATGCATTACTATATAAAACTTCTTCCAATTTCGCATTTTTCGTTTTTCTCCTTTCCCCTCTAACCTTTGCTTTATTTTCGACATTCATAGCACGTTTGTGATATATTCTTCTAAGTTTGACTCATAAATAAAAGTATTGTTTTCACTCTTGATTTCTTTCACTCAACGCCGTGATATAATAAATCCTTTCCTTTTTTCAAATTTTCAAGGAGCCTTAATCCCAATGAAAATAAAAGCAATAGGATCTGAGGCATATGGATCACCTTAGCAATGCACAGAAAGATATACTGCTTTGCTATTAACCTGTTCCAGGTTCATTTTATTTCTGGATTATGGAGAAAAAAGATCAATTTTTTTTTATGCTTGTTTTCGAACATACATATATTTTTAAACACCAGTCGCATACAAAATTTCCTAAAAATGCAAAAAAATCTATGCAAGTAAATGGGTAATTTACCTGTAAAGTTGGCTTTTTTTTGTATGGGGAAATCATTTTTCTTGGGGTCAATTCCCAACACTTAACTAAAAATTTTTAAAAGTAAATTTTTAATCACATCTTTTGCATTTACATAAATGATTATGAAATTATTAATCCATATTTGATCGTGTACGATAAATTCGAAGACATGCTACTGTACATAACCCAACATCGCAATCTGGACAAAAGAATCTTGTTTCTTTTCTTGCCTTCTTTCCTTTACTTTCTCTCTTTAAGCAGCAAGTAAAACACTCTCGTGTTGGATTAGTTTTCTTTTCTCTTGGGGGAATGAAGTCAACAAAGTGTCTTTCAGACAAGGGGAGGGGTTCAGCAGAAGGATGTCCTCTTTTTTGCTGAAAATTCCACTGAGAGGTACTTTTCAATTATTCGGAACCATAAAAGGCACATGTGAAGTAATTCGGGGAAGACCGATTGTGCAGTATAAATTTTCAGAGTGCCTGAGCACAGTGCGACCTGGCTTGGGATAAGCCAGGATGGTACGTTTCGCCTGCCCGAACTCTACTCGGGAAAAACCGGGAAGGGAGTTAAGATCATGCTACGCGTAGAAGCGATAGGTTATTCAATGACGAGAAATATATATATAATATGGGTTGATTTTTTAAAAAAGACTGTTAATACTCAAGATCAGTGGGGTACACAAGGGTATGGTTGGGGGTTCAAACCCCTCCCATAAGCCAACAGTTTTTAATTTTTAGAATAAAAATCACGTCTTGGGGCTTTCAAATATGTTTTTTTTTTAAAACACATATCCCCTACCATGAAAGTAGTCTGATTCAGAGCCACTTGTACTTTGATCTCTCAACCGAAATTACATCAAAGTTGGTATGGAAACATATGATGACACAGCTAGAGTAAAAAGTTAAGTTTTCTCCGGCTAGGAAATCGACAATATTCTATATGACTGCCGTTCTCAGAGGCTACAATTTTTGCTTTTTTTCCTTTAGCCGTATGCAACATGTCACAAGGAATATTTAACACTGTGATATGTGTTCCAACAATGGTTCTCTTTAATCTTTCGACAATTACATCTGTTATCATTTCTTCTGACACAGGTGTACGTCATCTGACTAGGCAAATTGTCTGTTTCTTTGAACTTCTTAATCATTTCCAAAGCGATAAAGGCTCCTTAAGTAGCTTTTGTCGGATTCGAAGCTCACGAGGAGCTGTGGATGATTAAGCTTACTAATAATGCGTGTTTTGGTAATGCGAATCGCATTTTCACTTGGGCAAGCTCACTTCAGCTTGGAATACTATTCTCCAGAGCTGTTTACGTAATTTTGTGGCCCAAATTACTGGCGCGGTTGACGCATATGAAAGCATAAATTTGCTTTCGTATCCGCGTTTCATGATTATTCTCGGTTTGGCAAGGTACAGCAACACCATAAATGCCACAACCAACGGTTTTGGTTTTTTCTTTCTTTTTTTTATTAATTACGGAATTTTATTTTCCATGTCATCATTTGTCTCCATGCCACGTTTGGTGCAAATATGGTGGTCAGATCAAACTACAGATTACTCTGAAAATCAAAAATCACCCTGTATTTTTAAAAGTCTGCTGTATCTTTTCAATTCCTACTATTAGCTCACACTATATATTTATTTATTTTCGTGGAATTTTCAGTCGTTAATAAAATACATTTTAAAGCGCTCGATTGAGCTGAAATTTTATATACAGGATTATTTTGGATGACAATACAGTTTTTTAATTATAATTAATAAAAATTAATTGATTATAATTATTTAAAGAATTACGAATACAGCCACGTTGGCATCATTTTTGGCGACTTGTGTCAAAACTTGAAAAGGTTTTTTCTCACGTTTTAAAGCATTCAATTCAACTGAAATTTTATATACACGATTGTTTTGGATGACAATACGATACTTTAATGATAATTAATAAAAATTAATGACCACTTAATGTTGTGATTTTATCATATGTATATACTTATTTATATTGTAACTATTTAATAAAAAGTAGCTAAATAAAATTTCTCTTAGTTGATCTAAGTAGGAATTGACTTAAAATTTTTTTTATATTGCTTGTCTTTTTCAGTTTATTAATGTAACATATTTATAATTTTTTTTAAAAAAATTAAATATTAATACATTTTAGTTATTGTTGATGGAGTCAAGTTGTTTACCATTTTTTTCAATTCCTATAAAAAGGTCACACTCTGTATATATTTATTTATTTATCTTGATGGAATTTTCAATCGTTAATAAAATACATTTTAAAGCTCTCAAATTGAGCTGAAATTTTATATACATGATTATTTTGGATGACAATACAATAATTTAATTATAATTTAAAAATTAATTGATTAAAACTAATTATTTAAGGAATTAGAAATGCAGCCACGTTGGCATCATTTTTGGCGACTTGTGTCAAAACTTGAAAAGTTTTTTTCTCACGTTTTAAAGCATTCAGTTGAACTGAAATTTTATATACACGATTGTTTTGGATGACAATACGATACTTTAATGATAATTAATAGAAATTAATTACCACTTATATAATGCTGTGATTCTGTCCTATGTATTATATTAATTTTAACTATTCAATAAAAAGTAGCTAAAATAAAATTTTTCTTTGTTGATCTAAGAAGGAATTGACTTAATTTTTTTATATTACTTGTTTATTGTTAAACAGATGTATCCAGATTGAAAGTTGTTATTTTTAAAATTTTAATAATTTCAAATCAAATCCCTATCGCTTTTCCAATAAGTATTTGAGAAATTGCTGTCGTTGTTTAAAAATTGAGTGTTTTCAAAATTTTAGTGTATAATAATGGAGGCTTACTATTTCAAATTTAGTGGAGTCTTAGATCTTTCATTTACAAACTTAATTTTAATTATTCCATATGAATAAATACGCTACTTCTGCGTAATTGTCGTCGTTGCAATTAATCCTGATTCTATCATTGAAGACTATCGTCCAAAATAATGAGTGTCTGGATGTATAATGCATGAGAAGCTAGGGGAGAAAGAATTAATGATGTCAATTATGTGGAGAAGTCCATTCTTCGTTAGTGGATCATATAATTAAAAGTTACGGGATTTGTAGCTCATTGTATTGTTGTAACATGACTTTAGTTAAACATAAATGTTTCGGTTTTCTTTTTAAATCTGGAATCTAATATAAAAAATAAACATATACATATTTTTTAGAATGCATAACTTCTTGTATGTCAACTAGATAGAGTCACAAAAACATGGTGAGATAAGCAAACTATACTGAAATTCCAGAACCTTCATGAATTTGTATAGACAACATCTCTTACGTTCCTTTTCTTGTTCAAATTTTTAACTTTTTCTTTTGTTCCCATGTTTATTTGTCCCGGTTCTTACTTTAAATGTTTGTTCTTTTTATTTATCGTTGTTCTTGTGTGATACTTGATCTGTTTTATATGTTTGGTTTGTGTGTTGATTTTTACAGTAAAGCCATATGTAACAACATATTTTTAGCATTTTATAAAAAAATAAATTTTTTTCTAGTTTTATTTTCTATTTATTGAAACTTTTTGATTATGAAAAGCATCAACGTCTTTTCATTTTTCCCACAGAGCAAACCATGTTTTAAGTAAACTCGCGTGCGACTTTAATGAATAGAATTAAATCTTTTATTTACATAGTTTTTAAGAAAAATTTCGGTATCTTATCAGCAGATGCAGTAGAAAATGAAAGTAGTGTCGTAGTATTTTTCAAAAGCATTGAATAACATTTTTATTTTACTCAAAAAAAAAAAATAGTTTTCACACAAAATAAGCTTTTTATATTATGCTCTTATAGTTTCGATGAAAAGGTGAATAAAACGATATCTTTAAAAAAAAAATAATAAAACGAACTGCAAAAATTTTCAGATTTTCTTTTCTTTTAAAAAAATAAGGATCCAAAAATATTATCATTTCATTCGAGACATGTATGTGTTGTTAATCTGAGAAAAAAACACGTTACGAAGTTGTCAGGAAAGAAATTTATGATTGTATTTGGACGAAACTTAATGAGAACGAAACCTCTTTTAGAAACTCCGATTGGATCCGGTTCCTTCCGGAAAGAACTAAATGTGGCTTGGGATTTAATTGAGAAAAACATTTATTTCAATTTGGAAGTAGAAGTGTTTTCTGAAACTCTCCGATCAACAAAATACGTTCAGTTTTTAAATTAAGAAAATTTGATCTGACTAATTCGTGTTTAAGAAATGAATGATAAGTTAATTAAAGTGAGATTTCAAAATTACTACGTTTAGAAAGAATTCAGTATGATACCAAAATTATAAGTGTGAAGAATTTTTCATCAAATTCTGAAATGCTTCCTTAGCTCATTTTTTTAAAAAAACTTTTGTATTGTAGGGCTTATTGAAAACAAAATAGAATAAAACGGTTCAATATGTAAAACAAAGTAAAATGGCTTTTGACAACTTTCAGTCATTAACTTTGCAACGACAAAAAATATCTATTGAAGTCGAGGAAAAATATTATTTTGAACTACCAAAAAAAAAACGTTTCTGTCAAAAATTGTTTAAAAATTTGACATTTTTATCATGAAGTATAAGGTTCTGTATCAGTTTTTCTTAAATTGGGGTCCGTGGCGTCTCTCATGTAACCTTGAGGTTCTCCTCTTTTACAGACTTTGAAAGGCCTCGTGGAAAAATTGAAGATGTGCCACACTAGACTAGATCACTTAACTGTCTCCAATAAAAAAAATTCGACTAGAACTTGTATTTTGATTAAGAATATTGTCGGGGAGGGATCTTCAAAATCTTGGGGGTCTACGATGTCACGCTGATACATAAAGGGGTGCAACGATCGAAAGTTTAAGAACAGCTGTTCTATATAATTGTTAATATTTAGTAACAATTAAAGCAATTAAACGAAAAATATTTTTTACCTTATTTAAAAAGTTTTGCTAGTTTCAATTTTTCCTAGTTTTATTTTTGAATTCGAGAATTTTTTTACACTTCTATGATATTTGAAATACTGACTAAAAATGATGTTTGTGGGTGGGTGGATGTATTTCAATATTTTATAATTTTGAGAAAGAAAGTTCGTTTTTAAAAACATTTTAGGAGCTTTTTTACCAAATATATGTAAGGGATTTACGACTTCTACGTTCCCGAATGATCTTTTCCTCTTATTGTCTTGGTGTATTTGATTGATGTACCATTTACGAGTGTTTGATGCAGCTTGTTCAACTCTTGCGCTAACAAAATCAATCAACCTATCTTGTGTGGTGTTATGTGGAAGTTCAGCAAGTTCAAATTCAGGTAGTCATGTTTAGTATTTGATTACAGTTGAAAATTGCCAATGGATTTCGTTTAGTTTCTAAACTTTAATTGGAACTACTTTGATATTAAAAATAAAAAAAAATCGAGCCTTGATCAGTGGCCTACACAAGAGTGGGGTTTGGGGGTTCAACCTCCCCTCCAAGATTTTTAATTTTTATCTCGGTCTTTAGTTACACCTCGGTGCTTTCGTCAATATGTTTTTTAGAGTGTTACCCCCTCATAATGCCATGATGCCGCTAGAGATCCATCGTGCAAGAAAGGCTGGTGCATGTTGCGTCTCTCAATATTCATTGTCTTTACGTTGACGTGGTGTGGAAGTTTGGAAAGGGGGTGCCAGCTCAGATGTGATACTTGACCATGGTTCAAAATTAGTTAGTACGTTGTCACTAAACCTTGTATTGCTTTTGAGATGAATAAACAATTGAAGCAAAGTGGGGGTATTTTCATTCTAAATATGTTACAAATAAGCTTGTATAATACTTCAGTCCATCTATAATAAAATTATAGGAGGGAGTGCATTCAAAGAAACTGTCGAACATTGAATTTGTAACGTATATGTATATATATATATATATATATATATATATATATATATATATATATATATATAAACCGACTTTTATGATAAATAGTGTATTCTTATGGGAACCTCTGGACATCAGTGCCGGTTTAAGCTCATTTCGGGTCCTGGAGGGCTGCGGTAGCCCAGTGGTCAAGGTATCGGATCATGGCAGGCATGTCATGAGTTCGAGCCCAGTACCACTGAAGACCCGCCGTGCAGAGCAGCGATGCAAGTTAAATCTGTCGAGAGCTGAAACGTCCTCCCGTTGGTGTGGTAGTTAGGATATGGGGGTGCCAGCTCAGTTGTCGTCCACGTCACTTAACCATGGTTCAAAATTACGTGGTCCATCGCCGAAAGCCCTCGTGTAGCTAAACATTGTGACGTTAATATTCACTCACTCATTCGGGTCCTGGGCGCAGAAGATCTATGGTTCCCCTCAGCACTGGCGGGTCAAAATTTATTACTGGAAAACCTGGTGTCCAGATTATCCGGGCCCTGGGCGCCCGCCTCAACCGGAACTGCTGGACGTCATGCACATTAAAAAAAATCGATTTTTCAATTTTAATATTAAAAAATAGTGCATATTTTTCTGAATCTAAAAAGGTGTAACACTTTTATGTTCGTTGATAAAATAATCTTAAAATATGAAAAAAGTTATTGCTAAAAATGTAAACAAACGACCACGCCTCCTATGACGCATTTTAAAAGAGTTTATCTTGTGTCTAATGTATGTAAACCACATTGATTTGTTTTTTTTTACTAGAAAGGAACAATAATATTTTTCTCTTTTTAATATCTAATTTTTTTTTTTTGAAAAACTAGTTTTACATGAGAAAAAAGGAATATATATACATATATATCCTAGATTTTCAAATTTTTATGGTTTTTTCAGAGAAGTTATGCAATAATTTTGTCAAAAACTATTGGAATATATTTAGTTCATTGTTTTATATATGTATTTAAAATATTGTGTATATTCAAGAAATATTTTTATAAAAAATGGGTACCTAAATGAAAAATATGTTTGTTAAAATTATGTTCATGTTCAGCTATAACAAAGGAAAAACAAATTTGAAATTACTTCTGTAATTCTAGAGAATGTTCAAAGTATCATTATGAGGTATATAAAAATAAACAGGAAAGTCTTAGTCAATATTTTGATATGTGAAAACATATAGCTACTTTTAGTTTTTTTACATTTTCTCCAAAGCATAATTTTTTGCCTTTATAGGTACACTTTGAAGGAAAAAAAAACTATTGCACTATGTGGGGTTCCAAATGTTTTGTACTTGTGTATATATTGAACCTACTTTTTTTTTAGTCTAAGTAGTACATAGTTTTTAAAAAATAGTTTTGACTATGAAAAAGGGAGAAAAAAAATAGAAATTTTCAAAATTACAAATTTTTATAACTCTTAATATTTTACTAAAAAGATAGGTTTATTATATTTTGCGTATTGTTTTAAATATGTGCAAAAAATATTTTCATATTTATGGGATACTTTTTAAATAATTGTACGTAAACATTAACATATATAATCAAAATTATATATGTCCAACTTAAATTAAACAAAAAGAAAAAAAGAAATTTGAACTAAAAAGTTATTTTTGTATTTCTACAGAATGATCGAAATATCTTTATTAAGATCACAAAAAAATCTAAGCTCTATTGGAAATTTTTAAAGATATATGCCCCGTAAACAAAGAGCCTTAATTTTAGTGTTTTACTCTTTCGAGCATGTCAAAATTTCAGATAAAGTCTTAATTTTTGACAGTTTGTATATAGATAGTTGTATTCTGTTTTTATTTTCTAAAGAAAAAATTGTCAAGTTGTTTGTATACTTCTTTTTATTGATTAAAAGTTGCAATTCGAGAATCAATTTTACCCTCAACCATTTAGTGCAATACAGATGATTCGAAGAGAATGTTTTACTTTTTTTATGTTATTAGCTTGAATTTCTCGTGTATAGGAAGAATGATATTCACATTAAAAATAATCGTTGCAAATGCTCGTGCGTAAAATTTGATAAGTAGGAGTTGCTGTTATTTAAATCTCAACGCTAAGGAAGGAAGCTCATTCATTATCTTGGTATATTTTTAATTAGACATGAACTGATAATAACTTTCTTTGCGAAGGAAATATTCTTCTACTTTAAGAAATGTGAATATATCTTTTTGATCTTGTAATATAATGCGATACTTGAAGAAATTGTCATTGTTCATTACTTTTTATCATGTAACTTTATTTTTTTTTTTTCCTCCGAGGGCCGAATTTTGATGTCATCTTTTATGCATAGCTAGTTCATGAATCCTGATAATTTTTCCTACAGTTAAAAATTTGATATTTGCTAATTTTTAGATCAAATGCATTGCTGGATCTTTTTTTCTTTTTTAGTGCTTTTTGCAAAAATGTTAATACATTTTAGGTTACTGTCTTTGGTAGGAAATATTAAAGTGAGAAAAAATATATATAATGCATTCTTACCGATTGTTTTTTAAGGCTTAAAGTCCCTACTTTTTTTGGCGTGGTGGGATGTTTGGAGAGAGAGAGAGAGGAGTGTCAGTTTTTTTTTCAAATGTCGTTCTCATCTCTTGACCGTGGCTTAAAATTAAGTCTTAATTAATATTCTGCAAACTGTTTGGAGACACAGTGGCCCAGTTGGTAGAAAAAAAAACTACTGCTCCCCCTTCCACAATAATTCGTAGGCTCCATTGTATAAAAAATAATGGTTGTATAGGGGACGTAGCTGCCACGTGTTCGGTTTGAAGAGTGTGATGTGATCGCAGTAGCCAAGAGGTCATGGTCGTGAACTCATGGCTGACGTTGTCCAGTTGCTGGTTCGAGCTCTAGTAAAGCGGGGTTCAAAATTTCGAGCTATGGGGCCCCTTGATCGGTCGGACATATCTACCAACATGATACCAGCCGTTTTTCTCGAAGGGACGACAAACGATGCATCCGCAACTGAGTTTACTGTTCCCGCAATAGTAAATCAAGCTGACTGCTTATTAGCACCTAGTAACATGGTTATATATGATCAGCACAGAACTCAATAAAAGTAATATATAAAGATATATTCCACTGAATAACATCGCAAACGCAAGGATTTGAACAAATTAAAGTATTTTTTTTATTGTGCAGTCCGTAATTTTCAATTTTTAAATATCATAAAATAATAATATGGCAAGTTTTATCATATTCATGTTCAACCACCAATTCATCATGATAGGAGTGGAAGATCTCTCAAAGAGATTCAAAAGTTTTTAAGAATTTATGAGGTCCGTCGTCAATAGCGCTCGTATTGCTTCAGAGAGAGTGTCACTAAGTAAAAAGATCTAAACAATGAAAAGTGTGACCCCATCCCCGTATCAATTGTTATTATAGTAGCTTTATAGTGTTTTAAATGACCTTTTTTTTTTTTTTTTATATGCTGAAAGAATGATACTCTAAATTTTTTTCAGTTTATTTATTAAGTTATTTATGAATTTTTTCTTTTTTTTTTAGAGATAACACACAGAAGTGTTGATTTTGGAAAAATAAATTCTGAAGCTGAAGCTGCTGTTCGAGATATTTAGTAAGTAGAATTACAAATTTTGTGTATACATTTGTCTTGAAGTTTAAGTATATTTTATCTTCGTTACTTTTTACTTTACTATGAAACGCTGGTTGCGGATTGAAATTATCTGTAAGGATTTAAAGACAAATTTATAGACTTTTGATATAGGGTTTTTATTCTGAGAAATAGTGACTATATTTCATTTAATGTCAGTACATTTAACGTAACTACGTCCCGATTTGAACGGGACTCATGTGGTTACGGTTATGGACTAATAATAATTATAGACGAGCAAAATGATCTCTTTGCCTCCTAATACTTAACTTCTGATGGAAGCCTAAATTCGCCTCGAACAATGCTAAGATTTGAAGTGGAAACGAAGGAAACGTAATAAATTGATGTAAGATATTTCAACTAATGTTAAAAGTATTTGAAATTAATGAAGAGGTATAATAAAACAGAAATGTCGTGAGATATATTAAATAAGATTTTATATATATATAAACAATTTTTCCTATTATGTCGAAAGTTTCTGCTGTACGGGGAAGGTTGGATCCATAAAGCATTGCTAACCCTAATTCGCTGGCCTAATTCAGCGACAGCTTTAGAAATCATAATAGGTCTCCAGTTTAGTTCAAAGACTTTTTTGTATCTACATTTGTTGTGTCTGGTGAATTCCAATTTCTTCCTGCTTTAGCACTGTAGGTTCTAGTACTTCTTCACTTTTATGTATGTACTGTATTGTATTTTTTAAAGTTTAAGGTTTGGAAGAGGATTTTCGTTCCCCACCCACTTCTTTGGGTATTTCATGACAATGTAAGACTGTATAGTGTTTTTCAATTCCTACTTTTAGGTCACACTCTCTATATATTTATTTATCTCGGAATTTTCAATCGTTAATAAAATACATTTTTAAGTTCTCAATTGAGCTGAAATTTTATATACATGATTATTTTGGGTGACAATACAGTAATTTAATTATAATTAATAAAAATTAATTGATTAAAATTAATTATTCAAATAATTATAAATACAGCCACTTTGGCATCATTTTTGGCGACTTGTGTCAAAATTTGTGAAAAGGTTTTTTCTCACATTTTAAAGCGCTCATTTGAGCTGAAATTTTCTATACACAGTAGAACGTCCTTTATCCGAATCAATTGAAACCGGACACCGTTCGGATAACCGAATGTGATCCATGCAGTATATGAAACCGGACACTATACGAATATTGAAAATCATCACATGTGGGAAACATGCTTGAAGAAAAAGTAAAATGGGTGCAAAATGTCGCAGTTTTACCTTTATTGTAGAAAACAATCACTTATTTTTCGCTGTACCATTGTACCTCTTCGTTTTTTCGCTGCCAGGTCTCTGGTTCTCTTGAGCAGCAGTAGTTGAGTAGGACAGCACTCTGATTGTTGTTCGTACCACTCCGTAGCTGTCTCTAACGCAGAAAACGCGTTAGCATATGTTGGACCCTTGCTACTTTCGTTGTTGTCCTCGTCTTCATCTGTTTCATCGTCGACAGGGTCAGATTCTTGCACGGAAGTCATAATCTCATCATCAATTTAGCATTTGAAATCCATAGTCTTCTGCGTCGCTTGCCTTCCAGGTTTCTACATCTTCTTCATCGCATTCTTGGAATCCTAGGATCGATTGGAAAAAGTCGGTACTCCCTCTGTGGTTATCAGTGAAATCTTGTTCGCCTTCTAAATCTGGCTACAGCTTATTCAATGCATTTTTCAGGCTCTATCTTTCGAGTGGTAAAAATGGGTCCGAATATTTGACGCTCCGGATAATAAGCATTCGGATAAACGACGTTCTACTTTACTATTGTTTTAGGTAAAAATACGATAATTTAACTATAATTAATTACAATTAATTGGCTGAAACTAATTATTGAAAGAATTGCAGATACAGTCACGTTGGTTTCCTTTTTAGCTACTTGGGTCAAAACTTTGATTTTTTCTCATATATTAAAGCATTCAGTGAAATTTTATGTACACGATTGTTTTGGATGGCAATACGATACTTTAATGATAATTAATAAAAATTAATTACCACTTAATGTTGTGATTCTGTCATATGCATTTTTACGCAGATCCGGGTTCAAGGATTTTATGCAAACCAGTCACAAAGTACAATACAGTTCTTTAAGAGCGATGATAATTTGACGAAAATCCAATCCTTGAATTACAGGATTCCGCAGCAATATCCACAGAGTAAATCTCCGAAGGTCTTCACACCTTCAACAGCAATCAAACACAATTATCAGTGTTTAAAATACACGTATGTAAAAGATTATTCACAAGCACAGCCTTGCTAATCAAACAATACTCACTAATCGCTGGTTGAATCAAGACTGACTGGTTGCGGCTGGCACTGCTCTATTTATAGACCCGGTGGAAACTTCCAGAAAAATTCGCACGCGTCATAGTACGTGAAATTAGTGGAGAGATTCACTACTTTCTAGAAGGATCCAGAGGGTTCCAAACTCGCCAACATGGTTGCCAAATTGGCAGCCAACCTGGTCGTTAAATATGATGCCAACTTGGCTCTATCGCCAAGTTCTCATTGAATCGCCACTATAGCGTAAAGGACGGCGTTTGCTTGTGAATAGTACAATTTTAACATAAAATAAATATAACATAGAGTAATATAAATGCATTACACATCCAAATACAAATTATTTACACTATTTACACCAAAATTCGTAACAGTATATACATATTTATATTAATTGTTACTATTTAATAAAAAGTAGCTAAAAAATAAAATTTTTCTTTGTTGATCTAAGTAGGATTTGACTTAAATTTTTTTTATATTGCTTGTGTGTGTGTGTTTTAAGTTATTGTTATCCAAGTCTAAACATTAAGTTCTCAGTTGTTTTTAAAAACATTATCATAGCTATTGTCTCTTCATTTCAAAAGGACTGGACTGGAATTTCTAAAATTGAAATATATTTATCATGCACGCTCTTTAGCCCCCCCTTCTTCCTAAGTTAATTTCTTTAAGTCTCATTTTCAGCAAATCTCTTCTCAGCAAAAGAAACACGTTTGCCAAATTTCAAGTCTGTAGGTCTATCTGTTCAAAAACAGGACTTTTAATGCCCCTGTAACCAGCTCTGCAACCCCCTTTGGGAATCAATTTCCGCTAAACCCGTTCTTAGCATATCTCTGTTCAATAAAACAAACATGCTTACCGAATTTCAAGTGTGTAGGTCTAATAGTTTGAAAACGGGAAGTTCATTTATAATGCTCCATAACTCTTCGCAACCCCCTTGGTAGTTGATTTTCGCACAACCCAATCTTTGTGGACTTCTACTTAATAAAAGACACATGTTTGTGTTATTTCAAGTTTGTGTGTAGTAGTTCAAAGATGGTCTTACCACTCTCCTTGGGAGGTGTTGGTCAAATAGTTCTGGGGATCTCGTGATCAGTGAGTGAATGAGTGAGTCACTTTTCTTCTATGTGTATAGATATTTAATCTAGAGAATTATGTATGTTCCATTTCCTATACTTTTGGTTGTGTGTTAAGTGTCATCACCAAGGAAAAGTAAAAAAAATCGAAATGCTTCTATTTTTTAAATTGTGTATGTGTGAAATTTATCATTTGTTTTTTTATAAAAGTACACGTGACAAAATTATAATTCATTTATTTAAATTTGTGATTTTTGAATTCAATATTGATTTATCATATTTATTTGAGATTTGAATCCATCTTGGTTTGACAGTGGATAAAGGTCTTATGAAGTATTATGAAATTATAATGTAAATACACACTAAAAATATTTCAGATATTAAATCTTGTATTTATCATATTTCTTAATTTTCTTGTTTTCACAATTTTTTATTTTGTATGAACCACTGGTGTTTTTTTAATGGCATGTTAATAGCACATGTTACTCAAAATATTAAAATTGTGTAATAGTTTAATTTTTTTGAAGCTTGAAAATTTTTTTCGACTCTTTGAATTTTATTTTCAGATGATATTTAATAGATCTTTGTTGCTTAAGAGACATAATACTGATAGATTGAATTTAAGAAAAATATTTAAATTATCAGCACATTAATTAGTGGCATACACAGACATCTTTTATGACAGGGGCTATATTTTTAAAAAAATGTAGACAAAAGTGTCAAGAAGTAACTTTTAAGATAAATACTAAAAATATGCTGGTTTATCAGGCATTACCCTTGTGTGTACTCTCTGGTATCTATAGCCGTAATAGTCATCATACAATTAATTTGTTATATGTATGAAAATACTGAGCAGAATATTTATTTCATTTCTAGCCAAATACCTCCAAATTACAAAGTGTTGTTTTTGCAAGGTGGGGGTACAGGTCAGTTTGCTGGTGTCCCTCTAAACCTCATTTCTTCACCTGACGATGTGGCTGATTACATAGTCACAGGTGTATGGTCATCCAAAGCCGCTCAAGAAGCTGAGAAGTATTGCAGAGTTAACAGAGTTTTGCCTAAAACTTCAGTCTATACAGGTAATTTCATCAATTGAACAGGTACACAAGTGGATTCTCTATTTGTCTCATTTCTTTGTTATGAAATTTATTAAAAATTCTGCTTAGTTCAAAGCACTTGTCTTTAAAATTGGAGATTACTAGAAACTGATATTTTTTGGTGAGCTGGTAGGTTTTGTGTCTTAGGCACTGGCGTAGCTAGCTTTGAAGGGACCCTGTATCAAAATTCCTTCGGAGCCCTTTTTTAGACATGGGAGCCCTGTTAGTGGATTGTAGTTACACATGTTGGGGACTCTGTAGCTTGGGGGCCCTGTATCATTGATATGGTGGTAGCTACGTCCCTGGTCTTAGGCCTGCTTTTCCCAAAGACCTTGTCTCTTGTTTGACTGCAATTCAATATTATTATTTTGATCATATGTCTTGGGACAGAATTGATTGAGCTCTTTATTATTTTTAATTCACAACCATTTATTTCTTTTTGTTCCTGTGAACAACAGGTTTCTTTATTTGTTCAATGAAAAAATCCTATTTTATTTTTCAAAAAATCTCATTATTATATGCTGATTATTTTGATTGAGATATTTTAGATTTTTAATGCTTTCGCAACATGTGTTTTGAGTTGTCTATTTTTGAAACATTTTCTGTATTTAAAGAGGGGAACAATATCGTTATGGAAAGTTTGATCTTTGTTCACTTCTCTTTGCTGGAAACATGTAATGAGAAAGATGTTTTGCATACAAACCTGATTTTTTTCAATAATACTAAGTAAATAAGAGTGATATAGATAACAAATTTGGCAAAAAAATTAAATGTGTTCTATGACAAATCTAGGAGAGTTTAGGATGATTATTTGACAAGAAAACTTCAGCAACTCCTTGAAAATTCTTTTCAGGCAGTATGATGATGATAAAAAGCTTCATTAGAGTAACAAATTTGGCAGTGACTGTGCATTTCAATTGCTTTGTGCAATATTGTGATACAAATTTGATTTGCATAATTTTTGAATTTGTGCTATGTGAATTTATGGTGTTGTTGCTAATGCCACCAGACTGACAGTGTTTGAGGCCTACTCAATTCATCATTACAAGGGGCAAGTTGTATGCCTGTCTGTAGCCATAACTTTGAGCACCGTACAGGTGACAGTACAATTTGGCTGAGTTGTGTTTATACATGGGCTAGTTGTTTTGTGTTAGAAAATAATGTATTATATTTACTAGGGAGTTTCAAAAGAATCTGGCTTTACTCAAAAAGAGCATTTTATATATATATATATATATAATATATATATATATATATATATATATATATATATTATTTGCATGGACTTTCCAACATTTGAGAGTCATTCAGTTCTTAAAAGTGTCTTAAATTTTCAAAACTGTTTTGAGAAAAATATGCATTAATAGATTTTGGAAAGGAATTGTATCATTTGTATTTTTGTAACTGTTGAAAAACTTTGTATTAAAAAAATTAATTTTCAATATTATTTCCTTTACATGTTTACTTATATGTTTTTTATCTTTAAAAATGCTTATTATTTTAAACTTTTATTCCAAATTTGTAAATAGTTAAGAAAACATAATCATACATTTAAAGATGTTTAAAAAATCTGGAACAACAATATATTAGTGAAATAATTTGATATTTATTCGAGAAATTTTAATTTTCATTCTCTTGGTAAACAGGTACAGTTATTTGATGGAAAAATAACTAATGAATTGATAAATTTTTCTTCTTCTTTTTGATACTTTTGAATTTATCTGTTTTGTAAAAAAAATATTGCACATTGAGTTTCATCAAAGTATAAAAATTATTTATAACAAAGAAACTCTATATATTTATACTTGTCAGACCCTATTCATTTTTATTCAAAATAATGCAAGCATTTATTTTTATAATTACTTGATCTTGATTTTACAGGTATTCCAGACAAATCTGAATGGAAACTTAGCAACAATGCAAAATATGTATATTACTGTTCAAATGAGACAATTAATGGTTAGTATTTTTTGTAAGATTCTCTGTTCTTTCTTATTTCGTGATTGTCATTTTTTCAGAATTTTGTTTTACTTTATTTTTTGTTCCCATTATTTGTCACTGAGTATTTATATGAAGAACTGTTAGTTACTTCAAAAAAATTGAAATATATGGTTGCAGCGAAAGTTTCTCACCATCGCTATATCATCTGCCCAAATAGTTTGCATTGGTGTGCTTACACATATTTTGCGAGACAATTTTTGCCATTGAAACATAAATACTTGCTTTACAATCTATGTTGTCTAATCTGTAAAAAATATTATAATTAAGTACAAGGTAACTATCATGCTACCAGATTAGAACCATCATCTGCTTCCAGTTCTGTTGGAAAAAGTCAGCTACAGAATGTCACCAAATCATGTGCACAGCTTTAGGTCCTTTTACTGTATCATATGACACAGTGAAAGTTTTGTACTGAAAGGTCGAAAACAAGGATTGTGACATTCAAGAAGCAGAACACTCTGGCTGTCCTACTGATTTTAGCAGAAAACTTTTGTTACAATCTGATATGATTTTTATATTTAAAAAGGAAACTGGCTGATGTTCTTTAAAAACCAGTGGCATAACAGAAAATAATTGCTCCTCCCCGCATGATCAGATCTTGGGCCCCAAGCCGATATTTATATATATACAAAGAATTGCAAAACCATAACATAATGTACCTTTACACATCACGTAAAAATATTTAAATATTAAACTTATTACTGAATATAAAATCAACCTGTGTCTGAGTAAACAAAGTAAATAACGTTTAACATTAGAGAGTATTTATAAAAAATGGAAAATCAAACAACAATCATCTGATAACCTGGTAACTTAAATAAAAACGATACACTAAGAAAAACACAAACACTGTAAAATAATATTTTTGATTTCAGATCTTTTTGATAGAAAAAAGGTATCACCAGTGGCGCACACAAGGGGGGTGGTCCTGGGGGTCCGGACCCCTCCAAAGCCGGCAATTTTTTTTTTGATTGATTATAATTCTAAGTATATAATACGTAAAATTTAATTAAGTATTTGTTATTAATGATTAATTTTATTAATTAATGCTAATTATTTATTCAATAATTTTTTTTACCGTGTTTTGTTCCCGAAAATAGACAAAATCAAAAGGAGCAAAATACAAGAATGGTGAACTTTCACCCCGAAAAATTTCTGTGTTCGCTACTGGGTATCACTTACCAAATTCTTCGTTTATGAGCTTGACCTTAAGTTCGATAAAATGCTAGCATAAATTGTCAAAGACACAACTACTGTTACTAATAAGAAAGCATGGACACAAAAAAAGAATGCGCTCGCAGTACCACTCAGGTTGAACTACAAAAGTAACTAGTTCGTTGGGTTGTTCGCGACACACACTACTAGCTAATGTACAGCTACACTCAAGAAGTAAATCACAAAAAAAGCGATTGACGTCTCACATTTTTCTTAGCAAAGTCGGTTATTAATTCATATAATTCAATTTTTCTTGCTTCTTGTTGTTCAATACTTATCAAAGACAAATAGAAGAGCCTCTCTTCTGACATCGTACAATGTAGATAATTTTTTATTAATTTTAATTTAGAAAATGACCATTCTACCATTGCAGAAATAACTGGAAGAGTCAAAAACAATAAAACTGCAATACATACATCTGGTAAACTTGGCGCAGCAAACTTATTTTGAATCATCAAAAAATTACCTAAATCTTTTATCGAATTTAGCTTAATTAAATCTTCACTAAAAACTGCTTTTAGAGACATAATTTGATTTGGAAATTCACTAGATAGGTCGAGGCTATATACTTTTTGAAGATTACTGGCTTCATTATATAAGAGATCATTTGTAGTGCTTACAATATTTTTGGGAGAAAGAAAACTGAATGATTTGTAAATGCCATTCATACTCTCAAAGCAATTTTTTAATTGATTAGTAATAACATCAACATTGGCCTTAAAAACATCCACCTCAAGCAATCGTTCTCTGTCTTGCAGTTTTTCATCAGCATTGAAATCATCGAAAAACTGTCTAACTTTTCTGTCTCTTTTTTCAAACTACGGGTGATACCCCATTTTTAGCCAAACCAATAGCTTCTTCCTTTTATATTAGCAAAATTGTTACGAAGATTCTCGATAGACATTAAGCTAGAATTTAACATGGTCTTAGCGTTTTCCAAATCTATTTTTGGTGATTGTAATGCTTTTGAAGTTAAATTTATGCTTTGTAAAATTTGACATTAGAAAATTAGCAAAAAAAAACAAATTGAAACTTTTTCATATGTTTTTTAATCGCTAAAGCTTCCTGTTTCTCGTCTTGCTTAGTTACTGGTTAGTAAAATATTTGAAAGTACTTTTAAAATTGAAATGTAATTGTAGCAAATTGATATTACAGAGTCAAATCGAGATGACCACCTTGTCGTGCATAATGATTTAATAGTCTGCTGAATGTTCTTGTTATTCTGCACAATTTTCAGATCACTCCACCTTTTAATGCTGAGCCCAAAAAATGTGTAAATTTTTTGACAAAAGTCATAAAATTCTCTTACATGAGGCACGTTATTACATGCATCGTTTAGAACAAGATTGAGGTTGTGTGTTGAACAGTGAACGTAATTTGCTCTTGGTTGTTTGTCCTTAATTAATTTCTGTAGTCTCCCATACGCTCCCCTCATGTTAGCTGCCCCATCATATCCTTGCCCTCGACACTTTGCCAAATTAATGTCCAGTGTATTTAGAAAATTTAACACATCACTTTACAAACTTTTTGCAGTCTGATTTGCCACCTCAATAAAGCCTAAGAACGTTTCGTTAATTCTGATATTATCTGGCTCATTATTATCATTAACATCGGTTGTTACATACCTTATTATAATACTTAATTGGTCTTTATTTTTAAATATCCTGTGTTGTGTCCAGAATAATTGAGAAAAAAAAAACATTTCCTTATATTTTTAACAATATTTTTTTTTATTCTAGAGCCTATAATAGCAATAAGTTCATTTTGAATTTTTGGGCTAAGATATTTTTGAATTCTTTTTTCTGACAAATGAACATTGAGAAGAGGGTCATATTTAGCCAAGAGAGGTCTATTATATTCAAAAGATTTCCCCTTTGAGTCGAATCTCGAGTTTCTCGATGACCCCGAAAAAGAAGATTGCACATCGCTAGAGTCATTGTAACGTCTATGATTCTTCGTAAGATTTGGCTAACCTTATTAACCTCTTTAAAATTGCATTTCAATAATGAATCCTCCGTTTTATTTTGTTTCCAGATGTCATATGTGCGACATGCTTGGATATGAGTTATAGAATTTTCCTGCTCTTTAATTTTTTTTGTATATTCCTTGCCAGTCATTCACACCTTTACACCAGGCTTCTTTAAAATGCATATTTGTTCTATCAGCGAAAAGCCAACATACCTGACAGTAAGCAACATGAAGTCGTGTTGAATAGCACAGCCATTTCCTTTCGATCTTTTGTCCTGCCTTGGATATGAAACTATAATAAGATGATGAAAAGCTCCTTCCCTTGGCATCTTTTTAGAAATTTCCTTCTGGTTGGTATGGGCCCAATTTTAAAATTTATTCCCTTAAATCTGCATCTATGGGCATACATACCTACATAATGTGCAAAATCATTTCTAATCAATTTTCTTTCTTCGTTTTCATTTTCTGACTCCTTTTCTTTAGATAGAGTATCCTTATTAGTTGAAGTGTCCGAAACTCTGTTTTTTGTGGATTAATTTTCACTTCCAGGATTTGTTCATCAAGTTCCCTGGCATTACTACTACTAGCACTTGCACAAGATGATGAACTTGCAGATATTAAAAAGTTATCCAATTTTGCATATTTGCTATTAATATTATACTCCTTTTCCTTTCGAATTTTTCGTTTTTGTGAACCACTCAAAGTTATTTAAATCCACTCATTTTAGGGAAGTGTTTCTTCTTGTCTTATTAACAAAATAACAGTATAAGAACCAGAATAATTGATTCCGTTTACAAAAAACAGTTCTAATATTACAAGAGAAAAGTGAGATCAAAATGTTTTAACAGCGAAGGAACACTCCCTATATTGAAGTGCATTGAATATAAAAATATATATGTTCTAAAAACAATTTTGTGAAACATTTCTCATTATGCTTTATTTGGTTGAATACTTATAAATCTATGGAAATTTCTGTGGGCATATGGGTTTCTAAATCATAAATCTAGACCATATAATCATTTAAAATGCTCTCTATGTGTTTTCAAGTATCGCAATACTATTTTTAATGAAAAAGGCATAACAGATGTACATTATTTACGAGTTCGCTAAATGAAAATGAAATACATGTGGGAGCTAAAGACGCCAATAAGTTACTTTGCTACTTCAGTAAAAAGTAAACAGTAAAAGTAACATGTCTTTTTTTTCTTCCTACCGCTAACATGAAGTATACTAAAAAAAAACAGTGATGAATTTTTTTATCTTTCTAGAATTTTATCCAATTTTCTGTCTGACTTTCTTTTTATCTGTTAGTAATTTAGGCTTGAAAAGAAAACCCACTAAAGAAAAGTATCTCTTTCGTCAGGGATTACAGCAAATTAAAATGTTTTTGATTTGGTTATTGATCTAAGATATCTAATGTTTCAAAGTTTTGATTTTGAATGATGTTAGATCGCCAATTTGAAAATCGCTTAAGAATTGGATTAAAAAAAATGTAAAGCTAATTTTGTAAAATTCTATGTTAATGGCGTCAGTCTAGCTTTGGGCCCCCTAGAAGCCTTGCGGGGGTGTATGTTACGGCACTGTTAAAAACATTAATTTTACTTAAATCAGGATATGCACTGGTTTATTTCATATTTGAAAGAAATTCTTGACATGCACCACAAAGAGATTCTATTGTACAGAGAAAGATCTGATTTTAATTTCTTTTTTTTTTCCTGAATATTAGTACATTAAGGCTATTTTCGCCATATGCACAAGGACCTGAACTTAACGCAGAGCACATTTTCAGACTGAAAAAAGGGCTTAATTTTTCTAAAAATGTGTGACATTGTAACTCATACATTTGTTTTTAATATAGTGTTTTTAAAATTTCAAAATATTTCATAAATAATTAATTTTTCCTTTTAACATGTAAATGAATAGATCATTTAGCATTATGGTATACGAGAAAAAATGCGAAACACATTTTATAAAAGAAAATATGGTTCAACTCGGATAAAAATGAGTAGTATGATAAAATAAGTGATTCTCTACAGGATAGTGAAGCCAGAATAAAATATTGTTTGAGTACTTTTATATCTGAAAAAATATTCCGGATTTGGGTCCTATTCTTTAACATAATACCGAAAACAGCCTTAATCTTTTACTGGTCATAAACTCTAAAAATATTTTGGTTATGATACAGTACTGAAGTATAAAAATTGAGAAATGAACATAAATAAAACTGGAGGATCCTTAAAGCTTCACAATCTAGATAAATTTTCCGTGTAATATTCTAATTGTATCAAATTTAATATGTTTGTCATTGAATTGATGCTTGTATATTATCAGAAATGCTGATTCATTCTATCAAAACCAGTGAGATGTTGATAATACCCAAGTAGAATTTTTTTTATTCTTATGTTCAAATTTATAGTTTTATGCACGATTTTCAAACAAAAAAGAACATTAATTACTGTTGTCTTGTATAGTAGAAATTCAATTTAAAGATGACTCCCTCCTCTTTTGTGGGTGTTGTAACATGATCCAAAAATTATTAATTTTTTTAATTATGAAATTTTGTATTAGGTTTTTTTTCTCTCCTTTTTTTCTTTATGAAGGCCATTTACGTTTTTCTGACCATTTTATAGGTATTGAGTTTGATTTCATACCTGAAACAAATGGAGTGCCTTTAGTGTGTGATATGTCCTCAAATGTTTTAACAAGACCTATTGATATATCAAAGGTAACTTACAGCTGTATTGAATTTATTTACATTCAAAATTCTTATGAAATGTGTTGTTTGAATTCTTTTTATTATAAAATTAATATTGGTTTTTTTTATTACCCTATTTATTTAAATCTAAACTGCACCCCAAACTCTTAACACATTTAAGTGAAAGAATAAAGAAAAATTGTGTAAAAAGGTTTATTAATATTTGATGTTTACAAAATTTAAAAAATTTAAATTGAGAACTAATAAGAAGGGAATAATTTATTTATCTTGCCATTATTAAAATTTTTTAAATACATATGTGAACCTGTAATTGTTCAAACCGTCAGTATCAAGTTCAGTTTCCCTCATGTAGCGAATTTTTTTGCCTTCAAGTTTAAGCCGCACTATATTTTCAGTAGCATTAACATTGGGAAAAAATTTTGCCTTTGGTTTGAATAAATACAGTATTTGTTCCTCTGAAAATTCATTTACTCATTGAACCTAGAAAATACTTTTAAAGACCTATCATATAGCAGGATAATGCAGAAGGGCATAAAATCCTCATGTTGTTGGGAAGTAACATGAGGAGTTAGTGTTCACATCATTTGCCTATGGTCCAAAATTATAAAATCTGTCACCAATAGCTCTTATGTTTATTCCTAATGTCAAATTATTAAGTAATCAGTTGAGCACTAAAAATGATTTGACCATTTTCACATTTAATGATATTGTTCTATTCGTGATTAATGATAAAAAAAGTATTTTATAAGAAACAAACAAAAATTTTGAGAAAGGAAAAAAGTGTATAGAATACAGTTTTGTAGAATGTGAACTTTTATGTTGTATGTATTTTCAGCACCAGTTTATATTTCTATAGAAATGTAACCCTTTCTTATTAAAATCCATGTATGTTTTATACTCATACAAAAGATACATTCCTGTTAAACTGAGAATTAGGATGAAAATTTTTTTAATAACTGTAAAGTTTTTGTGAAAATAAGTTTATTCATAGACATAAGAGATGCTTGGAGAGCTATCTATTCATTGGGTTAAATAGAAAGTAATGCAGGATTTCGATAGACAATTTTGAGAATGATATATATTTATATTTGTTACAAATATTTAATCACCAATATAGTAATAATTTTCTCTGACATTCAACCATCTTATTGGCAACTTTTTTATTCCAATTTGAAAGAACCTTTGTGGTTTTGCAACAAAATATTCATGTAGAGAATTTTTAATCTCCTATATGTATTTATTAATGAAATTTTTGACATCAAAAAATTTTGAAAAAACATAAACAGATAATAATGACCTGGACTATTAGGTAGATGAAGTAGGATTTCTTATCCAAATTCATTTTGTTCTGTCAAGCTGTTCTTGTTATATGAGGCCTACTGTTATCTTGTTGAAGATTCAGAATGTGCTACAAATCACACCTCGTCTATTAAGTAATATGTCATTTAATGAATGAAACCTTCTTTAAATTCTGACATTTGATGATTGACATTATGTGGCTGGCATCCATCTAACTGTGTACTGTAGATGTTATAGATGATAGTCTAGTATTGCCAAAATAAACCATTCTTGTCATATCCCACTAAATGTAAAGCCAAACTCATTTTGCATAAAATCCTGGTTAGGGCAACAATAGACTTTATTTTTGGCCTAATAATTTCTTTTTCTAAATAATGTTTGCATAAATTATACCTATTTTTCATTCTCCAGTCACTATATATACTCTGTAAAAAATAATCTCAATTTGTATTTCTTGTGACTAATAATGTGCATGCATGTACTCATTGCTTACAATTTTGAGCTGTAAGCTCATATGGAACCCAAATATTAGCTCAAGAAACCTCTACTAGCATTTTTAAGTGTTTCACTATTTTTAATTATGTATAATGAAATCCAGTATCTATTACTCAGCTTTTTAATACAGGGTTGTAAATTTACCAGTACTTTCAATTAATCATTATCAAGCCTGCATTGGCCAACTTCACCGTAATACCCAAATTTCCTTCTTAGCCTTTTTAAACCAATGTTGAACTTGACTTTCACTTACAGAGCCTAGATGTGCTGCGCAAATATTTTGTTTTGCTTCTGCAGTATTTTCTTGAGCTTTAATTCAAATACATGGTATGGTGAATATGCAACTAATCATATTTCATCATTTCTCTGGAAAATAAAAATTGAATTATAAATTTAATGGATTGTGGATAAAAAAGGTCATGTTATTAACCTCTGTTAAGGAGGGTAAAACTCGTGCTAGACAGTGTTTCCAAACTTAAAATAATTTTTTGTATTAATATATGAGTCACTTAGAATGGGAAAAAGTACAGAATACTATTTTACAGAAATAACAGAAGTTTGTACACAACTAATAAATTAAAATAAATTATGTTAACATATAAGGAAACATTAAAGGGGGGAAAAGGTTGAATTGATTAATTACCTATGTGTGACACTTTGAAGGAATTACTGCAAATAAACTTTGTTAAAATTTATTAGAAAGCTGTGAAATTTCAACAGTTATTCAATTACTTGCTCAAAAATTTCAGAAATTGGTGTTTTTTCTTGATAACTATATAAACATATCAAGAGTTAAATCTGGCATTCTTTTTTATTATTCATTTCTCATAATTACTTTTCTCTCCAATACTTAATTATTTCAACCTGCTATTACTGTCTATACCATTTCTCTCTGTTTATTACATAGATATTTGTATTTTATAAAATACATTCTACTTAAAAAGAATATATAATTAAATGGAAGTTTATAATTAGAAATATTCCTCAAAGAAGTTATTTTCTTTTATATTTGATTCTCCCCCGTTCCCTGAACATTGATTCCCAAAGTGGTCTATATAGACCCCCAGGGGTGTATGATGACCTGCAAGGGGACCATGTCAGTGAAAAAATAATTTGGGAGTCTGCACACTCACAATAGTGACTCTCATTAAACCAGATCGTAACTTTAATTTTAAAAGAAAACTTAATCAAATGGAAACCAGAATTGCCTATTTAACAAATTTATTTACTAAATTGAGAATGGACATCGCAAATTTTCTCAGTTTCTTGATTGTCACAGACAATCTACCAGGAAAAAGACGTTTTAACCAATGTTCAACATTTATATGCTCTTTTTCTAAATTTTGAAACTAAGTTTGAGAATTTTTGACTATCATAATACTACAGTAGGCATAAATTCATATGATCACATTGAAAAAAAAATCATTACAAGAGGAATCAATCGGAATAGGCAGTAATGGATATCTTAAAAATAAAGTTCAGAAATGGATGTCAGTAATTTTGGCTTTAAAAAGATATATATCTGTTATTTATTTCACTTTATGGAATATCTTGAGAAAGTTTTTAACTGCTTTCTGATTGAGAAGGAGTTACAGTGCATTGAAAATCTCCAAAATAAAAGAAGAATGAGGAAAAGACAGGACACTATTAACCAAAGAAATATTTTGGGTTAAACCTGACAAGATTGATGTCAAATGTTGAAAATTTATTATTTCATCCCCAGCATTCGTTTGTTGCTCAATTATTTTATTTATTGATTAAATTTTAATTTAATTAACATGTGTTTTCTTGTTTTAAACACTGTACTTCACTACAGTTAAAAATGTAAATCTTTTAAAGGAAGTAGCTCTATACCTGCTGTCAAAAACACATTTAAGTTGATGAATTTGCAAAAATTTAATATTAGGTAAGTAGGGGTCTACCACAAACTAAAAAATCTTTCAAGGGGTCTATGAGGCAAAAAAGTTTGGGAACCTCTGCTATAGAATATATAATAAATAAGTTTAAATCAAATACTTCTTTAATAAAATAATGTTAGCTTGATATTTTAATTTGTACAGTAATAAAAATGCAAATTCTTAATAACTTAATGAAAATTTGTTGAAAACTTTTTAAAAACTGATATTTTTTTATTCCAAAGATTGTGGTAGAAATTTTTTTATTTGAAGTGTATTGTTTTATTCTGTAACTTTATTGAATGTGTAATTTTTCAGTTTGGTGTCATATTTGCTGGAGCCCAGAAAAATGCAGGTATTCCTGGTATTACGCTTGTCATTGTTAGGGAAGACCTAATTGGGAAAGGTCTTTCTGTTTGCCCAGCAGTGTTTGATTACAAAATAAATGCTGCCAACCAATCCTTGTACAATACTCCTCCAACATTCAGGTAAACTATATTTAATCTATTATTTCTATATATGTAATATTAAAAAAGTCATGAGGAATACAATTATATATATATATATTCTTATTAAATGATTAAAATTTATTAACTGTGGAGCAATTTATATATATACTTGCAGCAAAAATTAATTATTTTGTATGAAATTATTTATTCTATATATAATTTTTGCAACACTATAATTACGTATTCCATTCATATTATTACCATTCATGACTAAAATGTTATGAAAAGTTGTGGATAACTTACTGTTCTGTTTAAGGGTGATTAAAAAAGTTTGAAATGTTTTGTGAAAAATTTAGACTTCCTTCTTTAAAACCAAATTTTACTTTCAAAATTTGATAGGTTTTTATTGTCTCTCATCTGTATAGAATATAAAATCATTAATTAGTTACAGTTGTGTATTTTGGGGGGAGGGGATATGGAACAACAGAGCCTGTTATCCCCCCCCCAAGTATTTTCATTATTAATAATGTTATTTACTTATGTTTCATTAGTAAATTTTACTTTTAATGTACATTTCTAAAAAAACCTTTCGATTTATTTTAAAAATATTTTTTTAAGTTTTGAAATGAAAATACTTGATATTTTTAATGTGAGAGTTATAACTTATTCTAATAATAAGACTAAGAATTTTTTCGTTTTTGAATGTGAAAATTGTTCTATTGGTTAAAGAATGAAACAATACAAGAGCATTTTTGTAATTTCTAGATTATATTGCATTCCTGAGAAAATTTGTTCTTGATATATCTTGCTGCAGAAAATTTTTTACAACAATGATTTGTTGAACGAAGGGAAATTTGTATTATATTAGCAATTGTTTTCACAGTGTATACATTCTTGGCTTGGTGTTTAAATGGGTGCTATCTAAAGGAGGAATTTCTGCAATGGATCAACACAGTGCTGTGAAATCTAGTCTTGTGTATGATGTTCTTGATGCCTCTAATGGGTTTTATCAGTAAGTACTTCTTATTGATTTTACTTTTTTTCCCCAAGCTTCAATAGATTTTTCTAATTGCCTTTTTCTCACAGTAAAATAAAATGATCTATGATATACTTACATGATAAATCTTGGGTTTGTAGAATTCTAGATAATGTTTAATATGCTATGGCAAAAGCCGAAATATCCATTTCCTTTCCCTTTCATAGTACATTTCATTATTACTGATAGTAAGTGTACTTTAATTAAACATTTTTAAAATATGACCAAGTGTTGTAATATTAATTTCTTAAAATAGAGATAAAAAATATGCTTTTATAATATCAGCATATAAACATAGCTACTATTTCAAAGATTTCAAAACCATACCAAAGAACATTAAGCAACATTAATCTGACAAAATTAGATTTTTCAACAATTTACTTTTCTTTACCATTATTTTGAATAATAAAATTTTATGAAATATTTTAATTTAAAAATCCATACATTATTTTGCCTTGTAGTTTTTGTATTCTAAAAAAAATATGTACCGTAAAAATCCTGTGTATAACATGCACTTTTAACACAAGAAAATAGAGCAAAATTTAAGGGTGCGCGTTTTATGCCGAGTATAAAAATGAGAGCTTTAAAAATATAAAAGAGATAAGCATAAGAAAAATTAGACTTCTACATAGATCAAAATACTGTTTATTTAACAGAAATGACATTTCTTGTGAATTTGAAGGGTTGTAGTTCAAGAGGTACTCTGTTTTTCTAAAGCTAGGAATAATACCTTGAATAAATAACGTCAAAACAAAGCATTACTCACATACATTTCAGGTTTCTTACAGTAAAAAGGGGGTTATTATACGGCGAATATACCTAAAACTAAAACTGCAGCTTGAAAGTATAGGTGCGTGTTATATGCTGGATTTTATAGTAATTTTTATATGCTTAGTGTTTTTTAACATTTATTGCAATAAGAGAACACCTATTTATTTTTATTGAATGAAGTTTTTAAAATTTTTATTAAATAATTGCTTTTTTTTATAGTTCCATAGTAAAAAAGGAAAACAGAAGTCGTATGAACATTCCATTTAGAGTTGGAGGTCCTGGTGGTAATGATGAATTAGAGGCGAAGTTTCTTAGTGAAGCTAAATCTCGAAAAATGATATCTTTAAAAGGACATAGGTATAATTTTTTATTTCAATAATATTTTTTGCTGGAAATGTTACGTGTGACTTTTATGTGATTAAATTTTAAATTTAATGTTTCCTTCATATATATTGACATATAGTTAGTGTTTGTATGTAATAAAAGTAAGATAATATAATCTTACATGTCCAATAATTTAGCTTTAAAAGCCATTATTACAAAAGGCTTTTCTTATATTAACAAACTGTTATAAATATTGCATTATTTTGCTATGCATGTGTAATGGTATTTATGCTTTACAGCTACTGGAAGCTATATACAGCATTGTGTAAAATGTTTTGTTTATAGAATATAATTGAATCCTCATTATGCTCCTATGATTTATACTTTAAAGTTTACTACTACAAGTGATTGTTTGTTTTGTAACAAATTATAATCATAAAATGTTTAAAATGGAATATGATTCTATAGAAATTGGGCAGTTCATTAAGTCTCATGAATTGTTTTTATTATGATTTTTTTACATGTAATCATAGATTTATTCTTATAAATACAGTTTTTTTTGTTTCTTTTTTTGAAAGTAAATTAATGTAAAGAAAGCTTTGATTATACTGTATTTTTATCCTTTATTATTTATTTTGATAATATAATGTATAATTTTATCTACACATAACCATTATTTCAAATTATCTCTAAATGTTTAACATCAGGAAAATAGATTATCAACATGCAAAATAAATGATTGGTTACTTCATGTCAATTTTTAAAATACTAGGAAACTTATAAATTAAATTCAATCATTTTTATATTTAATTGTCTTTAGTATATTTGGTGATACATTTAGATAGCAATGTTATTTAATTTTTTATAGATCTGTTGGCGGTATTCGTATTTCTTTGTATAATGCTATCACTCTTGACGAAACTAAAGCTCTAGTTGACTTCCTAAAAGAGTTCCAAGCAAACAACCAGTGAAAGAAAAGAAAATCTCCTGAAGAATATTTTACGAATTTTATTTGTAGGTTGATGCCGAGATTACAGATCTATTTTCTTTTTAAAAACCTTTTATTAATCAGAGCTCAAATTTTAGATATTTTTATGCATTATTTTTACACCTACGATTTATGAATTTACTCTATATTTATACATTTTTGTTTTCAATATTGCTCTCTACACATTCCTCTTTTTTACTTTTCTTGTTAAACATGTGAACACTTAGATAATTCCATTCTTATAAACATTTTGTGCATTCTGCTATACACCCATGCAGAAAAAAATAAATAAATAAAGGCTATATGTTTAATTGTATTGATTGAAATTTTGAATGTGTAGATATAACTCTAAATGCCTCCAGTGTGTTTAGTAATATATTTATAGCTATTTTCACATTTTGTATGAAGAGCATAGGAAATAGATAAATTGTATATTTGAAATAATAAAGGTTTATGATAGTAATTATGTTAGAATTGTTAGTTAATGTATATTAAGATTAAATCTTCTAACTATAGCTTGTATATGCAAACTGTTATCTGTTTTTATGCTTTGAGAATTTATACAAACTGTTAAGCCTTTTATCTTGTAAATGAATTTTTTCTTCAGACTTTTGAGATTAATAAAAATATATATGCTTTAGTTTGTGGCTTATTTTGTAATAAAATTACACTCCATGATTAGTTTTATTTTTAAGGAGAAACAGTATGATTCAATTGACAAAAATTCAGATAATATTTTTGGCCTGAATTATTATTCATATAATTTTTTATACTTTCAAAAATTAGGAAGCTCTAAGTTTAAAAATTTCAGAGTTATGATAATTTGTATGCTTGTTTTTATTCAGATCCCAATGACAAATAAAAACTTTAAACTGGTTTATCTTGGGAAAAAAATAACTAGTTTAACTTCATTTAAAATGCTGAGGCTTTTTTTTCTATTGTGCCAAATACTTTGATGGATTTTTTAATATATATATTGCTATTAGAGTACATGTAACAAAAGTTTGTATGCATTTTTGAATCAAATGCATACTTATTTTTTTAAAGATAGATGAACTTATACATTTTTGAAGGAATTTTCAATAAGCATTCATAAAAAAAATCAATTATGTTAGCAGAAAGCCCGTACCAACTTTTGTTATGCATAGCTCGACGTACTTGTAAATCAAATTTCATGTGTGTGTGTACATCGATTATTGTACGAGGAGGAATATTTTAAAATCCCTTTACAAATTTTTCTTTAAAAAATTTAATGTTCAACTTTTTGTGGTATTTGAGCACAAAAACGATTTTATGTAATACATGTACATACGTTAAAAGCAAAAAAATTGTAAAAATCATCAAGTCAGATTTTTTTTATAAATCCTACCATGTCCCCTTAAAATTATTTTATGTTATATCACTTCGCTATCTTTGTGTAATATTAGAGAATAGAAACACAAAAATCTGAACACATTTAGCAAAAAAAATGCTTGATCATAATATTAATGAAATCATAATACAATGAAATGTTATTCTGCAACGAGAGCAGTGTATCTTATAATGCTACTTTATTTGTATATGAATGATTCTTGTGTAAAATGGGTACTGAGTGTATTTCACCTCCACTGCAATGCAAAATTGTTATAAACTGAAATAATTTTTTGTTTTGAAGCATGTTCCTAGCTTGGATATTAGGTGAAAATAATCTTAAAGAAAAAAAAAATGTTTTCAAATAAGTAATAAATTTAATACTTTTAAGAATTTAAATGAAAATTTTTAAAATTCCCTGCATTGTATAGTGTTAAAAGTAATTTCATTATAGAAAAAATCAGGATTTCTTTTTAAATTCTTAAAAGTATGCATTTGGACATTAAACTTTACTACAGTTATAATTATTATAGGAAAATATAACACTTAACTGAGTTATTTTTACGGGGAAGATTTTTAAACTGTATTGAGTTTGAAAGAGGTTAGTTACTATTGGTTAATTTATGTGATTTTAAAGATTAATATAAAAAATAAAAAAGATCCAAATTTGGAATAAAAAAGATGGAGGAAATAGTAATATGAATAGGAGAAATACTGGAAAAGAATATTAAGTGTAGCTTTGCGGGGTTGTGTAAGCTTTAGTGATTTTTAAGCAGTAATTCTTTGGATGGATTTAAATTTTAGAATTTGACTGAAGGTCGGAGACTAGTGGCATAGCTCCAATTGGCTAGGCGGTGCCATGTGCTGGGCCATCGTACCCTGACCACCCATCAGGCCCAACGTGATAATTTCTCCCAACTTCAAAATATAAATATAAAAGGTTGGAACATAACTATAATCATACTAATTAAGTTGAAAATAGTTTCGAACTTGCAGGAAATTCTACTAAATTCTTTCCGTTTGTTTAGTGTTGTGAACTTTACTTATTAAAAAGTCCATGAGAAATCTTACCATACTTATTATTACATCGTGAAAAATTTACACAAGAAGCAATTAATTCCTTGTTCCATTCTATTTTTAACAACAATATGATTCATAGTAAGCTGGTTTCCTTTTTTCAATACATCACAATCTTCTCGTATCTGCAATAGATTAATGTAACTTTGACCCCCTCCCCTGCTCTTTTGCAGAAGGTTTTTTTTTTAAAAAAATTATAATAATATTGTATTGTATTTTCTTGTCCATGCATTTTTTTTATATCATTTCCTGTCTATCTCAGTGGACCATTTTGTAGTTCAAAGCCCTCTGGTGGCTGAGTTCGATCTTCCCAAATAAATAGCCTGGGATTCCCCAACGACGTTTTGTAGTGTAGCATTATGTTTCTCCTTTCTTGTGACGTCAGTAAATACACGAGTACATACGAAAAAAATGTATTGCATAAATTATAAAGTTGAACTTAGGGATAAAAAAATATCTACTGATTTTTAAGAGCAAACAATGCTATGAGAGAGAAGATAGTAAAAAAAAATTGTAGCTTTGGAAATTTAAAATATTTATATATTTTTGCATAACAAAATCCAACCAGGATAGGGCCCTCGCTTTTTCTTTAGCACCAGGACCTTCGGATACCTAACTCCGCCATTGTCAGAAACACATCCCACACCTCTGCTATGTGAGGGATAACTATCTCTTCAACAAAAGCTTCATCTATGAAAAATGTTGACGGACAAAACCTTTTCCTACCCATTAGAAGTGGGAAGTGTCGATTTCCAATTTTTTATTTGCTAATCGTTCCAAACGACACCGTATTCATACGATAGGGAATAGAATCTCGTTTAAAAAGCACATGGAGAGAAAATATGGATTATTTTACATAAATTAGCAGCATCTTTCGTATCGTTCCTAAACACTATCTTTTGTGAAGTGACAACTCCATCAGTTTTCTGGTCTTGAAAAATAAATAAATGTTGCTTTTTTTCTTCCTATTATGATATCCTCTAACCCTTATTTCTTTGAAAGGTTGCCGAAGGGAGAAAAAAGGGTAAAATCCTATTTTGATTCTCACCTTGGCAAAGATTTTTAAAATGCGTCGAGACGTGATTAAAAAAAGTTTGAAAGTCTTGTCAACATGAAACAAAGGGTCCCGTGAGGGAGAAAAGATGGAACTGCTGTAAAAATGGAAGGAACAAAATTACATGAATTAAGGTCGAACTCTTTTTTTTCTGACAACTCCAATTTAGATTAAAAAGGAGAAGAAAAAAGAAATTTCTCTCTCTCTCTCTTCTGTCGTTAAAGCATTCTCAAACTTATTGTTAAAAAGAATATTCGATTTTTATGACGAAAATCATTAAGATTTTTTTCTTTCCTGATCGCAAAAAAGTCTATCTTAAAAAACGGATTCGCCTTAATTCGTTAAGTCTCTGAAAAACTATTAGAAAAAAAAGCTGAGTTTTTTTTCTCCTTTTCTTTTCTTTTTTTGATTAAAATTATGCAGATTTTCTCCTTTCTGACCACAACTGGAATCTAGCCTGAAAGAAAAAAAAGAGGAAGGACCGGAAATTAGATGCCACTGTGAAACATTTTGTAAAAATATTAATTTTTTCTCTTTCTTTCGGACGATAACTCCTATTCAGCATAAAAAAGAATGAAATTGTCTTTTTGGCGACAACTGAAATTTAGCTTAAAAAACGAATATGCATAATGAAATGGAAATTAATTCTGTTGTAGCAGTGTGAAACCTTTTGTAAAAGTTATTCAGTTTTTTCTTCCTTTTTGATGAAAATTTCATTTTAATGCAAAAAGCAAGTTTCATAACGATAGGACAGGAGCCGGCTCTTTGCTTAGATAGTTGCTGCCCTTCAAACTTCTCTGCTTCAATGTATTATTTAAAAAAAAAATTGTTTTCTTTTCTCTCTCTTTTTTTAAATAATTATCTATTGAAAAAATGTACATGTATTTGCATGTGCATTTAAAAATCTAACGTTTTCTTTTCACAATGTTGAGTGAAAATTAGTACCAAATCAGGAAAAATTCAATTTATCCGGTCAAAATGCCGCTGTGGAATATACTTTACAGCAGGGATGTCCAACCCAAATGACCTTGCGGGCCACTTCAGAAAAACATTGTTATCTCACAGGCCGCACATAAGAATATGTACCTTTATATCAGTTTTGGAAACAAAAAAACATTTATTGAAGTGAAAATTTAAAACAGAATGAATTATTATTTTCATTATTTTTCATGTATACAGACATAGATAATATAATAATGCAAAGATCAAATACTTTTTAAAATATTACAGTTGTCATTTTCTTGAAAATTACGGTGTTTCTTTTGAATTGATCTTTCGTCACTTATTGCTGAAATTTGATTGTGCTGCCATTCGCAAACGACTAAGAATACATTGCCCTTTATCTTAACCGTCCTGAATATTTTTTTTAAACTATAAAAAAAATCTCTGACTGCCTCTTGCTCTTTGCGAACTCTAAACAGAAAAGGAGGAGGAGAAATGAAATTCGCACTCAGAGAATCATGTACCATCCATAGAGTAAAGGATAGGCATAACCCAATTCGGAATTTATTAAAAAATTAATTTATTATAGTAAACTTAAATGTAACTGTTTGATGAAATATAAATCTATTTTAAGCTAAAGGACATTTCCATTATCAAAAAGGATTTATTTTAAAACAAGAACAGGCAAATATATTGTAGATTTATATATATATATATAAATTTCCCCTTAAATTTCAAAATGAAAAAAACTTTAAAAACCTGATATTTAAAAATTTTTTTAAAAAGAGTTGGCGGGCCGCAACTTACGTACTGGCGGGCCACGTGTTGGACACCCCTGCTTTACAAAGTTATTCCCAGCAACGTTCAGGGGCGGCTCTTGGGCCGGACCCCTGCCCGAGGTGGCATTTGAATATATATATATTTGTCAAAAAATACATTTATTTCCAGAAATATTATGTGTGAATTTGGTATTTCATTTAACGTATCTTATTTCTTTGTATGTTTAATGACAGTTTTTTTTTTATGTTGATCCTTCAAGGATTCGAGGCGAAATAATACGTTAAATTCTTAAATTTAATATGTTTACGCTTCTTTCTCCCCTTTCCGGAATGAGGTCACAACGGACATTTCTTTCACCCTTACGATGTCCGGTGTCAGCTATCCAAAAGGGGACAGGGACAATAAGAGGTTTTGGTAGATAGAGGACCACAAGAAATGTTTTATTTTAGTCTTTTGAGTGTAGTTACTTTTCGTTAAGACAAACGCTTGTGATCCCAACCGTCAATAGGCTATTTTTCGAAGAAATTGGCTTGCTGAAATGTGGACGATCCCTTCTCTTACATTTTACTCGTTTGAAATAATAACATGTAATCATGTCACTAATTTCGAATTATTTTGAATTTTTTTAAAACATAAAATAATAAATATATATATTATGCTGCTTTTTTGTTCGCTGGAATTATTCAAGTTTTATAGTGGCGTATTTATGTGAACAATTTATCTTTTTTAATTATAATTTTTTTTGCTTTAGAGAAGAGAAGGGCGGCATTTTCCATTTTTGTCCGAGGTGGCAAAATTGCCAGAGCCGGCCCTGCAACGCTTTATTTACATACATGAGTTCGGAGGCACCCATAAATGCACAAGAGAGAGATACGCTTAAACTTTAATAGAAGCGGCAAAAACACATTCCATTTTTAAGACATGCTTAGTGGTTAAAAAAATATGATTTATATACTGCTGGCCACCGTAAATGCAACACCAAGAAAGACAAGAGATAACACAACAAAATTTATTTTGTTGATAACATGTTGATCAAATATCAAATGATTAAATTTATAGACTTCTGTGAAGTGTGGTTCCTGCCAGAATCAGTAGCCACAGTAGCCGCCATTGTTGGAGATCACCGCTGCCACACGCCTCGTCATTGATTCAAAGAGACTTTGGATGTGTTCTTGGGGTACAGCAGACCAAGCAGCTTCCACACGTTGCCAGAGTTGATCTGGTGTGGCAGCTGGGGGTGTAATCTGGATCAATCGTTGAGCAACCATAGACCACATGTTTTCTATCGGTGAAAGATCCGGAGAGCGAGCAGGCCAGGGAAGCAATTCAATCTGGTGATTGGCGAAGAACCTTTGGGCAATGCGTGCCACGTGTGGTCGCGCATTATCCTGTTCAAATATGGCTGTGGCCAAGCCCTGAAGGTAAGGAAGAACAAATGGCTCCAAAACCTCGGAGATGTAGCGCTGGTTGTTTAAAGTACCAACAATGCGTACTAGAGGAGTGCGACAGTGATATCCAATACCGACCCATACCATAATACCCGGTGCAGGACCAGTGTGGTGGTGCATAACGACTCTGTTCAGCATCCTCTCTCCACGGTGTCTCCAGACTCGAATCCGACCATCGTGATGTTGCAGACAGATGCGTGACTCGTCAGTAAAGACAACTTCATTCCATTCTGCCGCACACATCCTTCTTTCATCGCACCATTGGCATCGGAGACGTCTGTGATTCTGCGTCAAGGGTAGACCAAGCACTGGACGTCTTGCGGACAGACCACTCTGCAGTAAACGGCGTCGAATGGTACGCGCAGACACTGAATGATGCGTTACAGACTCAATGTGCTGTGCTATGGTTCGTGATGTGACTCAGCGATCCATCACTGCCATGCGTACAATTTGCCTGTCCTCACGTGAAGTGGTGCACTGAGGTGGATGCGATCGACCACGTCGATCCGTCGTACCCTCCTACATTCAACGGTCACATATTCGCATTACAGTTGTTTGGTTTCGTCCAACACGACTACCGATTTCTCTGAAAGATAATCCACAATCTCGGTAGGCCACTATCCTTCCTCTGTCGAAGTCGGATACTTGATCAAAAGCTGATCGCTGTTTTCTACGAGACATAACTGATCGTTTTTTGAAAAAACCACGAGAAAAACACAATGGTCGAACTTGAAATCGTCGAAATCTCCAAGCCTTAAATAGCGCTTTGAGGTCGCGCCACAGGCGCGCGTGATGTGTGTCTGTGCTGAAATTCTATATAATCATTTTCATATATCACCTCCGCTAATGCATGTTGTAACTTTCATGTTATTTGCATGCTTGACTTCAGGGTGTTGCATTTACGGTGGCCCGTAGTGTACATGCAAAAATAACCAAAGTGAATTTTAATTACTGGTGTTGGCACGAAATTCCAGAATAATTTCCACTTAAGGAAATAGGTACGGAAATGTTTTTGAGCGAAGCTTGAAAGTTCTTTTCTCAATATTATGGTTACTTTGGCAATGGGGGGTCTTGCCTTGTGAGCGAAAGAAATAAAAAAAAATTCGATAACTCTTAGGTTTTGAAGGAATGGTTAAGTATTGCTTCATGTAAAACTTTATTTAAGTAATATAGAAAATATTAATTTGGGCTTGATTGCCACTACTACCCCTTCCTCCTCTCCTGAGCACGTGTACGCATATACTACATGGCATTTTGATACCTTAATTATTTTGCTTCATTTGCTGCTTAGCTCTTCTATCTCGAAAGTTTGCCGACCCCTGTACTAAGGAAACATCACAGTGATTTTCAATTTCTTATGTATTTGAAAATGCTTAGCTTTATATAAAAGTAGCTGATTTGCCAGTTCTTCGCACGGGTGAATTGAAAAATTTAACAATACAGATTGAAGGATTAAGAAATTTTTAATGAGTTAATTTTACGTGAATTGCAAATCTTTATATATATAATTCTTCTGTGCGTGTCTATGTGACTGAACTCCTCCTAAACGGCTGGACCGATTTTGGTGACATTTTTTGTGGGGGTTCAAGTGGATTCGAGAATGGTTTAGATTCACAAATCGGTCCGATATAGCAATTAGTTAAAAATATATTAATTAAAAACCTTAAAACGCATAATTGTTTTACCCCTGTGTGTTTATTCCGCTAATGCGCGGCAAGGAAGAAAAAAAAGAAATAAGAGGGGGAAAAAACTGTTTTTCGTGCGGCCAATTATATGTTGTGTGTCCGAGGGTTGGCAAACCGTCGCATTTGTTTGTTTATACCCCTCAAGGATTAACTAAAATATTGTGCATTACTTGGCATTACGATAAATTTATTCATTCTGCATTAAAAAAATATACCTGTTATGAAAATAGCTCGAGTTTTATCTTTTTTATCATTTAATTAAAACAAGTTTAAGTTTTTATTCAGAATAGCTTCTATACTATATTCAACTTAAGGCTACACGGTACCTTTTTTTAAAAATTTTTTGGGGTGACAGTTACAGTGAGAATAATTGATGTTTTGCATTTATATTATATTATTAAGCTGATTGTTCAAGTAAAAAGTCAGTTTGACCAGCCATTATTTTATAACTTTAAAAAATTAGGAATTTTTGAAGTTTTTTCAAACTTTTATAAAATATTCAGTTTTTTTAATTTTTTAGTCATTTTAAGTTATTTATGTTTCTTAGGTTATTGCAAACAGAAGCTAGTATGGATTTGAAAATATATTCCCTTGTTGATTTTTAATTATTTTTCTAGAAAAACCTGGGAAAAACACCAAATTATTTAAAATATCAACTTTAGCATTTTTTATATAGAAAAATAACTAGAGATATTAGCCCTAAATCCATACTAACTTTTATAGAACAAACGTTTGGGAATATAAACAAAAAAATTCAAGGCACTATCTTGAACAGGAAAAAAGCCTTAGGGATAAGAAAACACTTACAACTTTTCAAACTTAAAAGTCTGAGAAAAACGCCTTTATAAGTTGAATGGTTGATGGAGTGTCTGCTTCCAGCAGAGGGAAGCTTAAACTCTCCTGTCATGGAAAAATGGGGAGTGAACATTGGTTCGGCTTTACCTTAGCCCTTTTCTGCTTTAAAATAATCATAGAGATGAAATTAAGTTAAAAATAAGAATTTACATGATGATAATAAAATTGATTAAAAATTTAAGAATCATTAGGGTGTGAAAAAAATGGTGTTGAAAGTGAGTGAGATTACTTTTAGTTATTTAGTGTAATTGTTTGTGAGTTTGTGTAGTGCAGGAAAGACAACTGTGCCGAACGATGGCTAGCCCGGCGACCAAGCTAGCGCTGTCAGCTTGAAAATCCAGAATAGCGAGGAAGAAAAAACGAGCGACGCGGAGAACCCGCTTCGTCGAAATCAGCCTTCAGTCTGAAGAGTCGCCCATTGGAAGATGGTGAGTTCGGATAATTTTGAAGATTGCAATGGAAACAATTTGGAAAAGATGAATTTAGGTAAGAATATTTCGAGGACGATTAAAAAGAGGATTTAAATTATATTTTTCAATTCTGGATATTGCTCTATTATCATGCGAGTCTATTTTTTCAAAGAATTTCTTGATGGCTATTTTCTTGAATACTTCTTTAAGAGTTTTGAGCTTTAGGGCAGATCTGAGATCATCATTTCTCATGAACCAGTCTGCGTTTGTGATGATTCTAATTATTTTATTTTGAGCAGTTTCTAAAATTTTTATGTTAGAATAGGCTGCGTGCCCCCAGATTGGACATGCATAAGTGAGAACAGATCGGAGGATTATTTTATAAATGAGCATTTTGTTTTTAATAGATAAACTTGAATTCCGGGCAATTAATGGGTAAACTTTAGCCACGGCAATATTGAAGTTTCTGCGAATATGTGTTATATGTTGTTTGAACGTGAGGGTTTTATCTAGGATTATACACCTACGTATTTAGTGTTGCGAGACCAGGGGACGTGGGTGTTGTGTAAATACAAATCAGGTGGTTGTTTTTTAATGTGGTGAGAGAAGAAGACGGCCTCTGTTTTTGATACAATTAATGCGATTTTCCAGATTGAGAACCATTCTTCTAATTTCGCTAAGTGTTTGTGTAGAAAGTGTATGATGAGAGTAAAAGTTCGCTCCTTTGCGTGCAGATCATCAGCATACATGCAAATTGTGGTCTGACTGGTCCTAAGAATATCATTTACATAGATATTAAAGAGGGCAGGGGCTAATAAACTTACTTGTGGGACCCCACATTGTACGGCTCTATTAGTAGAGTGGATGTTATTCACTCTGACAGAGAAAGTTCTATTGCAAAGGTTGTGACGGCTCACGCGTCCTTTCTCTAACATAACCTCTGTGTTCTTTGACGGCCAAGATTAATGGCAAATCTTTTCCAACCCAAATTCAAGAAGTGAAACGAAGGATAGATGCAAATAAGATAACCTTTAAAAGGACAGAAGTTTTAGTAAGCGCGATGGCAATTTAGAAAGTTCAGTTCAGAAAAAGGGAGAAGCGTAAATTGATGGCCTCCCAAGAATCACGGAAATCTCGCCATTAATTCAAGGTACATACCATTGTACTCGAGCCTAGATGAATATCTGAAGTGGATTGGACCGTTGCTTAGAATTCAAGGTAGGAAGATTATATTCTGAATGCGAATATATTATTAGGATTGGGGTAGGCGGATATAATATATTTATATAGATAAGTGATCAATTGCGCGATCTGTGTTAACTACGGCTACGTTTATTCTCACTTAATATAAGTTTGTTCGATATATATGTAATTTAAGTTAAACTCTTAATAAAAGTCTATTAAGAATTCTAAAATGTCTCATCATTTCGAGAATCCCACACCTCTAATTTGCTGAAACCCCAGATATGGTCGACAAGATCGACCATATCCTCGCCGAACCGATATAATTTATATGACTCTGGGTTAGGTAATGCAGGCGGGTTTGGTTTTTTACCAGAAATGTGTTTTTCGGGGCCCGGGAATGAAAAATTTTCTCGAGGCCATAGACAATCAAAAAAAATTCAGAAATTCTATGATTTAGCATGTGCTTATTACACCTCGGGGGAAGGGCTCAAGTTTGGGATCTAATTTTCGGATCAGTATTAGTGCGGGATACCGCCACGGATTTCCCCAGCTAAAGGCAGGGGTTAGCGAAAGCTTTCCCGCAATCAAGATAAGAAAGAGTTAGAAGCGGGTTTTGCGTCCCAGCAGGGAAGAAATCGGGAACCAACAGATTTTTTTTTTACGATTTACTCAATCTTCATAAAAATCAGAACTAGGGGTGTCGCAGGCGGGTTTGGTTGATCACATTTTTTTTTAGACTCGAACCCAAGTCCCGGACTATGTGGAAGTTCGGGAACCGCAGAACACGGTACAACTTTTAGAAATATTAGCTAAATTTGAAGGGTATTCTTTCAAATTAAAATGGGGGGTTTGCAGAATAGTGATAATGTGGAAAGACGGGTCAAAACGCGCATAGGGTGTCTAATTGTGATGATAACCGCAGAAACTGGAGAAATTTGAAGTTGGGCGTAGACCAAATAATGGGAGAAATGATTCAGAGGTACTTATGAGAATGGTCGTCAAGGTAATGTGGTTCGAGTAGGAATAGATTTCAGAATGATGATCGGAGAAAAGAAAGGGGATACCAATTTTAAAAAAAAAATCGAAATGATAATTTTTTTTAAAGGGGGCGCAGAAATAGGGGTTCAGTAGAATTTCAGTCGGGCGATGGTGCAAAGGGACGATTGAATGTTTTGAAAATTAATGAAGTTCAAAATCAAAAGAAATCGGCAGTGGATATACCAATTTAAAATTTCTCCGATATGTATATCACCCGTGGAACTTCCCCATGTTCTTATTTTTTTTAAATAACACATTTTTTTAAATCCTATGGGACACCGGAGCAGAGAAATCATTTATATCGGAAGAAATATATAAAAATATTTTTTTATAAACAAGTAAAAATCACTTGACTCAGGTGATCACAGCACAGGAAGCGAAATGTCAAGAATATAGGAATTGTAGGAATTGAATATTCGTATCAGAGGAATTCGAAAAACCTTGGTTTGTTTCATGTGTTGTCGGATTTGGAATACTTGTATTCTTAGGTTGATTTCATACTGGATCAAAGATTGTTTTGGAGCTTTGATCAGAAAATCATTGAAGATTCGATTCGCAGATAGAGAGGGTGGTTGAAACAGTTGAAGATGAAAATGTTGAAATAGATTTGTCTAAAGACAAAAGTTGGAGGATAAGCAAAAACAGGAATTACAAAATTTGTTTAGTAGTTTTAAAGGGTTATTCTCAGACAAACCAGGTCTTACTCATGTTTTTTTATACCATGAAATTGATACGGGGAGATAATCCACCAGTAGTTTCCAGGCCGATACAAATATGATCAGCAAAACAAAGCGATAATAGATTTTTCATATTCAAAAAATGTTAAGAAAAAGAAACCATTGCTCCAATTCAATCCCCGTACGCGTCACCGGTTGTGTTATGTAAAAAGAAAAATAATGGGATTTACCACCAGGGCCAATCCGGAAGCATATAGATTTGCGGTTGACTATAGGAAACTAAATTCGATCACTAAGTATCCATTCTACTCCTTACCGTTAATAGATGATTTAATAACGAATATCCCCTATACGCGACAATAATGTCATCTCTTGATCTAAGAAGTGGGTACTTTCAAATGGCAGTAAATCAGTGATATTTAAGACTGAATTCGTAGTAAAAGTGGCACTTACCCCGTATTTCGGCGTATGCCATTCAGCTTATCAGGGCGGCTCCCAATTTTCAAAGGCAATTGACCTATTCCTGAAACCGGTGATAGGGAAGTTTGTGAGTGTTTACATGGACGTAGTGGCCAAATACCAGCCAGTTCACTCACCATGTTGAGGCATTTAAGGAGGTTTTCGTTATTGCAAGATGCAGGATTGTGACATTAAGCCAGGATAAAATGTAAATTTGGGTGCGATGAATTGAAGTATTTAGGATTGATTATTAGTAAGGAAGGAATCAAAACGGATGAGACAAAGGTTCAGCGAGCCATACTAGAGATGAAACCCCGGAACTCAAAGGGGTATCCAAGTTTTTGGGTATGTCCCAATGGTGCGCCGGTATTAAAATTATGCTGATCTTTGTGAGCCTCTTTATAATGCAAACGAAAATTTAAAAATTCGTCTGAGGTCCACTGATGCGCAGAAGGCATTCAACGCGGTCAAGGCAGCCATAACAAAGGCGCCAGTTTTAAATTGCCGGAGTTTAAAGCCCCTTCGAATTATTTACAGATGCCAGTTCAATAGGTTTGGGAGCAGTTCTAAATCAGGAACAAGACCAGTTATATTTGCTTCACGTACTCTGAACAACGCGGAGAGGAATTATGCGGTAACCGAAGAGAATGTCTATGCCTGCAGTAGTATGGGCGTTGAACAAATTCCGAACATATTTAGGAGCGATGCCAATTAAAGTTATTACAGATCGCTGCTTTAACACGTTTAACGCATGGAAAAAATTTGTCGAGTAGGATGATCCAGATGGGCACTCAAATTAGCGGAATTTAATATAGAATGGGAACATAGACCTGCAGACTCAAAATGCGGTGGCGAGAACGTTTTATCTCGAAACCCAGTTGAAGAGAGTATAATGGGAGAAAAAGTTAGTGTGCAATAATAAAGAGATTTAGTACTTATTTCCTTGAGAACAGTTAATAACAGAGCAAAAGAATGACCCAGAATTAGGTCATATCTATAGATATTTAAGCCGGAAGATGCTCTGTTAATGCGACGATATGTGAAATTGGTCCGCGACTTTAAAAATGAGTGAAGGCTTGTTGTTTTATGCAGGAAACACGCAAAAGCACGTCGTTCGGTGAAAATGCGTGTATACATTCAAAGTCTTTAGAAACGACATCTTACACGCGAATTCCGCGACAAACCAATCGCAGGGCATTTCGGCAGATTTAAAACTTGCTCGCAAATTCAGGACGTTTGTTATTTCCGTATATGAGAAAAATTTATTGATCAATATGTCTCTACATGCCACATGTGCCAAGTTAATAATTATAAAACGTTACCAACTGGTCGATTAAATCCGATTGTATCAAATTATCCATTAAGGATGGATTACACGCGTTAGATTTGTTAGGCCCGTATCCTATATCGAGTGGGGCGCCGATACCATGAACTTTAGTAATTACCGATCATTTCGGCAAATGGGCTGAAATTATACCTCTTAAGGCCTTGGCTCGTATAATAGCGGATATTTTTTGATAATTTTTATATCTTTAGCGTTTTGCAGCTCCAATAAAATTAATAAGTGATAACGGTCCCAATTTATATCCAGAATTTTTGAACATTTAAGTGAAAGATTAGGCATAAGGCATGTGAAGACTTCTCATTGCATATAGGCCGCGAGGCAAATAGAACAGAACGAGTAAATCGCGATCCTAGTGCAAATGATTGCAAATTATGTAAATGATCAACACGATACTTGGGACCAATTCTTACGTGGAGTTTGCCTACGCTATTCGTACGGCAGTGAAAAACGGGAAAAACCCTGCGGAATTATTTTTGGGTCGAAAGTTGATTACCCCATTTCAAAAATTAGTAATGGTTCCGGACGGAACTGAATTTGCAGTAAATATTGAGAAATTGTTTGATAAAGCTAGACTAAAGAAACGAAGAAAACTAAGCATGAAGATGGGAAAAGAAGAAATATTATAATAGGCGCAGGCGGGATGTACAGATTAAAGGTAGATGACTGGGTCTTATTAGAACCCACTACCCTTTAGAAGTTCAGCAGCTAATAAGATATGCGCAGGAATTCAAACAAAAATTTGAAGGTCCGTATAGAGTGTTAGAAGTAGAAATAATAATAATATTGTATATGGAGGTCGGAAAAGGTTAACCGTCAATGTTGATCAAGTTAGAATAATATATCGTCATAGGAAATAATGCCGAGGTTGAGTTAGGTCCTTTTGGATAGTATTGGTTCACGTCAGGAAACGAGTAGTTTGGAAATATACATCCAAGATCAAAATGGTCACAATAGGAAGAAGGTGCAGTAAAAGCGAGTTAGAGAAAAAGGGATTAATCTCAAGTCAAAGCAATGAGAAAAACACGAGGATGGGGCGAGCTTGGCGCGGTCGCATGGTCACTGCCTAGCTCCTTTTTCCAGTAATAAGACAAGAATTAAAACAAAGCGATCAGATAAAGGAGATAAACGGTCACGTATGGATCTCTGGGTCAAGTGGACCACAGAAAGTGGCAGAAATGTAGACCCAATAACATAAATAAAGACCATTGTCATCGGATAATATTTATATAAGTAGGAAGGAAGAACCGGATGGAAGCAGCTGGGGTTCGGTAGAAAGGAATACAACCTGCGGGCCGCCCGAAAAAGGGACCGGGAGTCCCGACCGGCCAATAGGTAAGGTCAAGCCAAATAGGAAAAACCGAAGAAAACTACAGACCTACATCGAGGCAACATACGGGATCAAGGCAACCGAGGAATGAGAAGAGGAGCGAACAGTGATAGCACCTTGTCAATGGAAGTACTAGTGGGAATGAAACTACATAAAAATCAGGTTGTATTGAACAGAACATGAACAACAGCAGTAAGTCGGAAGAATTGTGCAAAGAAGGAAGTCTCGGGCAGTACACGAGGTTTATAATCCAAGCAAAAAGTTGACACTACAATGGTGGCTATATATTTTTTTTTTTAGAACTTTTTGACTTGCAAATTTTTCTCCAATTGATGGAGAAAACAATTGTAATTATGCATTTGTTTACACTGATGTATGACTTCGTGAGATGCGACAATTCTTTGGTTATTCATTTTGTGTTTATTGAAAAATGTTTGTAATTGTATAGTGTGTATATATATATTGTTATATTGGTCCATATTAATGTACATCTGGTTCAGGGAAACGCGGCGTAGTCAGGTCACTAACAATAACAGCGCAGCGCGACTCACTGGGAGTTTAACGGAACCAGATGCGTGGTGGACATGAAAGTTTGTTGTAATTTAAAAATGATATCTAATGCATAAAAATTGTGAAACATACTGGTGTTATGTGAATATAGATTTTGCCAAGTAACTTAAAGTTTTCATTTCAGGGTGAGCAGACCTGAATCCCAATATTATCCTCAACTTGGAAAGAAAACCCAGTCTCAAGCCCATTTTAATACCCTGGAATGGATGGAAATAAAGATATAATTGTAAGTAGTTTAAGTAGATATTTAGAGTAGAGTTTAAATAGAGTTAAGAAGTTAGTTAAAGAAAGGGGGTGGTATATGGACCTCGTTTTTTCCATCAAGTCAAGGATGGTTTTCCCCAGTCCCTCGCCCTGATGGGGTATACTACATATGTAAAAGTGAGGAAATATACCATGATTAAAATGCAAAACTGTTAATGTTGGTCTAGTTAATTGAGTAAAATTTATTGTGTCTGTCAAGATTTCAAATTAAGGAGGAATAGTAAATTTAATTTTTAAGATGAATAATAGAAAATTAAAATTTAAGTTAAATATTCTAAATTAAGGTTAAAATAAGTATTCAAGGTTAAAAATTAAATAAAAACTTAGAAAGTGAGGAGATTCAGAAATAAAAGGGTAGGCGCATGAATTTCTTAAGGGTCAAGTGGACCCTTGAATAAATCACGTTTGCTTCTTGGAGGGTTGTGACGGCTCACGCGTCCTTTCTCTAACAATCTCTCTGTGTTCTTTGGCAGCCAAGATTAATGGCAAATCTTTTCAACCAAATCCAAGAAGTGAAACAGAGGATAGATGCAAATAAAGATAACCTTTAAAAGGACAGAAGTTTTAGTAGCGCGATGGCAATTTAGAGAAAGTTCAGTTCAGAAAAGGTAGAAGCGTAAATTGATGGCCTACCCAAAGTCACGGAAATCTCATAGTAATTCAAGGTACATACCATTGTACTCGAGCCTAGATGAATATCTGAAGTGGGTTAGGACGTTGCTTAGAATTCAAGGTAGGAAGATTATATTCTAAATGCGAATACATGATTAGGATTGGTAGGCGGATATAATATAATTATATGAGTAAGTGATCAATTGCGCGATTTATTATTTAACTACGGCTACGTGTTTTGGTTTATTCTCACTTAATATAAGTTTGTTCGATATATATGTAATTTAAGTTAAATACCATAAAAGTCATAATGGGAATTCTAAAATGTCTCATCATTTCGAGAATCCCACACCTCTAACTTACGCTGAAACCCCACGATATGGTCGACAATGATCGACCATATCACAAGATAAGAAGAGATTACTTTGATTATGTGAGTTGGGGTGTTAATTTTGATCAGTTTATAAGTAGTACGTATTGCCATACTCTATCAAGTCTTTTAGATATCAAGGAAAACAGCTCCTGTTGATTTCCGATCTTTAAATCCTGTTTTAATGCACTCCACCACCCGCAGAAGCTGGTGTGATGTGGAGAGTTCAGCTCGGAAGCCGTGCTGCTGGGGAATAAAGAATGTCGTGGAGTGTTGAAATGTAGCCAGAGCCTGTTTAGAATAATTTTCTCAACTAACTTACTGAGAATCGGGAGCAATGAGATGGGTCTGAAACTTTCTGGTAAAGTTGGATCCTGCCATGTTTCAAAATCGGGATAACTGAAGCTGTTTTCCAGGTTTGTGGGAAGTAACTCACTTTTAGGATATTTTCAATAATTATAGTAATTTGAAAGATAGTGGATTTATTAAAGTTTCAAACCCTCTTGTTCGATATTCCTTCCCTTCCAGAGGCTTTCCTAATTTTTAATTTATTAATATAGGTAAGAATTTCAGAGGGCTTAGGGTTAGTTGGGTTATCATCGAAATTGATATCGTTAGTGAAAAATCTAGAAACCAGCCATGTGTGGTTTTTGTCGTGTGGTGGATTGGAAATGCCGTTCAGTTTAAATGGATTTTCGAGAGTCCGCTAATGTTTCAGCTTTTTCAGTGTCCGAATATACTATGGTGGTGTGACCTTTGAGTGTAGGAATGGGAGATCTCTTCTTCCTGAAACTTCTGGCTAAGCTCCATAAGGAGCCGTCATTAGTGTCCAGAGAAGTGAGCGTTTCTTCCTACTGTTTTTGAGTGAAGTCACGGACTTTTGAGATTTTATTGGAATGCTATTTAGAATAGTTTTTATCTGATGGATGGTGAATTAATATTGATAAATTTTTGCGACTTTATTTCCGAAGTTTAAAGAGCGTTTTTAAATCATTATCAATGCAAAAATTATTGTTCGTGTGTATGGGTTTCGAAGCTGAATTGTAGGCCGCGAGAATCTGATTTGTGAGTGTGGAGAGAAAAACGCATTTAAAGTTTTTCAAGTCATAAAACAAAAACTTATAATGACCGTAAAGCTATAACTTTTTAATGTGCTATTTTCCAGTTTATGTCTACATTAAAACACTATTTTAATTAAATATAACTGAAAGTAATATTTTTAATTCAAAATATATTTTTGCATAATATTGATAGCATTTGTTAAGATGACAGTTTATTCAGCTTAATCTTGACCTAATATTTTCACAAAAGTTTTGAAACACAAAGCATTTATGTGCAAAATAATAATGATGCTAACTTAAGCTAAAAATAGTCATGTTTGCTCATAAAATTTAATTTTTTTTCAGTTTTAAATTAAGGCAGCTTAGGAAGTTATAACTCTTGTCTCGTACGACTTTAAAATACTAAAATATAGTATTACAATATGTTTAGTATAATGTAGTTTGGTACATCAAGGATATATTCAGTTATATCTGTAACATTTGAATTCAAAATACTTGTATTCGAAGTATAATTGCGGTATTGGCTGAAGACTGATTTTTAGATATATCATTTTCAGTAGTATTCCATCTCTTCGAAACATTGTTTCTCACAGCAACCTGATAACGCTTTTGCCGTGGCATTTTCTCTACAGGAAAAAATTAATGATAAAGCTTTTGTGTTATGTAAACTATTTTTAAAGCAAAAATTGGCCATGAAAATTAATCTTAATTAATTAATTATGAGAACTCAAAAAACTCAAAACATAATCAAGCAGGAAGAATTTTAGTAATGAAAATTGGAATTAATAACCATTTCAAACTAAAAGCTCAAAAATATTTTTAATTGATTCCATTTAAGAGTGGAAAAATGGTTTAAAATGAAACCGAAACCAAAATCATAGCTTATAAAACTTCAAATATCTTAAAAACTAATTTGCTAACAGATCTGAAATTTCGTAGCAAGCTTCTTAATGATATAGGTAACTAGAAAATGTAATTAAAAAAAAATTTAAAAAATTTTTTAAAAAAATTCGGTAATAAAGGAATTTTTAGGGTATTGTGTAGCCTTGATTTATAGTATACTCTTACTCACACTCAATCGACAGGTCGAATTGGTGTAACTGTGCATGTGATGACGTCAGGTATTGTAGTAACTTTTTTTTATAAACATTTTCATCAAAACGGTATCAAGTATATTAGTTTTCATCAACTTATTCAAAAAAGTTTGTAATTTTCGGATTTAAGACGTATGGACAACGTCTGTCGGGTGGCTAGTTAAACAACAACAAAAATCAGAGCTGAACAACAACAACAACAACAACAAAAAAACCAAATTTGTTAAATTTTAACTGCATCTAATAGCTGATAAAAGGGATTTCTTTTTTTTATTTATACTGCCCTCTAACTCTCTTGTGGTTCGATTTTTGAAAACACCTTCCTAAGCTGATCTCTGCTCAGCAAAAGTACATTGCTGTTAATTTTGTGTAACGAACGCTTAAAATAGTGTAGATAATTTATATCTGGATGTGTAATATGTTAATATTACTTTCTGTTGCATTTATTTTATATTAAAATTGTAATACTCGCAAACAACGCCTTTCCTTACATTATAATGGCGATTTAATGGAAACTTGACGAAATGTTGGCGATAGAGACAAGTTGACATAGTTTTCAGCGACCCTTTTGGCAACTTGGCAAATGATTGAACGGTGCAAAAGTTGATATGCTGAAGCACCCCCTGTGATGGAGAGCTGCAACAAAGAGGATAGCACAAAAAACTTCTCCACAAAAAAACAAAACATAATCTTGCTAATTTTACATAGTGATCGGCACAACGGTGTTGGAGTGAATCGAGATCATATATATACAAACATTCACTTACCGTAAAATTAGGCGTATAACGCGCACTTTGAACACAAAAAATAAGATCGAAATATAAGGGTGCGTTATACATGAGTAGTATAAAACGATAGCTTTAAAATAACAAAGAGATGAGCGCCAGGTTTTTTTACTTCTACACATGTAGAAATACTGTATTTAAAAAAAAATGACATACCTTATGAACTAAAAGAGTTCTAATTCTAGAAATATATTATTTCAAAAGTCTCTGGGATAATATCTAGAATAAATGACTTAAAAACGTAAGAATATTGTATACTATCATTTCAGATTTCTTCTTTAAAAACGGGGGGCGCGTTGTACGGCTAACATACCTAAAAATTAAAAAAATGCAACTTGAAAGTATAATTGCGCGTTATACGCCGGATTTTACGGAGTATATAAATAGATATCTGAAATCAAACAATATGTTACTGGCAGAGTTTTGCCGTGAATTTATTTTGTATGTTGGAGGTATTTTGTTAAAAGGGAAAAATGAGAGTACTTTATCGAAATAAAATTTTAATGCCATGTGAACACAAATCTTACCATTACTACTACGCTGTTTTCCTGTTATACTAAAAATAACTCACGTTGAAAAAGTTAAACGCCTTAGGAATTATTATTCTCATCATGCATAGAAAATCTTATGGTTCAAATTTATAATTATTACAAAAATGTAATTTCATAAAATGGTTCTTTTGGGTTCAATTTTGACGATTCTGATTTCTTATTATATCAAATCTCGGTAAAAGTCACAAAAATTTTAGATGAAAAAGGATTCAGTACTTACGTATTATCGCATCCGTATTGACGATATTATGTGAAACGAAGCAAATGGTTGCCAATTCAGCGCGTACGATGTATGCGAAATCGGAGTTCCCAATTTGGCAAGTTATCCTGAACGTTGGCATTGTTGTGATAGTACGCGTAAGTACCAAGGACTATTACAATTTTATTTTTAATAAATGTAAAAAGTTACAATTTATTTTCTATTATGATGACTGGCCAAACAATTGAACAACGCAATTGTTTGGCCGTCATCAGCATTCCGTAGAACTTTACAACAATAGAAAAACTCCTCTTGTAAATATGTTAACAATAAAATATTCTCTGTTACAAACCAATAACGGCGCAAAAAATAAGCAACAAAGGCGAATTTTTCCAATGAGGTGGTGGATTGGTGTTTACCTTTGCAGACCTAGTACATTCCCTGCGAGCTGGTATCTCTTTCAAGTGCGACACCATATAGATAGATATTGTTACGTAGATCCGAGGGTTTGAGGATTTTATGCAAAACAGTCTCAAAGAAAATAAACAGTTCTTTTAGAGTGATGCGAATTGTGTCAAAAATCAATCAACTTTAAATACAGGATTCGGCAGCTTAATATTCACAGAGTAAATATCCGAAGGTCTTCACACCTTCAACAGCAATCAAACACATAATAACCAGTGTTTAAAAATACACGTAAAGTAAAGATTATTCTGGCACAGCCGAGGTAATCAAAACAATCCTCACTACCCGCTGGTTTTAATTCAGACTCCTGCGCCGTTCCGGCGAGAGCATCATATTATAAGCGCGACAGAAACTTCCAGAAATATAGCCGCTCGTGACATTGGTGGGGAATCCACTACTTTCTAGAAGATTCTAGAGGGTTTTCGAACTCGCCAACATAGTCGCCAAATTGGCGCCAACGGTCGCCAAAAATGATGCCAACTTGAAACCACCGCACCCAGATTTCGCAGCGTTCTCATTGGATCCGCCATTATAACGTAGGGGCGGCATTGCTTGTGTGTGAATGTGGTACAGTACACAACATAGAAATAATCATAACATAGAGTAATATAAATGCATTAAACATCCAAATACAAATTATTTACACTATTTACACAAAATTCGTAACAATATTAATTGCCACAATGTAATTTTGGCAATCAGTTTCCTTCCTAGAGGAAAGCTCCTGTGCTCTGAAGATGCGAAATGATACTAGGATAATAACTTTTCCGAGAGCACCCAAGCCAAGAAGGTTCTCTAGAGATCTTTAACAAGCCGCAAAATCATACGACATGGATGCTGTCGATTTTCTGCATCATAAAATTCCAACAACTTGGGCCGGGGTCGAACCCACAACCTTAGGTGCAGAAGGCCAGCGACAAACCAACTACGCCATCCAGCCTGCCTGTAATTGTATGTATTTTTCAATTCCTACCATTAGTTCACACTCTCCATATATATATTTATTTATATATATCTTGTTCAATTTTTTATTCGGACAAGTTCAAATACATTTTTTAAAACTTGTAGTGGATGTTACTTGATGTTAATACAGTTTTTTTAAATTTGATTTTGATTAATGAGACTCGTATCTGAAGTAGTGTCTTCAGTTCAGTTCTGGTTTTATGGGATATGGAGCAACAAAGGCTATTATCCCCAAGTAGAGCCTTAACTTACGAAATCTAGTAAATTCCTATTATAGCCCACTCCCTTGGCGAAGATTTTTGATTCGCGTCAAAATGGCGCCAAAGCGCGATTTTCAAACTCCGACCGACAGAAATGGGACAAATATGACGTTGTTCCAAGAAGAGCAAAGATTGGTAAATGAATAAAAACTACTGGAATTGAACTGTTCAGCGAAGCATATGAAAGGCATACTAAAATTGAAAAAATTTGGAAAACTTACGTGCTTATGAAGGAACGTCTTTCTCCATGGGAGGGTACAATGTGGTGATCGCACGGAGAAATTTCGAAAACGCCATCATCCATCGAATGCTCTCTCCGGCGTCGCCATATGTATTCTGCTAAATAGTGATCGAATTCGCCCTCCACATGGTTCCTTAACGATCTTTTTATCACCGACCACGTCACTTCGATGGAATTGGTGTGATCATCGGTTTCAGGGTCCTTAAAAGTCAGACTGTGGTTGACCCGCAAATGCTGATACTCTTCATGCGACAGGCAATTGTAGGCCTTCCAACAGTCCGAAATTATAACGGACCTGGTACCACCCACTCCTTAATAACACTCAAAAGTTCCTCTTTCGTTCGATTTGGCACCACTCTAAAAAAACATTTATTGGAGTTCCTTTCAACTCCTCCAAATACCCATTGACCATTCACAGGCTTTCTCTTTCCATACTTCATTTTACCAAACAGGCTCTCATCAATTTTCCCTTCACCACCGAGTGGTTCACTTTCATTCAAAACCGCAACCATACAGACCTCTCGGCAAAACTTGTACCAGTCAACCACTGTATTTTTATTCACTTTCACATCATTCACAGCAAACTCATTCATTGACTTTCCAAAAAAATGGCGCGTTAAAATTAAAATATCACACATACTCAAATGACTCTTAGAGAACCACGTACCTTTTCTTCATGTGAATTCTCTCCTCCTTTCGTACGGCATCTCCATTCATATCCATCAATCGTTCCCTTCCTTTCTCTCAGAACCATGTCTTTTCCACATTTAGGCCATTCATACTTGCTAGAAATTAAATTTTCACGCATATACCATTCAAGATAATTCATTTGTCCCCTTTCTTCCAATAAAGCAAAAAAAGAAATAGTTAAACTTTGCGCGCGCGCGTACGGCGACTCATTCTTACAAAAACCTGTACTCACACGTATTCTAAAAAGATCGTTCAACCGTGCAAAAGATGGACATGGGGTTAAATTTACGTTTCTTCACGTCACAGGGATATGGATCTGCAATAGATCCTCCATCCCCTATCTGATAAGTATTTTGGCGCTGACAAGTGGAAAACCTGAGTGGGAAAAACAAAGTTCACTGAGTTTGGTAGGGTAATGCAGGCGAATGATGTCACAGTCTGGGGTAGTAGTCTTCTGATTTGGGGGAAAAAAGTCCGAGAATTTTTGACAGTCAACTGGAGCGAAAACACTGTTATTAGTTATGCAAAGGAAAAGGGTTAAATTTGTTTATTTTCGGTTTTAGGGTTCCCAAAAAGTTAACGTAACTAAAACGGTAATATTTAATTGCAGATACCAAGGTAAAAAAATAACGGAATTTTAATTTAAAGATTGAAAAGGAAGGATAAATGTTTTGGGAACTTATCGCCCTGTTCAAAAAAAAGTTAAAAACCGGGGGGTTAAATTTGACCCAAACCCCCCCTCCAACACCACACACACCAACGGGAGGACTTTTTAGTCGACAGATTTAACGGCATCGCTGCCCACACGGGGGGTCTTTGGGGGGTACTGGGGTGAACCGTGACGGGGCCCCGATCCGAACCTTTTCCACTCGGTCCCGGGGCCCCGGCATGAGTTTGAAACCCGTGCCTTGAGTTGAGTTGAGTTTGGGGTTTTTGGGGCAAAGAGTTTTTTATACTGCGCCAAACATTCATAGGTTTGGGGCTGACGGGAAAAGAAGAAATTTATGAAAAAAGAAGGATCGAAAAAGAAGGATCACTGGGGACCCGGGGGCGGATACCGTTTACCAAAAAAATAGTAAACCCCTTGGAAAGGAAAAATCATCAGGGGACCCCGGGATTGTGACCCCCGTACCCCCCTAAAAAAGGTGAGCCCCCGAGGATCAACCTCGTGCCGCTAAAAACCCCTCGTGTGAGGGGGTGGAGTTAACGAGGGGCCCCGCCCCCCCATTGGTGTGGTGTAAATTTGGAGAGGAGGGGGCCAGCTCAAATGTCGTCGTCCTTGATTTTCAAAATGCCGAGGTCCGCCCAAAAATCCCGTGTAGCTGAATAATGAGTTTTTCCCCCTCCCCTTTCTATTTTAACATTGGACCGAGGGGAAAATAGCGACTTTATCGTTTAATTTTCGAATGGCCACGATAGCCAAGTGGTCAGGGTCGCGAAATCATGGCCAACGTTTTCGAATCGTGAATTAGTTTTGGGCCCCTTAAACTTGCCGTATAAAGGGCTTTTTTTAAATTACGCGAATTTGAAGTTTAATTTAAATTAACGAAGGTAATATCTGAAGCAATACTTCACAATCAAAAGCATTTAAAATACCCATAAGACTGAATTACGCTCGAAATACAACCTTTTCTGTTATTCTCTATAGAAGAATCAGGATGATTTTCAAACGGGAAAGAGAGCGAGCTACTCTAACCAATGGCCATCTTCGTTCATATTAATTTAAACCAGTGGTTCCGGATTTCTAT
>BMAV01000481.1:0-13242 GCA_019973955.1 Trichonephila inaurata madagascariensis | reverse complement strand
TGCGAAAAGTAAAAATTTATCTAGTAACGTTAGTTTTTTTCATAAATTTTTTTTAAAATTTAATGTAGCTTTTGTTTCTCATCATTATAACAAAAATTTTAAAACTTTTTGTTTAATTATCCCCGTCCGGTTACTGAAAAATTTTTTTTATTTTTAATTTTCCCATATTATTTTTAATTCGCATAAAAAATTTTATAGTTTTGCGTAATATTTTGGGGAAACACGCCTCAATAATTTAGAAGGGTGTAACGGAAAATCCAAAAATAAAAGAAATAGGCTTCGAAACTTAAATTAAATAAATAATTTATTTTAACGTTATACTCCATTTAATATATTTTTAATCAATTTATATATATAATATATATATATATTAAATTTTTTAATTATTGGAAACCGGTTTCAAAAAACCATCCGTGAACGTTCATCTTTTTATTCACAAAAACCCCCGTATGGCCCACGTTTATTTCACAGATATTTGATACGAACACGAAAAAGACCTAACGGCGGATTTTGACGGACACAACAAAAAGACAAAAACCGGCGACGTTACGATGAAGGAAGCAGACAAACAGAGCGATTACAGAAGATTTTCGCTTTATACCGGCAGTGACTATTATGTATTAGTGGTTTGATTGATGAATGGGCGCAGGTTTTTGGGACTGCGGATTACGTTAAAGATTCAGTTTTTTTTCCAAAAATTAACGTTTGTTTAAAATTAGTACAAAAAGTTAAAACAAAAGGAAACTAGAGGGTTATTCATATATATATCCAATAAAAAAAGGGTATTTACCTAAGTATTCCGCAACAAAATGTTCTGAGGAAGCTTTTCCACCCGGGGTAAAAAAAATTTACGTGCGGTATGATGCAAGATACCAATGCACTTGCATTATTGCACAATTAGTTCAAGAAGTTAAGTATGAGGATGTAATTAATAAAAATTCTCAGGCGGGGGGAAAGCAAGAAACAAATTATTACATGATTAATTAGATAGATCTGATTTTTTCCAATTAAAAGAAATTTATTCTAAATTTATGTTTAGTTTTATACCAAATATGTATATATATATATAAAAAATTAAAACCTAAATTAAAAATAAATTTAATTCGAATTCATTTTATATTCATTATTATTATTGCCCAGTGGCTAGTGGGAGTGTATCGGGTTCCACGTCACGGTCTCGGGTTGGGCAGTGGAGTAAAATATTTGGGGCCCCCAAACTCGGGGGCCCCAAGCCCCAAAAACATACTTAGCATTAGCGCTTTGGGGCCCCGCAATTAGGAGTTACAGGGGGGTCGTTACGCCATTGTGGCTGGGCAAGGTCGTAGCCCATCCCGTCAGTGGGTCATAAATGAGTACCAAGCTTGATTGGGAACTGAACACGGGGTTTTTTTGCGTCAGACTGACCATTTGGGACCAAAAACATTTTCACATGCACTCCAGTGTCTAAGGCCACCAAAACCCGAGATATGCACAGTGGGCCTTGGTCTTTATGTGGGGGCTGTTGGCCATTGAGTTCAGTTTAGTATTAATTATTATACTTTTAAAAACAAATTAATTTTGGGCCCTTTGGGGCACCATCAAAACCTAAATCCGTCAATGAGATTGAAAGTATTATTTTTGGGTTTAAAATTTTCCCCGATAAATGTAAAAAAGTTCTTTCCAATAACTAAATTAAAAAAATTTTGGGATTGCAAGGTATTTTATTACATGTTTAATGGGAAAAACTAAGTACCAACTGTGAACGTTTATTCAAAACCTTTTTGTAAACTTCTGTGTTTTAAATCTCAAGCTACAGAACCCCAAGGCTTTTTTCCCCCAGAACTGTGCTTTTACCAAAAATTTCAGTCGATTATTAATTATGTAAAAAAAAAATTGGTTTTTTGATAATGCATTAAAAATGAGCTTCCAGTCAAAAATATTTTTTAAATTCTTAATCACTCAACTCAACGTTAAAATTTTTGAAAATTAAATCAGTAAATTAATGGGGGGGGAAAAAAAAAAATTTTTTGCTAGCTGGAATATTTTTGTAATGATGAAATTAAAAAAAAAAATTCCCCCCCTGCATAGAATTCTATACGCCCATTTTAATTTTTAAAAAGGGACTGGGGGAAAAGGGAAGGAGTACATCATTATAGGAAAAACCGTATAGTTTTTACATTTCTGGAACGAAAAAAACATTTTTTAAAAACGAAATAAAGTGGAAAATTGAGACAAATCAATTGAACCATAAAAACAAGGGATTTAGGAAATATTATATTCCATTATTATCTTTTTTTTTCCCCGTTAGAAAAGTTATCCTATTTCAAAAGTTTTTACGGGGGGGGGGTGCTTAAAGCCGCCCGCTCGGTTTTAAAACCCCCTTTTTACTGGGAGGTATCGGTGGGAATGATGGTGATGAAAGGTTACGGAAGAGGGGAAATATAAAAAAAAAAAAACCATCTGTTGTGTGTTTTTTGAGGGGAGAGAGTCTTTGAAAGAAAAAAGCAGGTTTAAAAAACTGAGATTTATTCTGATTTCTGTTACGGTTTCGTGGGAAAAACCATTTGTTTTGCAAAGAAGGTCCGTGTATTTTCATTTTTAAAGGTTAAAATTGTTTGAGCTCTAAAATGTAGGGTTAAAATTTTTGTGCTGATATTTAAAATGGTTTTTTCGGGAAGATCTATTCTCCCGTTTTAAAAATTTTAAAGGGGTTCTAATAAACCCGGGGCATTAGTGATGATCCGAAGAGTTTTTTTGGTATTGTTGAACTCGGATTTTCCCGCTATAATTTGGGGTTAGTTTTTTCCCAAACCCTTTTTTGGTGCTACAGCCCGGTTTTTACCGCGGCCCTGAAGGTGGGACGTTGATTGCTTATATTTTAGATTGTTTTGATTTTTAATAATTTTAATTTAACTGTGTGTATTTAAACAAGCTCTTATGCAGAATAAAAAAACAGTTACACCACTGGCGTAATTAGTCCCGAGTGGGCCCGTTTAAATTTCCTTGGGGCCATTTTTATTTGGGGGCCCTTTTGACGGGGACAATTTTTTTTTCACATGTTGGGGCCCCCGCAGCTATAGGGCCCCGGGATTTTTTTTATACGGCAGAGCTACGCTCCTTCCTATGAGGTAAAAAGTCTTGGGAAAAGACGTAAGTGTCTTCTAAATTTTTTTAAAAACTTTTTCTCTCGGTACCCGTTAGTTTCCATACCTTGGGCGATTGGGTGCATTTCCCAACTTTGGTTAGTTTAATTTATGTTGTTGTTGGTATTGTGAATAAGTTGAGTTTTTTTAAATGGTTAATCTTCCCCTTTTGTTTTCTCCCATCCTTTTGACGCCAGGGGAAAACCTTTTCAAAGACTACCTAAAATTAACTGTAAAATAACTTTTCTTTGGGTTTTTAGAAGACTGAATGTACCGTAATTTTTGGGGGGTATAAACGTGTCATTCATGGGATCCTTTTTTTTTTGTCTTAAATTTCAGAATGATACCCATTATTCTGGGAGAAAAATAGATTTTAAAAAAGTACAGTGAATGGGGGGAACGCAAAACGCTTAAGACGAAATAATCAACGGTCCCGACAAATTTCCTTTCGTATTTTCCACGCATTTTTTTTTAAAACGAAAAGAAAATTGCCTTAAGAAAAGATTTTTCTGGGAAATTTAACAAAATAAGAAAATACCGGCCGGTTTTGGCTGTCCTATTGATTATCGGAAAATTAATTCAGTAGATGATATTGTGTGTACAGCCCCAATTTTGGCAGACAAAGACATTTTTTTTGTCTGTTTAGAGTTCAAAAAAAATCTTTTTATGCAGATTCCGGGCGAAGGAAAAAGAATAAGAGCTTTGTTCCCCCTAACATCCAAAAAAGAGAACGTCTAAAAGTATGGCAGATGCACATTCCAGTGATGAAATGAATAACAAAAAGGACTATATCGAACAATTTGTTGACAAATCTGAGGGTAAAAAAAAAAAAAATAAAAAATAAATAAATAAAAAAAAAAAGATTATTTTTCCAAAACCTTTAAATAATGTTTTTTTTTTTCAAAAAAAAAAATTAAAATTAAAATATATGCATGTATGCATGAATATTTAAATAAAAAAAAACTTTAATAAACTTAATATTGTTGGTACATTTTTTGGCAATAACATAAAAAATTTTTAAAATGAAAAATATTTCAGTCCCATCAGTTCCGGGTTAAAACGATTTTCACTGTAAATTTTTAAAAATATTTTAAAAAAAATTTTTAGTAGTTTACCTAACACATAACTATTGTAGTACATAACTAACGGGAAAGAAACTTTTTAATTTTAGTTACTTTTTTAAAAAAAGCTTGTAAGTATAGGTATTTTTGCTGGGGAATAGTTTTTCTATGCTTATTTTGAAAGCGTTTTGGCGACATCTGACTTTTTGGTTTTACATTATTTTTTCTAATTCACCCCTTTTATAAACCCCATCCCTGGTAGTTTTTTTTCCCCCACTAAGAATTTTTCTTAAAACTAAAATTTTTGGGGAATTTTTTTTATCTATTATATTTTTAGACTTAAATTTTTTCTTAGTTTAAACTATACTTAACTGCAAAAAAATGAATCTACGAAAAAAGGGACACAATTTATCTCTTGACTGTACCATGCGCGGAACAATGCTCTTGGATGTTGCTTTCAATAACTACATTTATTCCTCGAATAAATTCATAAAAATTGTTAAATTTCTTACTTTTCAGTATTAAACAAAAAAATAGACCCTTTTTTATTATTATATTATTCCGATTTCCGCTGCAAAAACAGGGTGGTTCTCTATAACCTTTCTTAGTTTGTGCGTATAGTTTTCAAGGTTTGTATAAGAAAATACTCATCAAAAATATACTGTGCATTAACATTCTATTCTTCTTAAACTATGATATCTATCTTGAAATCCAGACTTATTTTGATTTTTCAATTTTTTAAAATTCAGCATATTTATTCGACTTTTATAAGTTTTATTTTGAGAAATTGCACAAAATTTTGCTTGATTGATAGAACTATATGCGGCCGCCCCTTGTTTTGGCCACTCTTGTGCAGTGCACGCGCTGCACACCGGCTAGGATCGGCCCTGCTCCTAGTTCTATTTTTCCAAACTCATTTCTGAAATTTTGATATAATTTTCTAGAGATTTTAGCATACTAAATGTTTTTGATGATTCACACATTCAACTTATTACAATAATTTACTAGCAGCATTTATTTATATTTATGCTATGGTACTCCCAATCATGTTCATTAGGGAAGTTTCATATTTGTCCATCTGTTTCAAAAGAAAAGTTGCCTTTAGTATTGTGGTCTTTTTTCCCTCCTAAATCATATCACGGATTTCAGCCAGGGCTGCTTTTATTAATCTTTACTTTGCTATTAAGGCCTAAATTCAACTAGCTTGAAATAGTTTGCTTTGAACTCTAGACACACCTTTTATCACATAACTTCATTTTGTTTCACTTATCTTCATTAGTAAAATACATGATAGAAATAAAAATCCCATAACCAAGAAGGAGTTATGAAATATCAACGAAATTTGGTAGGCGTATTTAAACATCCGAAAGATGACTGATTCAAATTTCGCGTTAGCTGCATAAATGAGGCACTAGATATGCCGCTTTGAGGATGCGAATGAATTGTACTTTAAATATCCACAATTAAAGTTCGTGAGTGTTGTTTATCGATGCGATTTGAAGTAGTGAATTGATGTTAGTCCAGCATGACTTTAAGAAGACGAAGTAGCCATTATCAACAGCTCGCTGAGTTAAACGAGGTAGCATAATAGAGCTTTAAAAAGGTGGATTCTCTTTTTCACGATATTGCAGAAATACTTGGTACGAGTGTAAACATTGTGTATCAGTGCTGATTTAAGCTCATTTCGGTTCCTGGACGTAGAAGATCTACAAGCTTCCTTGGCACTGGTGGATCTAAATTTGTAACCAGAAAATTCATTTAGAGTCCAGCTTATTCGGGACCTTCCGGGCTTCCACTCCAAGTGCCCAATGGATAAACCGGCATAGTTGTGCATGATTTTGGGTAGCAGTGGTCTCAGAAAGGCATTACCTCAAGACCACATTCTGTCACCACTGACAGGGCTGTGGTTTCCCAGTGGTCAAGGCATCGGATCATGGCAGACATGTCATGAATTCGATTCCAGTACCACTAAAGACCCGCTGTGTAGGGCAGCGATGCACGTTAAATCTGTCGAGAGCTGAAACGTCCTCCCGTTGTTGTGGTGCGGTTGTTAGGAGAGGGGGAGTGCCAGCTCAGGTGTCATCCACGTCACTTGACCATGGTTCAAAATTACGTGGTCCGTCGCCAAAAGCCCTCATGTAGCTGAACAGTGCGACGTTGATATTCACTCACTCACTCAACCAAAAAATAAAAAGGTCAAGATAGTATTTGTAACAGAAAATTTCACATTTGTTGAATCTAGAAATATGGCATTATTAGTAAAGGCGACAAAGCGGTTTTATGTTCTGGAATAGTGATATGCTGAACATCGCCTGTAAAATGGCATTCTGAAACAAATCAGAAATCCTCTTGTCAAAAAAGTGAACCACCGCAAAAATAATCGCTTAAAATCCGATTGTTAGATGACTCCAATTTAGCATACATTCCTTAATAAAAGTAATATCTTACAATCCTAATGTGTGAGTTATTTGTCATTCAATCTGCAACAACCGAATTCAGACTAATGTTACTTGAATTTGAATTACACGTATAACTAAAACATTTACAACTATGCCGAGCAAAAAGTATTTCTTCGTAGTAAATAAAGAGTTTTGTGTTATTATTTAGTTTTATTATTTTCCCAATAAAATCACAAGTCAAAATTATTTGACGTTTATACCTCATTAAACACTTCTTTGGAGAAATGACACATTGATCCATAAAGGTTCGTCCCCCCTGGTTTATTTTATTATTAGTTGGGGGCCGCATGTTTTTAATCTTCAAAAAATCATTAAAATACGATTTTTATTATGTATTATGCATTTATTAGACTCAATACATTGTATACGTAGTCATTTTATATTTCATGTGTGTGTGTGTTATTTTTAAACCTAAAATTTAAATAATTTACGTTCTTCATAAAAAAATATTGTAATAAATTCGATTTTTAACATTACTTTTTGGAAGATATTTGACATCGTTTTTTTCACAAAGCAAGTCATCAATATTTGATTGAAAATACTGAGCTGATGCAATTTTTAAAATTGACGATAAATGTTGATTGGTTTAATCTTGACCTTTCTGAATTTTTACTATTTATCATTAATGAGAATAATTGGCTGCATAAATAAATAAAAGTGCTTCATAACTTAACCATTATTTGAATAACAAACGATGCATTTTAGGAAACCGATCTACTCTTAGAAATAGTGTGGAAAAAGAGGTGGCCGCGGTAGCCTAGTGGTCAAGGTAACAGACATGTGGTCGGTGTGTCATAAGTTCAAGCCTAGCACAGCTGAAGACACACCGTGTAGGGAAGATGCATGTTAAATCTATCGATGCTCAAACGTCCTTCCGTTGGTGGGGTGTGGAAGTTAAAAGAGGGGGTGCCAGCTCAGATGTCGTCCTCGTCACTTGACCATGGTTCAAAATTGCGAGGTCCGTTGCCAAGAGCGCTAGAGTAGCTGAATAGTGTGATGCTAATATTCATTCATTTAGAAATGTGTATAAAAATCTAGAATTCCAACTTTCATAGATCTTTGCTTCAACAAAGAATCACATTGGATTTTCCCAGTACCACTAAAGACCCGCCGTGTAGGGCAGCGATGCACGTTAAATCTGTCGAGAGCTGAAACGTCCTCCCGTTGGTGTGGTGTGGTAGTTAGGAGAGGGGGTGCCAGCTCAGGTGTAGTCCACGTCACTTGACCATGGTTCAAAATTACGTGGTCCGTCGCCAAAAGCCCTCGTGTAGCTGAACAGTGCGACGTTAATATTCAATCAGTCAATCACATTGGATTTTCATTAATTTCATATATGTAAGCTTTCATCAACTATTTCAATATCGATTGATAGAGGTCAGGTAAAAGTGTGAAATTGTAACTCACGGAGCTTTTAAAAACACAGAAAATCTTCGGTCTATAATTCCGTTTCTAACAATAATTTAGAGAGCATATTCAGTATAAATTTTAATTTATGGGATTTAATCAATAGATATTGACAGCTTTCAAAGTAAAATAAGTTTTCTTTTTCAATTTATTTTCGCCAAAGTAATAATAAGTATTAAATAGAGTTGTATCGACATGACTTTCGCCTTGAAATTTAAAATTAAGTTAAGATGACTAGTAATATCAAATCAGAAGGCCAGGTCCTTTATCCATTGTCTATCTTTTAATTCAGTACATTCGTAATTTTTGTTTCCTAAAAGCTTATAATTTTGGTCCAGCAATTTTAAGAATCGTTTTAACACTTCCTGATTTGAAAGCCTTTGAACTTCCGCGCGCGTACAATATGGTAGATCGTTGTATTCACTTTCTTTATCTTCCAGGAAAAAAGGAAAGTGACGCTGATTAAAAAAAAAAGTCTATGTTCTCGAATATAATTTATAATTTTTTGGTGACTATTTTAAAAGCATGTCCTATACTTAAAACTTTGGAACATAGTACCTGCCGGTCAGTAGCGCACACAAAAGTTTTTCTAAGGGGGTTCAGGGTCGAAAGTCCACCATTTTGGTATCATGCTCCAATACGCCGCCCAACATATTCTTTTGATTCTGTCGATTTTCGGGAAGAAAAACAATACAAAATTAATTACTGAATAAATAATTACCATTAACTAATAAAATTAATTGTTAATAACAAATACATAATTAAATTTTACGAAATATATACATAAGATTATAACTAATCGAAAAAAAAATCAAGGGCTATGGGGGGTGTCCGGACCCTTAGGACACCCCCCTTGTGTTCGCCACTGCTGCAAGTGAATAATACAATGAAACTGTTAAAAATTATTATTACCATGTTGTGTATATATTTCTTTTAATCTTGCGAGTGGGTGAGTGAAAATTAACCTCGCACTGTTCAGCTACACGAGGGCTTTTGGCGACGGACCTCGTGATTTTGAGTGACAAGAACGACACCTGAGCTGGCACCACCTCTCCTAACTATTACACCACACCAATGGGAGATTTAACATGCATCGCGTCCCTACACGGCGGGTCTTTAGGAGTACAGGGCTCGAACTCGTGACATGCCAGCCATGATCCGATACCTTGACCACTAGGCTACCGCGGCCACTCTTTTAATATTGCGACAACACCTTTAGTAATACCGGCCATGGTAGGCGCACCATCATACAAGACAAACCAACTTTTTTCCAATGGTAACTTTTTTATTTCTTTAAAACACATCTATTAGTACATTCAAAATACCAACCCCCAATGGTTGTATTATGAATATAAATGATTTCCAAAAGTTCTTCACTTATTTTTCAATTAACCTCGCATCATGAATAAAAAATAGATGAGCGAAATTTTTAATATCTATACTTTCAGCAATATTCCAATAAAGTAGACTTCAATTGTTGATATTGTTGAATTATGCTGATTTCTCAAATTCTTGGTTATTTCATCAACTCTGCTAACTACAATATTTCGCCATAAAGCGACAGGCATGTAGTGCCATTCCACAAACGGATATCCGATGCATGACACATGGTTCGCATGCTTGCATTTAAAATTCTGGCAGTTACACCCTTTTTTAATGTGCCATCATTTCACATTTGAATACGCCTACATTAACCTGTGTGATCTTGAAACTTTAATCAATTAAATATGTTACATAGACAAATGCATTGCCGAAGTTTCATTAGTACACAATAACTTTTTCTTGATGCTGGAATTCCCTATTCTATCAGTGTAAGATGTATCCGAGAGTAATTTGGGACAGCTGTGAACTAAACACGCGAACTTGTTTGACTTGAAAAGTATTCGTTTGTTCGAAACAAAATTTGTGCAAAAAAAAAAATCCGCATGCGAAAATTTTGTAGAGATTGCAACTGACAGATATACGGAAGAAAAATGGAAAGGAATAAAATGGAGTGTCTATTGTTCTAGAGTGCTTAAAAATCTTAAAAATGTGTCTAAAATTGATTAAAATTTTAGAGGAAATATGCAATTACAAAAACGATAACCAATTCACAGTTCCCAGTTCTTGCCTAACCTTTTGTGACTCAGTTTGAACTCAATGAACTTTCTCAAGCCTTTTTTCTCATGTTGGTATTTTCCAGTTGTCTGAAAAAACAAAAAATTAAATTCATTTTTAATTAATTTTTGTTACTCACTTCCCATGTGTTAAACAATAGAGAGAAAATTCATATGCACATCTCTCTAAGAAAAAGAGGGCATGTGATATCCTTGGTTTTGCAACATCTTAAGTTCACAGCTGCCACTTTAATCATTTGTCCTACATTCGTCATTATATCGTTCCTACATTCGTTCGAAAGTTCACTATTCTTGTATCATGCTCCTTTTGATTTTGTCGATTTTCGGGAACAAAACATAGTAAAAAACTAATTATTGAATAATTAATTAGCATTAATTAATAAAATTAATAATCAATAACAAATAATTAAATTTTTCGTACTATATACTTAAAATTGTAATAAATCGGAAAAAAAAATAAAGGGGTTTTTTTTTTTGGGAGTTCGGACCCCAGGACCCCTTGTGTACCCACTAGGATTAGTCAATATGAAATGACTCTTCAACTATGAGTATTCATATAAGCGGCAGATATATACAGATAATGATTAGCTTTTAATATATGTTTTCCTTATTAAAAACTAATCATGATCTATATATATATGTTTTATTTCTGTTCTTAGTGTTATATGTTGTTAATCTCTTGATTCTCCTATTAGATAATATGGCATCTTGTTACATTTAGGGTTTTTTAAAAAAATCGCAGAGAACCCGCAATTTTTTTCAAAATATATTACTTAAGTACCATTAAATACCTATAACATAAAAATTTAGAATTTCGGCAAACTTCGCTAACATTAATAATACTATGTGAATATTGAAGTGTTTTTCAAAAAGGCTTTGTAATGAAAATCATTTAATTTAAAGAATCTGCAAGATTTTTTTCTCAAAAATTACTAGATACTAAATAAAATTAAAGAAATTACCTTTTTATAGAGGTATAACAGTTATACTAAAAAGGAAGATGGGCATTGTTTATAAGGTTTGTAAGATCATAGACACAAAAATCACTGTTTCTCTATTTTGTTTTTCTAAATTGTGAGTCTATATATTATTAAACTGAAAACTTTTAATTTCCCCAAATGCATATTGAATTTAAATACTTCTATGTCTTAGGTAATATTAACCATATTAGGTATCTTCGTAAAATAACTTTCGCAAAAATCATTTTTGAGAAGCCTTTGTTAAGCATTTATCAACAGTGCACCGCCAGTGCCATTGATAAGCAAGAAAACCTTTTATATATATACACTGGTGTGCAAAACTTAAGCAACAATGTAAAAATTTAGCAGATAGCCATGAAATTGCAGAAAAGGAGGTCTGGAGATCAGTAGAGGGAACACGTAAGTCAGTAGAAACGTCATGCGTATGCAAATATCAGGAACAAAACGTCAGAAGCGATGTGAGCGTACGCAAAACGCGTGATGTCGGCGCGCGCTGCTCAACAGTAGAATGAAATGAAGGACGGAGACGCAATTCACCATATTCTCTGCAAGTGCCAGTGAGTCAGTTCGTGAAATATGGCTAGAAGAAATCATCTGGATGACTTCACACGTGGAAGAATGATCGGAAAGCTGGAGGAGGGGCGTACTGTCACCAGTGTAGCTGCAGAGTTCGGAATCAACAAAGTGTCGTTTCGCGCGCTTGGAAAGCGTTCCAAACCACAGGTCAGCTGTTAGAAAGGTTGGTGTGGCCGCCGGGACGACAACTGTAGGGATGACCGATATATCATCCTGCAGGCGAAAAAAGTTCGACAGCAGTCAGCAAGCGCCATTTCTCAGAAACTCTGTACAGCAACAGGTCGACAAGTGTAGCGGTTTACTGTGGCCAGACGCCTTCACAAAGGGGGCCTGTTCACCCACCGTTCTGAACGCTGCCTCCCGTTGAAAGATGGCCGCCGAAGCCACCGTTTACAGTGGGACAGAGAGCACAAAAACTGGACAACTGATCAATGGAGTCATGTTCTCTTTACGGATGAGAGTCGGTTCAGTACCAGAAGCGATTCTCAACGCGTTTTGATTTGGAGAGAGATCGGGACCCGGTTTTATTCCAGTAACATCAAGGAAAGACATTGTTACGGTGGTCCTGGAGTTCTTGTCTGGGTTGACATTATGCTGAACGGCGGAACTGAGCTTCCCATTTTCGACAGAGGGTCTGTAACCGGGGATCGCTATTGTGAGGAGGTACTTCTTCCCCATCTGCATCTTTTCCGAGGTGCCATTGGCCCAGACTTCATCTTTATGGATGACAATGCACTGCCACATCGCACTCTTGCTGTTGAGGAGCTGCTGGAAAGTGAAGATATCACTCGAATGGATTGGCCAGCGTGCTCCCCAGATTTAAATACCATCGAACATGTATGGGATGCTTTGGGGAGACGTATTGCCACACGCTTACATCATCCGGAGAACAACTAACAACTCAAACAGATGTTGATTGAGGAATGGGCACTCCTACCTCAAGAAATGTTGCACCAGCTGGTTCTGAGTATGCGGAGACGGTGCAAAGCAACTATTGTAGTAAGGGGAGGGCGTATACCATATTAAGGAACATCTGCTTGTTGTTCTTCCTGTTGGATAGACAATTATGAGTCATGATACTATGCGTTCAGTAAAGCTTGTTTTTGTTTGATTCCATACCGTATGCGTTGTATTCCTTTTTCAGCGCCGATGCTTTCGTCATCCTTTACGTACATAATACTCTCCCTCATTTCAGAATTTCATGTCTCTCAGATGATTTTTCGTGAAGTTATGGCAATAAACCCACCTGTTGCTTAAGTTTTGCACACCAGTGTATATTGCGGTATTGCTGGTTCTGCACGAATTTTGCTATCAAATGAAGGATGTGTGTAAAAAGTAGACATTAATGGATAATGGAACAATACACTGTTCACTAACATTCTCTCTATTTTTCTTAAATTATCCAACTACCCTAAAATAGTGAATTTTGCCAAAAATTGACACAAGTTTTCTTATGACTTTATTTTATAGGCCATTTTATTAGCTTTATAAAAATGCCAAGTTTATTATTTTCCATCCACTAG
>BMAV01000480.1:64118-85790 GCA_019973955.1 Trichonephila inaurata madagascariensis | reverse complement strand
ATTAGTTTTAATAAAAGTATTTAAATAATTTTAATTAATAATTACTTATGTTTAGTTAATATTAATTTTAAATAATTTTAATGAATAATTAATTTTAATTAAAAAAATTTAAATAATTTTATTTAATGATTAGTTATTAATAATTTTAAATAATGAGTTTGTTTATTTATTTTTTATTTTATAAAATACAAAATAATTACATAAATATAATGTAATATTTAATAAACCTTTCATAACTAAATTTATTTAATTTAAAAATTTTTTTAAATAATTTTATTTAATGATTAATTATTAATAATTTTAAATATTGAATTTGTTTATTTATTTTTTATTTTATAAAATACAAAATAATTACTATAATAATTAAATCATAACTAAATTTACTTAATTTTAAAAAAATAACTAAATGAATTGAAAGAAAAAGATTTTTCGGGTGATTTCCACGCCCACCGAAGGCAAGCGATTTACTAATTGAGCCAATGGATCGGTGGAGGAAATTGAAATTTAAATGTATAAAATCTAAGCATGAATTTCAAAGGCTTTGTTTTCTCCGAATTGACTGGCTATTCGACTGAATTACATTAAGGATTGAACACCCAAAATGAGTACTAATATTACACCAAGCCTCGACCCGAAATGAATTTCCTTAGTCGTGCCCTCTCCTTGTAAGTAGGAACTGACTTAATTATTTATTTATTTTTTTTATTTTATATAACTTGTATTTTTAATGTATTTTGATTTGTTTGATACTAAATGCATCGTTTGATATTATCATACCTGTGGCCATTATCATTATGTTAGTATCTTCCGTTTTGCTTTAAACTCGATTTTAAAAGTGTGAGTTTTTTGTTTTAGTTATATACTCCGTATTTATTTTTAAATTATATTAAAAATTGTAGACCAAGGGTGTCAAACTGAAAGGCCAATTTGGGCCAAACCAACAAGATTTAACTGTAGTGGGCCACAAAAAAAAATGAATATTAATTGAAAAGTAGGCTTTTTTCAAATAATATGTTATAATAAACATATATAAAAGGACAAAAAAAGTTTCGTGTTTATGTCCTGACATTTGGCATCTCTTCTCTGCTACTATCTTTCCTATTTCGGGAGAATATTTTTTAAAAATTTTATTATGTATTATTATATGCATATGACCCATGGAACAAAAATTTGACTCCTCTGTTGTAGACTTTTATTTGCATCATCATACCTACACCACTGGATGGATCACAACATCTTGAAAAAATTAGAAACAGCCCGAAACCTGGAAAAGTCTGCCCACCCCTGAACTAATGTGTTGCAAATACCTACAGCATAAATTTTTCTTAAAATTCGTATTGAAATAACTATAATTAAAACACAGTAAATATTTGCATCGATCGAAAAACTTCCCAAGGTAATGATGTATAGAATAGCATGGTGTATTGGCTACCAGTCAAGTACAAACAAGAACACAAAATTAGCAATGTTTCGAAATAGTATCCAGGAAGCATTCAAAACACAAAAAGTACTGCCAACTCTGAATGGAAGTGTATATATCTGCTTTTCTTTACAAGTAGGAAAATAGATAAATCAAATCAGTTAGATATCGTGGGACACAAATAATAGTTTCTAAAATAAGGAATGTTAGGGGCAGTAAAAGAAGAAAAGAAATGGAATTTTAGACACAGAGAAATTCTCCCAGATTATCGCAAAACGAGAAGTAATAGAAATAGAATGAAGTCGGAAATTACACAGCAAAAAAAGAGGAGTCATTGAACAGAAAACAGGCAATTGGGATTTTACCTAGAGTCTGGAAATCTTGGAGATAGTAAATGGATTTACCTAAGTTGTGAAGAATGAGTGTAAAGGTAAACGTTAGATGTATATTTAAGTTAGAGAAAGCTGTAGTATAAGAAGAGCAATAAAAAATACCATGCTATATATTTTTATTTTATTTTTCAGATTTAATCACATTCGTGGGTGGTTTTCTGAACATGCATAATATTAACAATAGGCTGAATTGATGACTGGCTGTAATCATCACTTCGTCTGCATTGAATTCAAAACTGACATTAAACTTCAACTTGTGAAACTTAGATACAATTTCAATATGATAATTGCATAAAAATATTCAAATATTAAGATTCTTCAAAAAAATTTCAAATTTAAAAAAAATCGTGCAATATAGGTATGTTTCTAAATTAAATGTCTTTTCTTAACACGTATTTATTAGCTTTTATTATATGTAACGGAATCTTTGAACTCAAATTTTACCCTTTTTAAATGGTGAGATTAATTCAGAATTTTGCACTTTTGTCAAGCACCGATGACTGTGCAATAATTTAATAGTTTTGATCCATTGTCTTGATCAGGATTAATGGTTTCCCATTTCCAGATTTGGAGAATAAAAGATAAAATTACAGCCTTAAAGTGAAAACGATCATGTTTAATAGACTCACAACAAACAAACAAAAAGAGTTCTTTATGTGAAAGAGGGAAGGATGCGTCAGTAATTTCTTACCATATCATAAAAAAAAGCCCAGTTTTTCTGAAAATGGAAATAAATAAATGATAGTTTAAAAAACTAAAAAAAAACATGTTTTTATTGTAGATCTAAATAAAAAAATAAATTATATAGTTTAAAACAACTAAAATATACGTTTTTATAGTTAATCGAACTGAGAAGAGAAAAATAATTCTTAATATAAGAATAAAATGATTGCCGAGAAAATTAATGCCATTGTGGTAATAGCACGGTGTGTGCTGTGTACTAAATTTTTACACTAATTCTGCATTTTGGTATAAGACCGGTAAGAAATTATAACAATTGATATCGAGCACCCCACGCTTTTTTCCTAATGACATTAATTTTCTCGTTAATCATTTTATTTTTATATTAAGAAAGTGTTTTTTTTTTACTTTTTAGCTCCATAAACTATAAAAGTGGGTTATTTAGTTTTTAAAAATATAATATCTTATGTATATAGGTTATTACAGCTTAAAAAATATGTAATTTCTAAAAGAAAGTTTCTGTAAATAAAAAACTTGGAAACAGCGAGATGCATGAACTGATTAGCTGAAAACACGTAATTGCATTTATTATGTGACTATGACGTCACAGGAAGTTACGAACTGATTGCCTGGAAACGAGTAATTGCAGCTTTCATTTCACTATGACGTTATTTTAATTTAGCCCATGAAATTTTACATGAAAAGTAATATTTCACGTGAAAGTAAATTAAAAACTTAATTATCCTTTTCTTGATTTCCAGAAGCTAGAAAAGCAGAAAGTAATTAGAAAAGACGCTATATTTCAAGTGCACTAGGGATTTTTACATACATTTCAATACTTTGGAAGTTTAATTTGAATATTTTGGATGGTAAATTTGAATACTTTGAACAAAATTTATAATATCATAAACTCAATGTATCATTGCAATTTTTGTGGATTTTGAATTTTTTAATATTTATTCCGCAGATCAAACTCGTCAATAAATGTTAAGTTAAAAATAGAATAGCTAATTGTAATAATTGAAACACAAATTTTGATTCTTTAAGAAAAATAAATAATAAATTTTTCTAAAATAGATAATAACATTAATTCAAACGAAGCACTAATTAAAAATACAAAAAATTGCACCCAATATTCATTGTGAACGAAGAATGCCTGATTTTTTGTACTTAAATAAATATTAAGGATAACGTAGTTATACGAAAAAAATAAATGACCAAACATTTAATATGTATTATAATTTATACTAATAGATTTTTTTTCGGCACGTTTTTTTCTTCTTTTAATTTAAATTGTCTATCTGAAATTGATCGAAAAAGTTAAAAAATACATACATATATAATAACAATTTTAAAACCTTTCACAAAAGAAAATAAATTTAAATTAAATTTTGACATTCAAATTCCCTGAATTCTGTTCTTGATCTCTCGATTCAAAAATCTGAATAAAAAGTACTAGAATAATGAGATATTTGAATATCATACATTTGAAATGATGAATGACCAATAAAATAGTCATATATTTACAAACTATCTATCCTTTCAAATGGCATATACACTCCCACACACTTGGGAAAATTGCGCTATTTCAGGGGATGGATTTGTCCTCGAACATATCAAGATTCGAATGTGATTGGTCGTTAGATTATGGTGGAAGGGAGCAGTGAGAAAGGAGTGATGCCACTCGACAGTTCATAAATTACGGATTTAATAAACATCGCTCCATTTCAGGAATGTGCTCCCCTTTTTTCCTCCGCATTTCCTCGTAAATCCCTAGGAGCTATTAAACGTCACTTTAGAAAATCTCTGAAATTTATACGAGGTATTTTTGGGTCTTATTTACGCGAAGACTCGGATCAACATTTGCTTTCGTTCGCTCTCATGCGGGCCACGAAAGTCAATAATCCAATGTTCTTTTCTGCCGTTTCTTTTATAGATCGCCATTACACGCATGTGGACATTCACACAGAAAGCTAACCGGCGCCATTATTGGCCATATCCATAATGAAGGAAACAAGACAAATATTTGAGCCAAAAATGGTATCTGCAGTTTTGCACATAAAGTGTGTCTGTAATGGCACAATGTTGATTTATTTTACGACGTTCTTTAATCAAATATTGATAAATGTATGTATTAATTCATCACTTAAACATTTCTCTCGGGGGATTTTATTTAATTCATAATGGTCTTGAGAACTGTAGCATAATTACTTTTTAGTTTACTCGCGTAACGAAAAATATATTCTTAGCCCCACAACTTTATCTCCTAAAAAACTGCAACTTTCGAGTTTTTTTAAAACAAATGATAAAATATTACATCATCCGCGTATTCTGACCAATCACGGAAGATATTACCAAAAATCGTGCGATTCTAAAATGGTTCTGGTTACAGAAACTATAATTGCTATGATCTCCGGAGTGAAGAAAGAATGATATTGTTGTTTATGTTACTTGATCATTTTTTTTTTTTTTTTTTTATCCGTGTTGGTTCTTTATGTTTGTAATCATCTATATAAAATGTGAATTTTAAAATAACAAAAAATCTAATCCTCCAACTACTTTTTCCGGAGCATAATCTTAATTTCCGTAAAGTTGTTTCATGTGTATATATATTTAGAGCATTGATGTGCTTGAAAGATATATTTTGAAATATTCAACTAAATATTGAATATAAATGAATATTTAATTAAACCAAAACAAATAGAGTCACTGTAAATCACTAAATTAACTGACATTTAAGTAGATTACCACACTTTATTATGATTAAATATTTAAATAAAATGCTGAATGTTAGCAAAAATAGCTTACTTTTTGAGTATAATTTATTTTTGCACTATACAATTTGATGTTAATAATTATTAGATTCAAGCTGTAAAAATATTTAAAACCGGGCAGTTTCTATAAAATATTCCATTAAGTATAGTAAGTTTTAAGTTATTATATTTAAAATGCCAACAGATAGCATCAACTTTTTAACATAAGGTATTATGAAACTCTTTTTGATGAAGTGCAGGAAAAAAAGAGAATGATAAACATCCTGTTAAGAAATCCAGTTAAGTGAAAAAAAAATTAATTTGTGAAACTTATGATTAGTAGAGTACGACAAAACTGTCTCTAAAACATGGTCGTAGCTAACACCGTATCAATGATACAGGGCAATAAAGCCACATGGGTCCCAACATATGTAAGCAATAAAATCATAATATATTAAGAGATCCCCAAAAAGGCATGGAAGATATTTTGATACGGGACCCATTCAGAACTATAAACGCCACTGCTCTAAATCTGAAATTTGGATAAAATGTTCGAGATAACCCATGTATCACTCACACATGGGAAACATGCAAAGATGGTTCCGCTCTCCTCTGATTGTAACAGAGATCTCTTGATTTCTCAGTAGTCATTACAAATGTCTCCTGCTGTTTCTGAACAGTAAAATGCCAACAGCACTAAATACATTTATTGTAAGGGAAATGCAGACTATTTAAACTTTTGAAGAGAAATCATTACTTCGACCCCTCTTTTTGTGATGGGCTTTCGTAGGTTCAAAAATATTTAGAAACGCCTTATATTGTCAAACTTTCGAATAGTATCATCAACAACTACAAGTTGGAGACACATACACACAAAATTACATTTTATGTCACATTTGTCCCACATAAAGATATATTTTTGGTATCAGGAATCAAATTTGTGACAGCACTTGCATACTGCAAGCCACAAAATCTGGATTTGTAAAAATGGGAAATCTAATCAAACTTTATTCAAGAAATTAACACTATAAATGCTTATGTGTAAGTAAAAGCTTAAAAATATTCTTTCTCATATGTTTCATTTACCACAATGTAACTTAATGTCCCATTTCCTGAACTTGTTTTACATGACAGTGGCTTAAAAAAGACCGTTAATAAAGCTTGGATACAAGACTAAGTGGACATAAGCTAAACTGGATATGATAATGAATGGATTTGAATTATTTTTCGGTATTCAACTCTGTTTATGCTTGTAATAACATTTAGCTATTGCTATAAACTAATATACAATAATATATTGACTCTATTTAAAAAATAGATTGAGGAATATAACAAATTTGTGAATCATAATATTTACTTCCATCAATAATATAGATGTGCTGATTGAAATAAAAATTAACATTGCATGTAAAATATAACAGTGCAACTAATACTTTAAGCGCTTCTATTTTTAGTAATCTTAAAATGCGGTTTATTTCGATGTTTGAATCCATTAACAAGTACCTACGAAAATGATTTGCATTTTAATTATTTATCAGAGCATTTGTTAATGATGTCATGAAAATTAATTACAATAAGATTAAAAACTTGAAATTAACCATAAGAGAATTATATGCAAATATACATAGCAAATTTTGATTAATCTGGTCATCTAAATTAGATTATAAAATAAATGGTAAAATTTTAATTTTTCAAAATCATATAATTAGTGAATCATCTATTGGAGCATGCTTAACTTTCTTAAAAGCACTGTCATTTTTTTACATAACCAAAAAAAAAAAAAAAAAAAAAATCCAAATTAAAACATTTAATCAAATTAAAAATTTATTTATATTTATTTATTCGTGCTATAATTATGGCTATTCCCTTAAAGCCACTGGTTTAAATTCTTCAAAATTTGAATAAGTCTGAAATTTAAAGAACTGGATGTCTACCAACAGATAAATATGTAAACCTGTCTTGTAAACATTACCTTGTTTACAAATTATTATTTGATAAAATTTCTTGAAGAAAGTAAAAGACTATCGTGATGACATAAATTAATCAAATGTTTTTACAGAAATTAATATTCAATCTAATACTTTTTCTAAATCTTCCTAAGAATTCCTGAAACATTTTTGGCTTTAAAGCTACAATCGAGCAAGAACAGAATTTGCAAAATAACTATTACATTACTTATTTTCTCTTTTTTAATATGCCTTGTAACCAAACTTTCCAAATAGTATGATAAACATTTGTTAGGAAAAGTATTTTTTCTTGGCCACTAAATAAGGCGTCGCTTGACTATGTAAATCAATCGTAGAAGATTTATACTGTTGCCAATAAAAATTGAGAAAATATAGAACGAAATAAAGATAACCATTCTTTTCATTCTGTTCCCCTAACTTTTGATCATGATTTCGAGACTCATTTTGAATTCATTTCGTAGTCATGTAAATATCATCTTATCTGGAAGCACCATTATTTTGAAACTTTTCTCACGGGAAAATTCTATTGTTTCGGTTACATAAATTGTAATATTATAGAACTTTTATTTTGAATTCATCTAAATATAGTTTTATCAACAAGCAAAAGCCTTTTACAACGTTTCTGTTAGTAAAATTCCGTTGCCAAGAATATGTAACACGCAGTTATTATTATTATTATTATTTTTTTTTTGCAAAATAGTTGTCTCGTTTCATAAACATGCTGAATTTCTTTTTAACTGTTAAAAGCTTTAGCTTTTAGAATTAAATTTGTAAGGATCTTGCCTCCACGTCTAGAGATATGGGAGAAAGGATAGTAAGACTTGGCATGTTCAAAATCAGTTAATTTATTTGTAACACAACCACAACAACACAAGTTCAATCAATAAAAACCAAGAGATGCACCCAATTAAAGCAATATGTAGACAATGAATGAGGTACACGAAGTATGAAAAGTCTTTAGTTACCAGTAATACTCACTTCTGGTACAAGTGCACTGCCTTCCTGGCAATCTAATCTACATTCAATCTCCAGTGACAAATCGTCATTTTAGTTATTCCAATTTTTAAATAATAAATATACGCGTTACACCATAAATTTGATTCATCACGGTTCCGCTTGTAATCTATTCTATATATATCTCTCTCTCTAACTTGAAAGCCTAGACTTTATATAGTAGTCTTAGTTTACATATGTTCACGTTCTCTCTCTTCTTTAGAGGGAACGTTTTAATTAAATAGTTTTTAACCGCGCTTGCCTGATTATCCCGAGTTATCTCGGATTCGTATATATTGCTGTTAATTATAAACCTGAGAAAAGTCGGTGGAAGCAGAATTTGTAACTACGATTGGTTTTATCACGTTTTTACTCGGCCTGGAGGAAATGGAAGGAAATATTCAGTTTTGATTGGTAGCTTGCTAAGTTTTGTTAGTTTCGATAATCTTTTGGCGGGACTCGTCACGTGTTTTCCTTATTGTATAGTACACGTCGGCTTTTGGATTAGTGATGTATAAAGAAGGATAGTTTCGTTGAGTGTGTGTGTGTGAATAAAAGTAAAATAATGGGATAATGCAAGATAGCGAAAGTGATGATTTTTCAGACAGCGATTATGAAGAGGTGGACATTGAAAAGAGTGGAAGCGATGCTTCTGTATGTAGCCTACATTTTGTACTGTAAATAAGGAGGTTCCCGATCACCTAAACAATTTAGAATGGAACTGATTGAAAAAATAATTTCAGAAAATCATCGTGAGAAGTTTTCTGACACATCATGAAGACCATCACCACTCAGGGTAACCTCCGGGCATTTTGCAGATGTTATTCCTGCTACTGAAAAAAAAATCAAATTCAACGAGACGAGAGCTCTGCAATCCCGTAAAATAGATTCAGAGGAAAGCAAGTAATAAAAGAGACCAGATACCAGTCTACAGAATGCCAGGTATCACTTTATGTTGTCCCTCGTTTCAAAAACTATCATACAAAGACTAATATTTAATTTTTTTTCCATTTGCCCGAGATAATTCGGGATAGTTAACTAATATTAAAAATCAATGTTTTTACGCCTGTAAAAAATTAAAAGTTCAACTTAAAACCTACATATTTTGTTTCGTTTCCTTGAATTTAATAATAAAATAAAAAAATGTGATGATTTTTTGCAATTTTTTTCAAAAAAAAATTGTAAGGGAAGTGGTTAAGGACCAAAGATTCCCCAAGAGGATTTATTAGTTGAAAGTCGCGGATAAAACCGTCACAAATTGTATTTGTTTTAGACCCCAGATACAGTAGAAATTCTGTGAAAGGCTCTAAGTTGAATAGAAGAAGTTGAATGGTATTATTAATATTTCACTAAAAAACTAAGCCTTTCATAAATTCAAAGTCTAGAAAAAAAGTTTCTAAAATAATCTCAGCAAACATCATATTATGGACATTTTTGAATTACTATAAGTCCTCTTTTTATTTTCTACATTTTTGTAATTCTAGAAAGAATACATTTGATCGTATTAAAAAAATTGCACTGTTCTAGAAAGAAAAAAAATTCCTAAAAGTAAATGAAAAAATATTTTCTTATACATAGCAAGGGGAAAAAATGCGAATTTTCTGCTAAATTATAAAATAGGCTTTTATTGAGTACACACAGCAAATGCAAATTGTCGAAAAAGAATTCGGTTTCTTTTATAAGAATTACTTATTTATCTCAATATCTTTTTTAATACAATTAAAAAAAATTATAATTTTTAAGGCATTCTGTTAAAAATTGCTTTTTCATTCACAATTCTATTTGCATTGTAAAAATTTTAAGAATATAAATCTAACCTAATCGTTTTTTCTTCTGAAAAACTTAACATCTTGATACAAAAAGTTTCTCATTTTCAGTGGAATGTTAAATATTTGTGGAATTATCCAAGTGAAACTTTTAAATTTTTAATGCACTGTCACTGAATAATGCACATAAAAGAATTTAAATATGTATCTTGCTGAAGAAGAATTATACGTTTTAAGAAAATTTTTAAAATTCCACCAGTAATTTGATTTTTTTAAGAATTAATTTCAACGAAAGATATTTCATTACAATTGAAAATTATTTTATTATCAGAAAGTCTTTATTTTTTTCGTAAAAGTATAATTTTTTAACAACGTATTATCCTCATTTTTTGTGTTAACAAAAATTTAAGAATTAATTTTGTCTACTTATGATATGCAAAATTCCTTAAAGCTTAGACATTTCAAGTGAAACATTCAAATTCATATCTTGATACCCCTATTGTTGTTTTTATTTTAGTACAAAATAATGAAGATTGTTACAGATAGATGAGCAAATAATTTTTAGTATTGTTTACGTTTCACAATGCTAAGGGACAAAAACATACATAAGACACATTTGAAAACACATTTTACATTTTAGACGAAGACAGGCAATTCCCTTCTCTTTACTTGAACCCTATCAGCGCGATTAGAAAACAGTCGTCCTACCACTACTTCGCTGGAGGTAATTAAAATTTAATTGTATAAAAGCTAAGCATGAAGTTTGAAGGCTATTTTCTCCGAATTGATTGGTCATTCGGCGGAATTACATTAAGTGTTGAACACCCTAAATGTGTACTACTAAGTCTCGTCCCTAAATGAATTTCCTTAGTCGTGCCCTCCCCTTGTTAGTCGAATTCGCTCTTGGGGACAAAAAAAAATTACCCTCCCAACACAACAAGTTGCACCATCTGGCGGTCGCTTATAGAAAAGTGAGGGTAGCTTTTAAATATGCAGTGCTACAATATTAAATAAACGTTTATATAACTGATCATTAAAAATGTTCATGAAGAAGCAAAAAAGTTATTGATCATTACCAGTTAATTATTTTTATTTTACTATTATTACTTTTTTTGTGGCATCTTAAACAAGAAACCAGAAATTCCAACTTCATGAAGATTTAGACCTTTTTCTTATGAAATTGCTGCATATGGTATAATAGAAAAAAATTTCTAAAAAAAATAAGCAATTTTTTAAACTTTTTTTTTGTAATGAAATAAATATAAAGAAATTTTTTTTTAGTAGGAACTACTTCTAAAATTTTAATTTCAGGAGTTGTAAACTTTGTTATTTAATTAAATTTTGTGGCCATAAATGTCGGTTAAAAATATCTGGCCTCTCGTGAAACAAATGAATGATTATCTTAAAAGAAATTTAAGAAAGTCAAAGGATTAAGTGTCAAGAGATAAAAGCATAAATCAGCATGCCTAATTTTTGCCTCCTTTTCCTCCTAAACTTTCTAGATGCATCAAATTGATTAATTGAAGTGCTTTTAAAAGGTGGTAAAAAACAAGGTAAAAAAGAAACGGCCTTTCGATCTTTAATTACATTTCTTAAAAATTTCAAAAGATCACTTCTTTCCGCGAATCGCTTCATTTGAATAATTTCAAAAAGCTCCCTTTGTGTATTTAGAAATGTTCGGTAATCATACAGGGCCCCTTTGGGAGTACAGTGGTGTAAGGGCCAATTGTTTCGAGGCCTGTTTCCTTCTGTGAACATGGTGAAGTGCATTTTTTTTAAAAAAAATGAAAAACCATGTATAAATTTATTATCTCTTGTCAAAACATTTGTGCTTATCGTTTCTATCCAAGTTAATTAGCGTACTTAAATGGAAATTGTAAAGTAGATGATGAAGATCTTGATAATGGTGAGAGGCAATGAGTGATTGTGGCTTAATTTTGATGACTTTATTTGATTTTGACTCCGATTTCTTTTTAGGTTTAGCTCAGAAGTAGAAAAAATAATTTCTTATTAATGTTGTTAGTATGTGCTGGTCCTTTTAAAACGATTTGTAGAGCAGCGTTTCTCAAACTGTGAGGCGTGCTCCCCTTGGGGGGCGTGAACACTCTTCGAGGAGGGCGTAAGTACATAGAAAAGTCGAAAGCAAAATATTATTTAAAAAATTATTAATTTTCTGAAAGTAAAACAAAATACATTCTGACACAGTAAAAAATAAAATACACATTTACACTGATATATTCCACTTACAAATGTATCAGGTGCTGCAGAATGTATTTTATAATTAATTTATAAATACTAAGTTAAAAACACACAAGTTTAATAATTACCAGCGCGACCCCATGGGATTCTCATATATAAAATTACATACAAAGATTAACACTTATACCGATAATTTGTACGGTTTATAATTAAATTCTTAACTACCGATTAAAAGTTACGCTACTCGTTTCCCAATGCCAACCGTTTTCAACGTAGGTGCACGAATGTGATGTATTGGGGGTGGGAGGAGAAATAAAGAAGCAAAAATAATATTTGCAATAAGTAAATCCTTTGCAAACATTGTCAAGATCTTTTTATTGCACTCCAAACCCTTTGGAATAATTTTATGGATAGCAGTGCACAGAAAAGATCGTACTTTGGAAAGACGTATATATACGTCCGGGGAAATTAACGCTTTGACTGAGCGAGACGTTTATATACATCGGTGGCACTTAAGAGGTTAAAGTCGTATCGTAGTTTTAGTGCCAAAGTATAGTATTACTGAATTCAATACATTGTTATTGTAAGAGGGGGGGGGGGCCCAGGAAAATTATGATTGAACATTGGGTCGTAAACACTGAGACTTTGAGAAGCACTGTTGTAGTGTAATTAGATACAGATAACATCCATATTTCAACAGTCTGAATTATAAATTTAAACTTTGAACAAAATTGATAGTTTGAAGCTATTTTTTGAAGATATCGATTTAAATTTAGGTAATAGGTTTCAAGAAAACATGTTTTATTTTGATTGTAGTTTGATATGATGTGATGGCACAAACATGCGTTAATGAATAACGTGCGGCAAAGATATGCAATAATGTGTAATATAAATATGTGATGGGGCTTGTAGAAAAAACACGTGATAACAACATAAACATATCATAAAATGTAATATAAACATATGATAGTGTGTTATTAAAGAAGCGATATTTTGTAATATAAACATGAGGTAACATGTAGCTTCAGCATGTGATGACTGATAACGTGTAGCTTAAACAAGCGATAACATGTTATCGCAAACATCTGATAACGTATAGCATAAACATGTCATAACATGTGGCCAAAAAATATGACAGCGTATAGCGCAATCTTGCGTTAATGTGTAGCTAAAACATCTGATAGTGTATAACGTTATTATTTTTTCTAAGTATCGTGTCATTTTGAAAGTTGTATTTAGTCTTGAATCTGTTAAATACTATTCAGAGAAATAGAGATGAAGATAGTTATAGAACATGAAAATGTAACTTGGATTAACTTAGTTTAATTTACATCAATATTCAGAATATACTGCGGCAAATTAAGTAAATATATCATTACATAATGTTGTTCAAAACTCTGATACACAAGAGCTCAAATTCAAGTGCTTAAACCAGTAAACATTTAAATGGACTTAAGATATTAATTATTTTTTCTTGAATTTCTTTTCGATTATAGATAATGTACTTACTACATTCATAATACCACTGTTTATATTAAATGAAATTTTGTCTTCTAAGGTCAAATATCCATTTATATTATTTGTATATTTTACTAGGATTATACTTACTATGGATATTTATAATAATATATATTATTACTAAATAGATACGTAATATGATCGTGGTACTTTTTTGACACTCTATAAAAACTATAACATTTTCATTATTCATATACCTAACACAGCGTTTCTCAAAGGGGCGCGCCTCCTAGAGGGGCGTGACCACTCTACGAGGGGCCGCGAGCATATTGAAAAGTCGAAAATAAAAGATTACTTTAAAAAATTATTAATTTACTGAGAGTAAACAAACAAAATACATCCTGACGCAATAAAAAATGAAATACACATTTACATATAATACACTTATAAATATATCAATATTGTACAATGTATTTTGTAATTAATTTAACAATACTAAGTTAAGAACAAGTTGGATAATTACCATTGACCCCATAGACTTGTATTAATACTTATCTTGTAAATTTGTACGGCTTCCAAATAATCCCTTAACTGCCAATTAAAAGTTACGTTATTCGCTCCCCAATGCCACCATTTTTCACATAGACGCGCGAATGTGATCTTTTTTTAGGGGGGGGGGGGAGAGGAAGGAAAACCTCTCTGAAATAAGTAAATCCTTCTTAAACACTATCAAAGTACTTTAATTGCATTCACAAGCTTTCTGAATAATTTTATGGATAGCATTGTACAGAAAAGTACATACTTTGGAAGGGCGTATATATACGTCCAGAAAATTAATGATTTGGCTGGACGAGACGTTTATATGCTCAAAGAGTTGTATTAAAGAATTCAATACATTGTCATTGTATGGAGGGGGGTGCGATGAAAAATAAGATTGAATACTGGGTCGCGAATATTGAAAGTTTGAGAAGCACTGATCTAACAAAAGAGGTAGTCACATATTATCTACAGTTGTATTATCGAAGTAAAATAATAATAATGCTACTCAATTACGATTTGAAAAATAGTTCAAATAGTTCATACTATAAAATGAAAATAACAGTGATATTATTAGAAAACTTGCTTATATTTTGAAGATTTTGAATTTGATCAAATTATTCTCGGATCAAATACTGCTTTTAAGATGAAATTTAAGTAAAAAAATTAACCCAATTATTTTTGCTGATAATATTAATGAGAGCTTATTCAGTAAACTAAACACTGATTCTATAACAAGGAATAATTAGAAGATATAAAAGCATTCAACTATTTTTAATGTCAACATTAAAGGAAAAATATTTTCGAACAACATTGGTTCAAGATATAGTTCTGTTCTTATTGAAAATATCTTATATATTGAACAAACTAATACCTTAACTAGTATATAATAAAATAGAAACATTTGTTTTAGTATGAATTATTTTAAAAGAAATTGGCATAAACTTTATAATTGTGGAAGTAAAACTCAATTTAACTTAATTTAATATTTGAATAAATTATTTACATACATTGAAATACTTAATATTACAAATGTAAATTCCATTTAAGATGGCGTAGCTTGTTTGAAGTTTTGATGAATCAGATGATCTCTCTTACGTGGAAGGACAACAATCTGTTAGAGAATATTGCCTATAACTGTATCTATCCTACTTTTATTGCAGCAGAAAGTCAAAATATTTCTAAAAAAACGATGTATATTGATAACGCAGCAGAACATTTACATGCCCACACAAACGCACGAACGCACGCAAACACACACACAATATATATAATAATTACAATGACACAAATTTAAATCGAAGTATTAAATAAGAATATATAGCAAGACAGTAAAATAATCACTGTAGTATAATAAACATTTAGACTTAGGATTGAGATTGCAGGATATATATGTAGAAAAAAAATAAATTAGAATTTTCTTTTTATGAAAGTATGCGTTGATATGTAATATAACTTGTGTGTCTAAGTTAAAAATTTCAGGTTGAAATGTTTGCTTAAAAACAAACAAAAATATTCACAAAGTAAACAGTTATTTTTGATAATTATACTTAAAGGAATTCTAGTTGCTGTAAGGTAATATATTGAAAAGAAATAATTATATAAATTAAGTGATTTTGAGAAAAAAATTATATTCTATGCTCATAACATATTTTAACCAACCGATACAACTAACAATATGAATAATTTATTAATGTTGTTGTTGTTTCCAATCCCCTTTTAGCAGGAAAGCCAACGCCAAGTCCATTTGACTTTTCCGCATGATAGTGTCACACACCAGGTCTTGATCTTCAAACAACTGTAGCAGGGAAATGCCCCAGCAGTCCAAAAGATAAGCAGGAGAAGCAAGAACAGGTAAAGAAACATTTTACCCTGCACAAAAGTCATATTACGCAGGTAACCACTTCTAAAGCACGCCAAGACCGTCTGATGTGAGCCCTGGAACTCCTGCACTGTAGAGATAGGCCAGAACTCTTAGCTGCGTACCAGAGGTGAGCAGGAGGGTTTCGCCAAGTTCCTTCTAGTTCTTTGGAGGAAATGAATTTCCGAATGGTTTAAGACAGTAGAACTTGGGTTAGAGAGAACACAACCCATACCAGCCAACTCATCAGTAGCTTCGTTCCCAGACACACCCACATGTGATGTTATCCACTGGAGACATACTTGTTTCCTCTGACCGAGCCTAACTAATTTGGATAAAATATCTTGACCAGAACTGTCCATAATTTTTGGCCAATTCTTCAAAAATTGGTTGGAGCTTCTGCTGAATATCAGGATCCAGATACTGTCCTTATAAGAGTTGAGAGCATTATCGAGAGCACCACTAATAGCAATGAGTTCCGATTTTAAGACGGAACAGTGATCAGGATTCCTGATGCTGTTTTAACATAATTCTCAGGAGTATCACTAAAAATACCACACTCCCTGCTCTACCCGTATCCGAACGAATACCATTTGTGTAAATAATCAAGACTTGATCGTGATGTCATTAAATATTTCAAGTGCCAGTTGTCTGAGTAATTCCGGATGGCTGCTATGCTTGGGAGTATACTGGTCAGTAATTCCTCCCGGAATTCAACATGATTAAAAGAATCAATTGGTGTGATGCAGCTAAAATGTGTAGATGTGTCCACATTGAAATCAATAAAATCACGTTTACACATGTAATTAAGGGGACTGTCTCGCTTTAAACGTTGGTTACTTGTCCAATTTAAAATGAAAGAAGAGGTTCTATTGAAGGAATCAAAGCTTTTAATTTTGTTAAAATACCTATAATTTATTAATAATAAATTTAACTGTAAACTTTTAAGAGAAGTAGGTGAATAAAGGTTTTCATAAAGAAAACAAAATAGGTGATATTTATTGAAAGATATATTTATTTATACACAGGGAAAATAATTTTTTTTAAATGTTTCAAGCCAAAGCAATTGCAATATTGCCTTCTTTTTGTTAAGCCCTTAAAAATTACAACTTATAACTTCTTTTTTTTCTCTCTCTCTTTTTTTTTTTGTCCTTTGAAACGCTACTTTCTTTTTCAACTTTCAGCATATATAATTGTATATTTTTCTATTTTTATTTTTGTTTTAAAATTCATTACTCGCTATTTTGCCATATTATTTACAACTAATTTAAGCTTTTTATTGGTCTAAGCTCAAAGATTTTCTCATAAAAATGCGAACAATAAAGTATTTACTTGTACTTTTCCTTTGAACATTTACAATTTATATGATATTTATCACGCTACAAAATCAATTTATGTTTTAAATAAAAACTAATAAACAACTAATTAATTTAGTTCCGTTTATGGTAAAATTAAATAGCAATCATAAAAAAGAACTATTATTGATAGTTAAAAGAAATAATTGGACATAGCACGTAATTACAAATTGAATAATTTAGAGAATACAGTTAGGAACAGCCTGTAATGATGAATGGTATAATTTAATTGAAAGAAAAGAATTGTCCACGAATGCTTTCATTAAGCCTCATGATTTATTCATCTACAGTAGCGGGCTAAAGGAATATTGAATAAGTCATAATTTAGACCAAACATTTGAGGAAATAACTAATGTTTAATATACTTCGTCACGAAAGAAAGTTTTTTCGTCAGTGAATGCAAAACATGTGCGTAACTATGAACATATTATTTATAAATCCAATACGGGTAACGACTTAAAACTTGATAATTAAATAAGACTTTATATTTTGTACTTGGTTTAAATACAGTAAATGTGTTGTATTTATTTCTTTTACATAATCTCTATTATTCTATATTAGGGATCGGCAACCTATGGCACGTATGCCACATGTGGCACGTGGTACAATTTTCAGTGGTATGCTGCACTAGTCTAAAAATTCGTTACACACACACACAATTTTTGGGATTTTATATAAATATAAAGAAGTTATTCATATAACCCTACTATATAATGTTGTTGTTGCCATGCATTTTATCCTGGGATACATATGAAAGACGAAAGATGGAAGAACAGAACCATACTATACAGACGCAGAAGAATACATACGATGATCACAGTATCGAACAGAAGAGGTGCACTGCTTTCCATTGTAGACAGGAATCCATTTCAGATGAAAGCCTGACTTCTTTCCCTGAAGATACATCCATACCTTATTCTGGATTCGAACCTGAGCCCACTCGGTTACAAGCCGAGGGTCATATCTACAATATTGGCTGGGCGTCACTACTATACTTTACTTAACGCATAATTTACATTAGACTCTCACAAACTTAAATACTGGGAAATTGTTCAGGTGAAAATAAAGTACACCATGTATCAAACTTTACAATTTTTACAAAATAACTTTTTTTCTATGAAATTCCATAATGCATGAGTAATGAAGTTAAATATTACAATCATCTTCACACACCAAGCGTAAACGTTACATTTTATAGCATACATAGTCTTGCTTACTCGAGAAAATCGAGCTCACCCAAAAGGTTTCGAGATGCGTACCGACCCTCCGAGAAGTTACTTTATTCTTGTGTATTAAACAAAAAGCTTACATTCTGTAAATTATATCTTATAAGACATCTTAAGGAACATAAATAATAGTTTCACCAACTTAATTCTAATAGATTTTTTTTTTAAAAAAAATGCCAGTATTTGTTTATAAATTAAAAGTTTCAGTGATGGTTAATTAAAAGAATATGTTTGAAATGTTGGAAGAAAATAACCATAATTTAAAATTTGTAAAAAAGAACAGCCAATGAAACGAAATATGTTTTATGTATGCGTATATGTCATACCAAACACTATATATGTCTAAATACACTAACTTTAATCTATAACTAACTAAAATCAATAACAAAAGAATTCACGATAGGGAATTCAAAATATTTTAGAATATACAGTTTAGTGAAGTTCTCAAAAACAATTCCAAAGACATTTCCAGTTTTAAAAGTTTAAATAAGGAACATGTATAACTTTTGCTGTATAAAATTCAACACGAAGCTTTATTAAGAAAGTGCATTTCCTTATGGAATTCTGATGTTTACCACGTGGACCAAATACACATTTATGTAATGTATGGTGGCAGAAGTAGACAACATCAAGTATGTTTAAATTCTATTTTACCTCCTTTTTTATTAAAAGTTTTGCTGTATTGTTTTTAAAAGTTTTTGGAGTAAACACATTTTTCTGTTCGTAGACACATATTTCAGACAGCTTTAAAGGAATAAAACCTGTAAAAATATCTGCAGTATGTAGACACATATTTCAGAAAGGTTTTTGCAAACAAAATAAAAAAAAAAAAAAAAATGAGCCACGTGGGAAGGAAGAAAATATATTTTCTTCTGCTTTTTTCTTTAAAAAACATAATTTGATTCTATAAATCTTAAAAGAATTTAGAGAAGAATTAAAAGGACTTGACTGAAAACGAAATGTTCTTGTTTTGCTTGTTTACTAGAAAATAGATGTATAATATTCAATGTTAAGTTGAAAGGATAATGTGTGTAAGAGTTCTCCATTTAAATTTTCTTGCTAAAGACTTTCTTTAATTTATAACAAGTCTTGAACCCTGAAATAAATCGCTTGATAATTAAATATTTTTGTTCACCTGCCTGAATGGAAATATCTATTTACTTTTAAACCACAAATTTATCTTCTCAAAAACTGCCACGTTGACGCTTTTAAAAAAAAGATTATGTAGCGACTTACTTAATATTAGATTAACCCTTGACTTCACACTGTTGCATTACTGCAATACATGATTTATTTTAATTAAACAGAATCAATATATTTTTTTAATTACCTACATATCACTTATCTGAGAAGAAAAAGATTACTGCAACGAAATACATGCTAATTTTGTCACTAGATGGAAGTACATTTTTTACAAAAATCACAATTATAAAAATCTCTGATGCCTCGAGAACTGCGATTTTGCTATAAAAAGAATCCATTATATTTTATGCTTCCCCTTGTTTATTGACGAAATAAATTACCTGGTATGAAATTTAAACATTTTATGATGAATATAAACGAATCATATATATATAAAAAGATTTGTAATTTACAGCACTACTGCGCAATATTGGACTTCTGCAACAAACAAAAAAAATAACTGAAATTCAATTTAAAACTGCTTAATTTTTTTCTTCATACATATTTTTCCCTTTTATTATTACTTGAGAACTAGCTGATGTAATATTTTCATAGAAATTTAAAGAAATTGCGAAGTTAAGGGTTAAAGAATGGAAATCACAAGCTTCCAATAGGCAAAGGTATCGAAGCTGGTATCTCTGGAACGGAAGATAACTTCTTTATTCAATGTCTAATATTCTTGCATGTTAGTGGCGCTTTTTGCACACACACTAATATGAGTTCATTAATATTATTAATTTCAAAACAATAATTTTTGTAAATCTCTTCTACTCAGAAACATGCATCATAATTAACAGTTAATAAAGAAATAATAGAAATTTAAATTCGTGGTACAAGCCATAAAATTTTGTACTGGGCACTGTGTCACATACTTTACGGGGGAAAGTAAACGGGGAGGCTAACAGGAAATATACAAGTAAGGAAAAAGAAACGGAGCTATTGGCTGATTCTTCTGCTGGAAGAAGACAATCATTCAACAATATTTATCTAAATATTGGAAGATGGGTCCGAGAGGGAAAATATTAAGCATGTCGAAAAGGCCGACATGTATTACACGCATAAGGGGGTAAATGGCAACCGAAGCGCTGCACTACGAGTGCATCACAAGAAGTAACCAATTTGAGGAGTGCCGAATTACAGCATTCTTCAGCGGTTGAATCATCAACTAAAGAAAAAGATATCTTGCACGTTAACAGACATAGAGCTGGTCGACAAAGGACTAAACTTACTCCAGATCTTGATGAAATCATCTTGATTTTAAAGGGCGAAAGACTTGAGTCCTGTACAAGAGCTGGTTGACTTTATGAAGTGTGAGTCAACACACCATTTGGTACAAAATTATTTCGACTTTACACCCCTTTCCTTTTAACAAGTGAAAAGTATGAATCCCGTAAACTATAATCTGCACTTTAATTTCTTCCAGTGGAATTTGCTAGAGCATGCATTCATTGCTGCGAATCCTATAATCCTTAAGAAATATGACCGCATGTTTCTTAAGTACTGTGTCTTTCTCCTGTTTTATATCTTATTTCCTATATTTGAACTTTTGACTATATTCACTTATTCTTATAAAAAAAATTATTGATAAAGTGTATTGTACTAATCTTTAAAGTCTGTAATGTTAGGGCCCATTTGTAGTGGGAGCTCTGAAATCTAGAGTAGGTAATAGCTTGGTAGTGTTTACACCCACACTAGTGAGAGAAAACAGATGCATGCTGCCAGTAGCGCACATAGGAATGTTTCAAGGGGGTTGAGGGTCCAGGGTCGAAAGCCCCCGATTTTTATATCATGCTTCTTTTGATTTTGTCGATTTTTGGGAACAAAAAAACCGTAAAAAAATTTTATTGAATAAATAACAAATATTTAGTGAAATGTTACGTAC
>BMAV01000480.1:25713-43490 GCA_019973955.1 Trichonephila inaurata madagascariensis | reverse complement strand
AGAATAGATCACAGAAGTGGTACCCTGATCTGTGTGTTTCTTTACGTTTGCAAAATTAAAATTCTTCGAATTCGAAATGCTCAGAAATTATTACACTCTTTTTAAAACTTAAAATACCGTCGGCGTATTTGATAAAAACAAAAAATATCCAAAATGAAATAATTAAAAAGTACTCACATTTCAGTCAAAATGTTTTTTGGAAATTTAATACATTACAGAATTTTGTTTTGTTATATGAAGTAGATGCAAATCCGAAAATGCCGCCATAATACTCAGTCGAATGAAGCACATGGCTATTTGTTTACGTCTTGTATCATGTGACTGTGACGTCAGGTGAATCGAGTCCATTGATAGGATATGTTATTTTAAAGCGCAGACGATTATTAAGTAACTTCTTGACAAGTAAATTCACAATAATGGCATATCAGTATTCATATATTTAAGTTACGCATATGAAATATGAATAATAATTTATGGTTAGTTTATAAAATTATTTTAGTGCTTTTAACTTATCTTGTAGCATTTCATATAATTGTCTTCCCTTATAAATTGGGCATTAATTTGATGGCGTCAGTATGTTACTCACTTTTAGAATCGAGCCAAATAGAACTTTGCTGCGGTCCCCCAGTCTGATGTTATTGTTCAGTAGTGTATTGCTCCAACTTGGTAAAATTTTACAATTATTTGGAGGAAAAATCAGTAGCGTACCGGCATCAAATTGGTCCATAAATCTTTCTTGAGTTCTGATTTCTAAATATACACTAAAAGCTAAAAAAGAGTATTTGAAGTAAGGCAGTTTAGTACTTGCGTATTATTGCAACCTACTGACGATATTATCTGAAACGAAGCACATGGTTGCCAATTCAGCTCGTACGACACATAGGAAATCGGGGTTGTCAACTTGGCGAACTATTAATGCAGTTGGCAATTGTTGCGATAATACGCGTACCACCTGTTTTTATTTTAACTTTGATTAAAACTTATGTATATGTATATTTATTGTATGCATACTTATTGTACAAAATGGCAACCCCTTCCTGTCTGATTTTATTTCGAGAATATAGATAAAAAATGTCTATTTTCTTTATGCTTACCTAGAAAACTAACCAAAAGCTTTAGAAACCATAAAAAGCACATGTGAAATAATTCGGAAAAAACCTAATGTGCAGTGTAAATTTTCGCAGAGCTCCCGAGTTATACTATGAATGAGCCAGGATGTTACGTTTCGCCTATCAGAGTGCAGATCGAGAAAAGTCGGGAATGGGTTAAAATAATATGCGAGAGTTTTTTTTTTCCTTTGAAAATCATAAATTGCTGGTACAGTCGTTTTAATTAATTATTTCTTCCTTATTCAATAAATAATCAATATTTGATGAGAAATTATAGAAAATACATATTTTTGTAAAAATAAAATTTGTGCTTTTTTTTATAAAAATATATTGAGTATAAAGTTGTTTTTTTTAAAAAAAAATTTTAGGTCTCTCTGTATATATACTCAACGTCTAGCAGTTACTGTAAAAAATATTTTAAAAATTAATTTTAATTGCTTAAATTTAAAGCACAATCACATTTTGTTTCCGAGTAATATTAATTAACTCGAAATTAAATTGATATGTATAAAATATGGCATTATTTACCTCAACACCATTTGTTCATAAAAATAAAAGTATGTTAAAATATGTGTTTGTACAGTTACACATTATTTCGTTAGTTGAAATATTTTATAAAGTAATTTACTACTCAAGCGTTTATGATTGAGAATCCATAGAAGTATTCATAACTTTAGTAAGTTCTCATTCCTGTGTATGTTTAGAATGGTTAAATTCATTTGACGTTATAAACACATGTTAACGGCAAACATATTTACCTTTCTATCTGGTCATGAAATACGCTGTCGCAGTTTATTGCTACTTACAGATTGTTTTAAAATGCATATATATGTCAACAATAGTACAATAATAATGCACATTGGTAAATTAAATGCACTTTTTTGTAAAGAAGCATTTTTCAAACTGTGGGGCATCAACCTCTAGGGGTGTGTGATAATTCTAAGGGGGAGGGAGGTGTAAGCATAGTGAAAAATCGAAAACAAAACATTATTTAAAAAATTGTAAAGTAAATGAAAGTAAACGATCAAAAAATATATTTTGACATAATAAGAAATAAATGTACATTTACACAGATATAATACACTAATAAATGTATCAGTATTGCGCAATGCTTTTTATAATTAATTTAGAAATACTAAGTGAAGAACAAGTTTCATAATGACCATTCACCCCGTGGTCTAGTCACATATAAATCTATATACAAAAATTAACCTTTATATCTTGATAATTTTTGTACGGTTTATAATTAATCACTTAAGTGCCGATTAAAAAATACGGAATTCGCTCCCCAATGGCACCGTTTTCCAGGTAGGCGTGCGTATGTGATGTATTGGGGAGAGGGGAAGAAAAGGAATACAAATAAGCAAATCCTCTGATATAAGAAAAGATGTATTGAGGATCGGGGCAATTCGCAATAAGCAAATTCTCTGAAATCCATCTCAAACACTGACAATGCCCTTTTATTGCATTTCAAACATTTTGGAATTTTTTATCGATAACAGTGCCCAGAAAAGATTGTACTTCGAAAGACGTGTATATACGTCAGGTGCAATTGACGCTATTAATGAGCAAGACGTTTATTTACGCCGGTGAGACTTAAGAAGTTAAAGTCGTATTGTAGCTTTTGCTTTAAAGTATAGTATCATTGAATTCAATACATTGTTATTGTATGGAAAGGGGGGTGATGAAAACTCTGATTTAATATTGGGTCGCAAGCATTGAAAGTTTGAGAAGCACTGCTCTATATAATGAATTTTCCATATAATGAACTTCTTTTCGGGATTTAGTGACTTCGTTATATAGAGATCCGTCTGTATATGCGAAATCATACCCCAACGTACGTGATTATCACTCAGTCGCATCTATTGTCTTCGGGGTATTACTGTGCTTAACTGATAATATTTGAGCACAGTATAAATGTTTTTCACAATTGAGGTATGTGACTTATACAAACCTTTTTAAAATTTATAAGCAGTACATAAAACCACTACAAAGATTCACCTGATTATTATATTTAAACTCGTTAAAATGAAATCAGTATCAATGAAAATGTTTCATCTGAAGTTTATTATTCCTTTTAAAGCCATTTTGTTACATACCAACTTCGAATTGAATGACCCATTATTCGCAACACAAATCTTACAGAATTAATTATTATCTGTTACGGCCATCAAAACTATTGACCACTTCAAAAGTTTACAAGCAGAAGCCGAATTAATTTCCCTCGCATAAATATACCCATGTTTGAGAAATTAATTGCATATTTGAATATTAAATGCATTCGTCTGGATTGTAATTCTAGAGCTAAATCAGAATTTCATTTAAATAGTTTTATGTATGTTTGTATATTAAAATGGTTAGAAGTTTATATATGTGTGTGCTGCATATTAATATCAAAGGAAAGGAAAAGTTGTCAATAAATATTTATTTTTAAAAAGACCAATTAATACCAGATAATATTATTCTAGTTGGAGTTACTTTTTATGTGGAAAAGTGTCATTATATATATTATTTAGATAATTGTCCCTGAACCCATGTGATTCAAAGAAAGCTGATAGTCTGTGATCTTAAAAGAAGTGTTCAGTAAAAATTTGATAATTACCGGAAAATTTTATTCAAAACAAAATATGGACAAATATTTCTAAGCCGAATACTTGGTGAAAATTCTAGTAAAAGTTAAAATCATATCAATAATGGTATTCATAATAGGAAAAGCGGCATAAAAATGTTTAGATACTATCCCAAATATTTCGATTCCAGGTTCGACTATGTTGAGGAAATTGAATGAAACATTACTTTCCGTATTATTTGTAAAGAAAAGATTTATAATAGTGTAATGAAATATTACAAACCAGCATTCTTTATTTAAAGCGTCATTTTGTGACTCAAAGACAAAAACTATTTTCCAAAATCGTTGGAGAATCAAATTAATCAAGAGTTTAAAATAAATAATAAATATACATATTAAAGAAAATTGTATCATATTAAGTTGGCGAAATAATTCCCAAAGATTTGAAAATAGTACCATAGAAGAGAATGGCAGAGTTTTATGTATACTAGCTGGTTTGAAATAATTCAAGATAGATGATGCAACGATGTAGCAAGAAAAAGAACCTGCGTTTGGATTAAACAATACCAAAAAACAGAATTATACATCTGTTAAACATTAATGCAGTTACTAATATATAGAAAAGTTCTTTGGTTAAGAAATTATACATTTTACTGATATCAGAAGACGTTAAAGCTCACAGGATCATTTTCTATTTTGTTTTATCTGTGAAAAGTAAATAGCAGCACGAAATATATATTTTAATGCTCCAGCAACCCCCCTCCCCCCAAAAAAAGTAGATCAGGATATATTTTATACTTTTCGGCATATTCGGATAAATCTAACATCGCATGTGTGAGACTTTGCATCTAAGTTGATCTTTTATAAGTTTTGTTTCTATTAAAATATACACTGATATGTAGATTGGGGTTCGAAGATTTTATGCTATGAGACTCAAACAACAAAACTGTTCTTTAAGAGCGATGGAAATTTATTTTGGAAAAACAGTCCTCAGAAATACAGGGTACATCAATAAAATTCGTAAAATAAATCTCAGAAGGCCGTCAAACCTTCTACAGCTCACAGACATCACTATAAGTGTCTAAAAATACCAACACCTAATGATTAAAATTATTCGCAAGTACTCTTTCGATAGTAGCAACTAATCGCTAGTCGACACTTCACCTGTCAAAACAATGCTATTTCAACTTCTGTGAGTGGTTCCTATTTATAGTCAGCACAGATCTTTCTCGAAAGATCCGCTTACATCATAGATGATATTAATGGATTTTTCAGTAATTTACAAAAGCATCCATATTATCTCCATCTCACCAAAAATGATCACAAAGTCCTCAAAATGGACGCCAAAAATAATGTTAACTTGGCTCTGTCACCAACATTCCTTTTAATCGCCAATATAATGTAATTATCAATATAAGCAGTAAATTTTGTATGTGTTGCTTTTAAATAATAAATACCGTAAGTTACTTTTTAGCAATAGGATAAGTATTATGTAACTTTTCATAGTTTAGTATGTATTTTGTTCGCTTCCTTTCAGTAAATTGATAATTTTTTAAAATAATTTTTTATATTTGATTTCTCGATTTGCTCGTGCTCCAAACTAAGAGGTACTCCAAAGGAGGAGCTCCTCACAGTTTGAGAAACGTTACACTAATTGACTATAAAATTGTGATCCAAAAGGAATTTTTCATAATATCATTAACTTTAAGTATGACTGATATTTGTCTCTCATATAAAATATTATTTCCACTTCCAGACTTACTCTAAACGATAAGGTTAAAGGGTAACTCTGATATTATTTAGACAATAAATATAAATAAATAAAACTAACTTAATTTAAAATATATATATATATACACTACTTTTTGTAACAAATGCAGCACCATGAAGGATTCATCAGAATTAAATAAATTTTGCACCAAATATCAACTATAAGATTTTACGTAAAATAGTAAGGTTTCAGAACCACCACGCATCCGAGGCGTGAACAGCACCCTCTGAACTTATGCTGAAAGCGTATAAATAGAGGACTGTAGCGGAACGTTGGAAAAGGTTAATGATTATTAGTTAGTGGTGAACGTTTAGTGAGACATAAGTATGCCTCAAGACGAAACAAGAAGAAATTCTAACAACTTACAGAGTTTGAACGGGAGAGGAGTTTTGCTCTTAGAGAAGGAGGATTTTTCAGTTGCGCAATAAGAGCTCGTGTGCTGCGGAACAGTTCCACAGAGTGATATGAGTTTAGAAGCAGTGGACAACGACCACCGAACAACTCGAAAAACGGACAGTGGATAACGGAAGGTGTCGTCAATGCGCGACGATCGACACCTGCCTCACATGGCGTTAAATGACCGTATAGCTTCCTCCAGGCAGTTGGCAGCACGTTGGTGTACTGCTACAGGTATACTAATGTCGGTTTTGTCAATTCGTGAAGGTCTGCTGCACCGTGGATTGCGTGCAAGGGTACCAAACCTTCCATGGCTGCGTCTGCAATTGGCCTATGAGCACAGAGTCTGGCAAGCTGATTGGCACCAAGTTGTCTTTTCAGATGAATCATGCTTCAATGTGTGGGATATTGATGGCCACATTCGTGTTAAACGCTATACCTGTGAACGCTGCCTCCCAGAGTGCGTTATCGAACGACATAGTGGCCTAACACCTGAACATAGGGTTTGGGGTGCGATTTCGTATCATAGACGATCCAATTTGCATCGAATTGAGGGTAATCTCAATATCAACAGGTACGTCCGTGAATTGCTACAGCCTGAAGTTGTTCCCTTCTTTCAAGGCATTCCTGGAGCTATTTTTCAGCTGGAAAATGCACGCCCAAATGTTGCAAAGAATATTCGATACATCTGTTCAGCCCAACACATGCAACTTCTTTCTCGGCCTGCTTTTTTTCGCCGGAAATGTCACCTATTAAACACGTGTTGGATTTGGGTGGTTGGTGCCTCGCTCGTGATCCGCGTCCTGCATCTTCAAAAGACGAACTTTTGCTACGTATACAAGCAATATGGAATTCTCTTCCTCAAGAAGGCATTCAAAAGCTGTTTGACTCAATGCCACTTCGTATAGCAGCATTTATTGCAGCGCTTAGTGGCTACACCAAATACTGATTTCGGATACTTAATATTGTTTTTTTTTGCTTTGAAATTTTCGCCATTTATTTGTACTAATACAAGTCGTTTGTGCATTACATTTGATTTAATTCTTATGATTCCTTCATGGTGTTGCATTTCTTACAAACAGCAGTTTATATATATATATATTCAGTAAATTTACAGATCAGTGCAATAAGTTTCTCTTTTTTACGATGTTTTCGTTTCCCCCTTTTTCCCCTTAAGATAAATATATTATAATTGTCACCTCTGTGATATCATGAACCCCAAGTTTATTTAATTGCTTTTTAGCTAGAGGGATCACACAGCTTTAGAAAAAAAAATACTTTTTATTTACCAATAGTTAAAGCCGAAATTAGACACGACCTATTGTATATGTGGATGTTCCTTGGATATATCTTTTGGAAGTTCAGTTGTCATAAACTAGATACCGACAACTTTTGGCCTCGTTATCACGGATCTGCATCTGTATCGTAATGTCCAGCCTCCACCGAAATTGTCAAGTGAAAGTTCTAGTAGGGCATCTCGCTGGGTCCGGCTGCCCCTCCACCCTTTTTCTATAACTGCCAAATGTTTTCAATCACTTCCGCTGCCTAGCAGCCTTTCGCCGGTTTCCGGCCCTAGATCGTTAGCTATCGCTGGTTCGTCTTCCTGTAGCCTTTCTTGCTGGAATCGCAAAAAGTCCACACTCACCTCCCGATCTCTCCCTTTAAACACTTTGGGGGGGACTCCCTCATGCTTCCTACAATTCCTGATTTGTAGGATCACGGATTTACACCAAACACCCTCATTCTTGTTCCCAAATGTCATTAATCCTTCCGGGACAACAGCTTGTTGGAACTGTGATGTGTGATGTTCATGTCGTCTTGCATCGTTAACAAAATGAAAGGTCTATGAATTAGATTTGTCACTTGAACACTGAGAATACAATCCTTGGTTGTTCTTTTTCGCAGTAACCGACACTTGTTTTCATACTTGTGTAGTACGGCCACATGTTAGAGGGAACGAAAGAATTGACAGCACTTAGAAACAGGTGTGTGTCCCTTCCTAACTTTACTGAGAAGATAATATCATTTGTTGTGACTATTTGCCTAGGGTGTTATAAACGCATGCATGGGCTAAATACCCATCTAAGAGACAACTATTTCACCTTAAGGGGTGAGAGAAGTATCTATAGTGCACTTTGAAAGAAAAAAAAACCTGGCGATTTTGATCGCCTCTGTCTATCAAAAATTGACTGAGGGGGGCTATGAGATGACCTTACATCGCTAAAATTTTTGGTACATACCGCCAATTATTTCATACAGCTAAGAACTTGATTAATAGAAAAACTTTATTCTTACGATGAATCAGAAACTAAGTACACAAAAAAAGATTTGGACACGCTACATGATATATCCGTATTTCTCAAAATATTTCTTGCTTATAAATCCATGTTTCATAAAAATTCAGTGCTAAAGATGTTTTAAAAAGTAAGACAATATGTTTTTTTTTAAATGAACTTAACTTCTTAACACGAATATTATTTTTTTCTCTCTCTAGAAGTAAAGCTAAAAAAAATTATAGGTTGAAGAAAAGAATAATTTAACAAAATACGTAACATCCATAAAATGATATTCACAAAGCTCAACACTGTTCTTAATCAACGTATAATGAGTTAAGTCTACATAAACTATTGCATAATCCACATTAAATAATATCCCCATCAAATAATATTAAACTAAGTTAAATCTACATTAGCACTGGCTTTTCACGGCTCTTTAACGAGTTGAGTAACTTAAAACCTCAATCTCTTTCTCTTGACTGTAACCAAGAAACCTCTTATCTATATGACTAAAATATTTCAGCTGTAAATATTTGCATACATAGCTGCGTTTAACAAAATGAGTCTGCTGGATATAATATAAACTCAATAGAATACATTAAAATCGTTTAAAAATTGCAACTCATAACAGAGACAAAACTTGAAATAACATAAAATCTAAGTAAATGGCTTAGAATACACTGAAAGTTTTCACCATAAAGTTTTCAAAAGAAAGTTTTTATTACTGGACAAGAAATAATGCTGAAAAACATGCATATATGAGATAATTTGAATTTTTTAAAAGAAGTTTTAATATTCAGACACTCTCGATTGCTTTTCGATCGATACCACTGCAGTAAATGATTTCCTTATTCATGTATTCACCTTATTAACATTTTAAAATCATAATGCTCTCCCTTTATGTGTGTGAATGCCGGTAAAAGAAAAGTATTTGTGTATTATGTACTTAAAGTAAACTAATTCTGATAGATTCATTTCAGTTTCTGAATAGAAATGTTCTCCAAATAAAAACCTTTTTTCATCAAAATGTGCGTAGATGACAGAGAATGTACATGAAGAACATTAATCACACCAAATTTATGGAATACTTTTTTTTGTGTATGTGTTGACGTTTTCGCGTCATGCAGTTGAAAAATCGGCTTTTTTTGTGAATAGGATAACAACGTGTCTATCCACGTATGTACCCCTAAATATTGTGGGATTCTGTATTTTCTGACACACCCCAGAAATCATGACCGGTAGAAAAAATCCACTCCACCCACGAGCTGGAAGTTTTAAAATAAAAATATGACCTCCCCAACACGGACAGGGCAAAAAGGAATCCGTTGGAAAACACCAAAGAGAATGGTCGTGGTGTCTCCTCCCTCGCAAATAACATATTCTGAATTAAAAAACAATCGATCTTATGAATAACTTCAATGTAAATGTATATATTGCAATCAATGGCTGCGACATAAATAAACCAATTATTTAATTTTCCTAATTCTCACGCTACTGTTAATTTTCTCAAACATCCCAATGTCTAAACGTATCCTAGATGATACATTTTAAAACTGAAGAAAAAGCATAGGAATTTTTAATTTTCTGAGCTCCATGATTCATCTAGATGCGCTCCGAAAATACAAAACCCATATAAAACAACACATTTAAGAATAATCAAAATTTATATTTTTACACTTCGCTGGGCATTTAACGAAGTTTTTGATACCTAAATCTTTGCATTAAGCTTTCGATCGTATTCAAAACCTTTTTATATAGCCCTTACCACTTGATTTAAAATGAACATAATTTGAATTTCCAAAACAGAATATATTCAGCTTCCAGTTTGAAGCTCGTTTAAATCGAACTATTGCTCAAAAAAGAGAGATGATTGTTAAATTCTAAGCCCATTAGTCCAATGGATGGGCATTAAGTCGACCGTGATTGATTGGTGAACCACCAAGACATTTTGGAGTGATTGCATTTACTAAGACCTTAGATGCGCATAATAAAAGAAACAAATTCATGGAGCACCGATGCCACCTAGACTGGAGAATCAGCTTTTTACAATCCATGCGATTGTGTATAGATGACACATGTTCCATTATTGGAAATGCACGATGACGTTTAACACATTTTCTGTCACTGTAGGAGAAAAAAGCAATAATCGCGAAATGAGTCTTCCCCCACACGTTGAGTAAAGAGGAAAATAAATATTGATCAGCTCTTCCCGCGATAACGCGGGATTCGTTACCGAAACATTACCCTACACTCCACGGGATTGGATTCTTGTGATGACGTTACGTCCCATGATGGCATGGTTCTCGGCAGTGAATATATTAATCACATACGTCGGTAACAGATCCATCGATTCGCTTGGGTTCGCTTCTCACCGCATTGAAAACGTCCTCACTTCACAGTCTAGCAGTCGATCGTAGATGTCCAAACGTGGAATTTTGCAGAAGAAAGGAAAGCAATATTTTTTTTTTCAACGAAAGGAAATATCACAGCTACAGTTTTTTCGGCTAAACTTTCATGCGATGCAGAGAGAAGCAAACAAGAAATGCCACTGAAGTGCTCTGATATTCAAGTGACGCTTTAGCTTTAAAGTTTAATTTACTATTGGGCCTACAGACATCTTAGAGAATAATAAATATTGTAGACTTTCTTTTAGCTCACACCACACCTAGACCATTGGGTGGACCGCAACACCTTGAAACAAATGAGAAGTAGCTCTCACCTTGAAAAAGTCTGCCCACCCCTTGTCTAACAGTTCAAAAACGGAAAATGTAATCTCATAACACCAGGGCAATCCCCCTCCAACCTTGGCTGTCGATTTCCTCAAAACCCGTTCATAATTGTTGCCAAATGAAAATATTTCGCTCCAATCCAGAAATTGTTTCCTAAACATACACGGAACTATTTTCCATTATTGGTTGTGAATCATGGCGTTTGGTAACTTTACGCAGGCACTCGTAGATCTTTCTGAAGAAAGAGGTTTAAGAAAGGAATACTAATCAAAATAACCTGACTTTTATTATAGCTACTATTTCTTGTTTTTGCCAAAAATATGCCTGCGACATTCATTGAAACATACACGTAACTCTGCAAAAATGTTGGAATGATGTGATCAAAGGTTCGGATTTGTTAAAGTCGCAAATAAATATACAAACTTTCAAATTTTTGACAAAATAAAGTGCCTTAGCTCCTTAATTTCTGATTAAATGATGCAGTCAATCACAACAGAGCTTTTCAACTCTCCCATTAGCGCATCTCATATGCGCATAGCGTGTCTACCCTTGTCTCTTTGGCGTCAAAATTTTAAGCGCATTTGTATATCTGTTACCAAAATACAATCTTAACAAGTTTCGTGATAATAGCTAAAGTTTTTCTGGGTGCATTTTTTTATGTGACAGAGCGTATTTTTTTTTATTTGAAATTGCAAAGTTTTACTTCAATTATATTATAGGTCTTATATTTGTTCATTTCGTGTGTGCTCAATGAAAACGATTTAGATTTCACATTTTTTCTTTAGATTTATTAATAAGAACGAAATGGAATGTTTCAAATCAAAAGTTATTTAACAAATACCCTCGGAATTAAAAATAATCGCAATAATAATAATAATAATAACTATAACGTGTAACATGAAACTATGTATGTAGTTATAGATTTGTCGTAACTCAAATTTGAAAAGGATTAGAAAAAAAACCCATCTAAAAATGAGAATTGGAGGCAGTTGAATGTTAGAAATAAGAATTGGAGTTACGTCTATGTGTTAAAGAATTAACAGTAATAAATATTTCACTGAAACAATTCGTGCCTAAATTGATCTCTTTTGATGAAAAAATTCCAGAAAAAGAAGTATATTTATTACAACAATTATTTTTATCTAGTGATTGATTATTTTATTGAAAAGAGAGAATTCACACACACACAAGCTAAAATTATCTAAATTATACTTGGGAGGTTCTTCCTAATATTATTTCATAGAGCCTTGCAAAATGCTGATGCGTGTTAGATTTGTCTTGAACCAAAGTATCCATGTTCGCTTGGTGTGGAAATTTGCTGAGTGAGATCTTAGCTAAGGTTTCTTCTTCATTAGTTAACCGTGGTTCGAAATTCAGAGATCGATCTCCCAGTCGAAAGTTGTGGTACTGTTTAATTTGAAAAATCTTCGTTAAAAAAAAGTTTAATGTTCATAATATTTGTAAAGGCTCAATGACCCTACTTCTCATCGTAGAGTAGAAATTAGGAAATTTGGCCTGACAGCTTAGGTTTCGTCCGCATCACTCTAAAAGCTTCACAATTCTGAGATCTTGCCTTTTGTAAATAAGAAAATAATATTTAACAAAAAGATACAATATTTATGATATAATTAATTTTATATAACTTTACAACTATAGATTTAAAGCACTTATTTGAATATTGGGACCATGCATTTAACATTGTAAAATAATATCCACAGTGGTTATTATTGGAAGATGAAGACGGATGGATGAGTAAATGTATCGTATAGAAGGGTATAAATAATTCATTTTATTTCAGAACATCGCATAGACCCAATTTTTAACTCAATCATATTTATGAATTTGGAAATGAGTCATATTTTATATACTGCTGATATAAAAAGTTTCTTATTTAACCATTTAAGGGCCAAATATGATTACTAACATGCAATCAATTAATTTCTTGAGCTAAGCCTTGTATTAAAAATGATACCCTTACCGAAATCACCTCGTGACTTTTTTAGAGATAAATATTAGAAAAAGTATTAATATTTTCATATTTACTAAGGTGTCCGACTATGTTAGGAATCGTGATTTTGCCAAAGCGTTCATACAATTTTTTTTTTTTAATATTTAATGTTACTTAGATTATATAGGATGCACGTATAAAATAGTTTCAAGAATATTACTCAAATAAAAAAAAATACTTAAATGTAATATTTTGTCAAAAATTAGAACAGAATTTGTCAAAAACAGAATTACCTATTTTCAAAACATTCTCCTTTATGAAAAATGTTTCTATAATAATATTATTTTATTTATACATAGCTAAGATTTTTCCAGAGATCCTGGACTAATTTTTGCAAAACTCAGATTATTTTCATATTTACTACCAATTAAAATAATAATACGTGTTTTTGTGTTTATTTATTTTCCACTCTGTTGCATGAGAATATGGATAAATCCACTTCTAAGTTATATATTTCAAAAATACTAGTTCAGGCTGACTGAAGCCTGAGCTATGTTTTGGCAAAATATTATCGCTACGGAAGAATTTTTCATAGAATGTTTTGAAAAAAGTTAATTCTATGTTCTTTTTTGCCAAAAAAAAAAATGCATTTAAATAGTTGTTATTGTAATAATATTATATAATTATTATATTAATAATATTCTTAAAACAATTTTATACGTGTATTATAATCTAAGTCAAAGCCTTTCATGCCTTCAGTGGGTCGATAAATGAGTACCAAGCTTGCTTGGGAACTTAACACTGGAGGTTTTGAGGTCAGACCGACCAACTCAGGGAACAAGGTCACTTATATTGAGTTGGGCACAGTAGGCCTTGTCCCACAACTTTGTCCTTTAAGTTAAGTTATTATAATCTAAGAACACTAAATATTACAAAAATATTCGTTTGTACGCTTTTGCAAAATCATAGAAATTATGTCAGAATTTAGATTTTAGTGATTGTTACCGAATTATTTCTTTGTTTCTTATCGATTTTTCATCTAATATGACTCGATTATTATCATTGAATTTAAAATTTACATCTTGTTTTCTTCCAAAAAACTTATTTTAATTCCTTAGATACTGCTAAAGTAAACATGATCATTGCTAAAATAAATGTCATACTTATAAAAAAAAAATGCTGAAGATTACTTGATAGATGAAGTAACATTTTCTATCTAACGGTACAATTAATTATAAAGTAAATACGTGAAGAATTGTATTCACTGTTCAATAATTTAAAAATATATTCTTTCTCATAAATATTAGCATTTCTCTTTAAAAATCAGTGAAGTAGATTTTTTCTACATTTGAAATTAAAAAGGAAAGAAAATTTTGTTTGCTCTGCATACTAAACATCAAAATCCTGCAATGGTCTTACAAAGAATAAAAATGCAATTTGTTAGTTTATTTGTAAGAAATTAAGGAATATGCAGATTTTTAAATTCATTACAATACGTATAAGTTATTTGCAAGTAGGATAATACCCTTTTCTCAAAAAAAAACATAACTTCAAGATTAAAAGAATCATTTACAAAGTAACTAGATTTTAATATTTAACAAAATCAGAATTGTGTAAAATTGGAAGAAAAAAAAAAGAATATTAAATAATCTATGGTTTGATATTAAAGATAAGGCTTGCAAAACAATTGATAAAAAACAAAAACATTATTCTTAAAAATAAGTAACATTATTCATTAAATGTGAATAACATGTTAGCAAAAGAATAAACATTCATCTAGTTTTCTTTTTCACCGGAATTTGTTTTCGCCAAAAGGCATTAAAATATTTAAATTGAGAAATTTCTTTTTTTCTTCCAAAGGTTTTAGAAATGCAAATATTTAATGTGATTCGTTTATCAACATTTAATTTATTAACTATTACGCGTTTTCTTTAAGTGGTGTTGTTTCTAATTGCCACTGTTAAATACATGATTTTTTTTTTATTTTACTTGCTAATTTCGAATCATTGAGCTACTGTACGATTTTAAAAATATGAATTTAATTTGCATGAGTCTTATGATCAATCCGAGTAATAAGCTTATTCTTTTTATGACATAATTAGCTCTAAACTGCTAAACCGTTTCTTTTTTTTTTTTGCTTTTATGAATTTTATATCTAATGCCAAACTATTTTACATGAATTAAATGTAATATAACTTAGGTTTTCAAATATAAGTGCATTTAATTTATTTTACAACTAAAATAAATTCTCTCACACCCCCCGCACAAATTTATCAAGGTAAAGAAATTTTCTTCGCAAATTACTGAATAATACGATAAATTCTAAAGACGTTTGTGTCATTTATATATAAGTTCATTAAAAATAGTAATGTATACTAACTTTAGAGTGTATTTTTGGTATATGTGGTAAGGACTGTTGAATTTAATTTTTGAATGTGTGTAATATTTTCGAATTATACTCACTTAAATTTAAAGAATATATAGTCTGGCTTTTATTATAAATTCATGTCTAAATGAACGTCTAATTATATATGCGCAATTCTTAAATATTTTAATTGCTCTTTCTATTGACCTGTCAGAAAACATTGTTTTTTTACTAATAATGTTCGAGATTATACTTTTTTAAAAACTGGACTCCAGAATCAATTATTTATTTTTTTTACAATAATAATAAAAAAATTAGTAAGTGAAGTACACATAAATAGTTAGTCAACAACAAAAAAATTTAAGTAATATTAATAAACTGTGGAAGAGTTTAAAAATTAGTATCAATAAATGAAGAAAAATACATACATACAAAAAATAACACTACAGAATGAGAGAATTATTCACCATTATTTAGAAACATTGCTATGGTATATTTTATGGAAGAAATAAAAAAAAATATTCTGGCTCAGATTGTTTCAAATGATTAATTTATTTAAATATCTTCTTAAAGAAGTACTTCTAATTCTATTTGTTAATATATTCATTATTATAAAAATTCTTGTTTATCCAAAATTGTGAAATTTAAAATTATTATGATACATAAAATATACGTACCTACTTCAATAGATATAATAGCACATAGAGAAACAATGATCTTTAGTTTTCAATTCCTACTATTAGCTCACAATCTCTATATATTTGTTTATTTATCTTGGTGGAATTTTTAATCGTTAATAAAATACATTTTAAAGCGCTCAATTGAGCTGAAATTTATATACATGATTATTTTGGATGACAATACAATAAATTAATTATAATTAATAAAAATTAATTGATTAAAACTAGTTATTGAAAAAATTACAAATACAGCCACGTTGGCATCCTTTTTGGCGACTTAGCGACCCTTTTGGCGACTTGTGGCAAAACTTGAAAAAGTTTTGTTCTCATGTTTTAAAGCATTCAGTTGAAGTGAAATTTTATATACACGATTGTTTTGGATGACAATACGATACTTTAATGATAATAAATAAAAATTAATTACCACTTAACGTTGTGATTCTGCCATATGTATATACATATTTATATTAATTGTAACTATTTAATAAAAAGTAGATACAAAATAAAATTTTTCTTTGTTGATCTATGTAGGAATGGACTCAATTTTTTTTTAATTACTTGTTTTTTATCAACATCGCCTTTTAAAGCTGCTCGAGGTCAGTTGGTGACAGAGTTCATAACTTTGATACACATGCTAGAGTACCAAAGAAAGACACAACCACACCATATTAAAGAAAGAATTTTGATTATCAGCCAATTTAATAAACATATCAGAATTTCTACACAGCAGATCTTAAGATATTCCAAGACTGAAACTTATGATTCTACAGAAATATTGCTAGTCATGATTTCGTTGCTACGAACACTTAACAACTGTATACACAAAAAGTTAATGGTGGTAAAAGAACTAGAAACTTTTATAACATATGACTTATAATTATTCATTCATATATTCTCGAAAAATAAATGTAAATCAGAATCTGTCCGTTTGAATTAATTGTTAATTGCAGCAATTGATCACTTAAAAGTTGGAAAAAAATATGTTTGAGGGAGGTTAGTGTACATATATATATATATGCTCTTTCCTACATACATAACTCAGCATTACAGCAGCTCATGAGGCCTACTGTGCCCAATTCAGGATACACGACCTTGGGTCCTGGGATATATGAGCAGATCTCCTAGTCAGGTGATCAGCATGACGCAAACATCCCAGTGTTAAGTTCCCAAGCAAGTTTAGTACTCATTTATCGACCCACTGTATGTGTGAAAGGCCTAGTCAACCTTGCCCAGCCCGGGGTTTGAACCTCGGACTTATGGTGTGAAAGAGCGATACACTAACCCCTCAGTCACTGGGCTTCTCTTTCCTATGTATGTGTGTGTGTGTGTGTGTCAGGCTTCAGGCCAGCTGGTAAATAAAGGAAGTCGTCACCTTCAAATAACATTGATTTATTATTGTACATGCATAACTATTTCAACATGGCATCCACTTGGTGCTTAACCCAGTGTTTCTCAAACTGTGGGGTACGCCACCCTAGGGGGCCGTAACAACTCTGTAAGGGGGCGCGAGCATATTAAAAAGTCGAAAACAAAAGATTATTTAAAAAATTATTAATTTACTGAAAGTAAACAAACAAAATACATTCTGACATTATAAAAACCGAAATACGCATTTATACTGATATAAGACACTTATAAATGCATCAGTGTGCATCAGTCTTTGATAATTAATGATAAGAACATGTTCAGTTAATTACCAGTAATCCCATGGGCTTGCCATATGTGAAATGTTACACAGAAATGAAATCTTATCAGTCTATTAAAACTAAAGATTTGCTCTCCAATACCACCATTTTCCATGTAGGTGCGCGTATGTGATGTATTGGGGGAAGGGGGGGGGAAAAAGAATGAAAGGTAAGCAAATCCTCTGAAATAAGTTAATCCTTCGCAAACACTGTCAAGTTCCTTTTATTACATTCTAAAGCCTTTGGAAT
>BMAV01000480.1:0-25313 GCA_019973955.1 Trichonephila inaurata madagascariensis | reverse complement strand
ATGTATATACATATTTATATTAATTGTAACTATTTAATAAAAAGTAGATACAAAATAAAATTTTTCTTTGTTGATCTATGTAGGAATGGACTCAATTTTTTTTTAATTACTTGTTTTTTATCAACATCGCCTTTTAAAGCTGCTCGAGGTCAGTTGGTGACAGAGTTCATAACTTTGATACACATGCTAGAGTACCAAACAAAAACACAACCACACCATATTAAAGAAAGAATTTTGATTATCAGCCAATTTAACAAACATATCAGAATTTCTACACAGCAGATCTTAAGATATTCCAAGACTGAAACTTATGATTCTACAGAAATATTGCTAGTCATGATTTCGTTGCTACGAACACTTAACAACTGTATACACAAAAAGTTAATGGTGGTAAAAGAACTAGAAACTTTTATAACCTATGACTTATAATTATTCATTCATATATTCTCGAAAAATAAATGTAAATCAGAATCTGTCCGTTTGAATTAATTGTTAATTGCAGCAATTGATCACTTAAAAGTTGGAAAAAAATATGTTTGAGGGAGGTTAGTGTACATATATATATATATGCTCTTTCCTACATACATAACTCAGCATTACAGCAGCTCATGAGGCCTACTGTGCCCAATTCAGGATACACGACCTTGGGTCCTGGGATATATGAGCAGATCTCCTAGTCAGGTGATCAGCATGACGCAAACATCCCAGTGTTAAGTTCCCAAGCAAGTTTAGTACTCATTTATCGACCCACTGTATGTGTGAAAGGCCTAGTCAACCTTGCCCAGCCCGGGGTTTGAACCTCGGACTTATGGTGTGAAAGAGCGATGCACTAACCCCTCAGTCACTGGGCTTCTCTTTCCTATGTATGTGTGTGTGTGTCAGACTTCAGGCCAGCTGGTAAATAAAGGAAGTCGTCACCTTCAAATAACATTGATTTATTATTGTGCATGCATAACTATTTCAACATGGCATCCACTTGGTGCTTAACCCAGTGTTTCTCAAACTGTGGGGTACGCCACCCTAGGGGGCCGTAACAACTCTGTAAGGGGGAGCGAGCATATTAAAAAGTCGAAAACAAAAGATTATTTAAAAAATTATTAATTTACTGAAAGTAAACAAACAAAATACATTCTGACATTATAAAAAACGAAATACGCATTTATACTGATATAAGACACTTATAAATGCATCAGTGTGCATCAGTCTTTGATAATTAATGATAAGAACAGGTTCAGTTAATTACCAGTAATCCCATGGGCTTGTCATATGTGAAATGTTACACAGAAATGAAATCTTATCAGTTTATTAAAACTAAAGATTTGCTCTCCAATACCACCATTTTCCATGTAGGTGCGCGTATGTGATGTATTGGGGGAAGGGGGGGGGAGAAAAGAATGAAAGGTAAGCAAATCCTCTGAAATAAGTTAATCCTTCGCAAACACTGTCAAGTTCCTTTTATTACATTCTAAAGCCTTTGGAATAATTTTATTGATAGCAGTACACAGAAAAGAACGTACTTCAGAAAACGTATATATGCTTCCATAACAATTTGTCTGAGCGAGACGTTTATATATATATGCCAGTAATACTTAAGAGTTTAAAACCGTATTGTAGATTTGAGTCAAAGCATGGTGTTATTGAATTCAATGCATTGTTATTGTATGAGGGGGTTGCGATGAAAATTATGGTTGAATATTGGGTCGAAAGTATTAAAAGTTTGAGAAGCACTGGCCTAACCGGATAGAACAAAAGACATCAACACAGCAAGGAGTTACCAGCCTCTTGCACTCTACCTTAAATAGTCATACTCACCCCAAAATCCCTACAGTGGTAGGAAAGAGGGAATTCGCTCTATTTTTTTTTTTTTATTAATCAATCAATTTTTAAATTTATCTTTTCAGACATAACATGAATATGTATGTGGATAAATTTAAGCAGCTTTTTTTGGGACTTAAAACTCTTTTTCGTTTACCTATTGTATACACTATTTGAATAACGATATTTTAAATTAAAAAAAAAAAATGTCGAGAGCATTTTTGTTGGGCTTTCTCATTACATTGATTCAAATATCTTTGGAGGTTCAACGTTTGATATTTTCATTGTAATGGCCCTTAATGAATTCATTTTAAAGACTTATGCTTGAAGTGTTTTAAATCCAATTATTTTTTCAGCAGAGGATAAAAATTATTTATTTACTGACATGAATGTAAAAATAAGTTTCAATTCCATAAATCTATTTAATTTCAAAATACAATTTTTAAGCTTTTTTGTACCAACTTTATTTGAATTATCACAAAAACCATTTAAAAACCGCCAAAATAGATTATTATTTAAAAAAGATGTTGTTAATTAATTCAAAAAATAAGTTAGTGAGTCCAAAAACGTGAAATTTGTGTAAATAATCCATCATTAATTGAAGGCTGTAATTTCATGTGCAAATTCAAAGAAGAAATCTAATTTCTGCTGAAAACAAATCAGTAAAATTGGATGAAAACTAAACTTTAACGTTACGCAAAAACTGAATAATTGTGCAAGCAAATATATACATTCATTAAGTCGTTTAATCTGCAGCATATTCCAGATAAAAATTTAACATTCAAAACTGTGTGTGTTTCTGTAAATATTTAAATCCAAACTTCGCATAGTTTTTTTCAGGGCCTTTGAGCAAATTTAACATTAAATACATAACATTTCAAATTTTCTTCTTTCTTGCTCCAGCTTTCCTTATCTTTTTCATTTCTGAGCTCTAATCTCCTTTTGAAATTTCTTGCTTTGGAGTTATACGAGTTCTAATAAATTATTAACAAGGCTTTATTATTTATTTACGCATGCAGAAATGATTCAACATATGTCTTTTGAATTTTTATTTATTTATTTTTTTTTTTTTTGTTACAAATTCCAGTATTTTTCTTCTCCGAGATTGAAATCCAGTCTTTAGTCAAAAACAAACATGACGAAAGGAGGTCCCATTCTCTTATTCCTTTCCTGATGTTGCAGAAGTACGAGGGAAAATTCAATTTTAGAAATATTCAAACCTAGGGTAAATGCTTTCCAAATGTTGCTTCAGTTGCAGAATGCGTGTGTTTACCCAGGACATTGTTTTAGTTTTCGATTATTTTAGTTTTGTTCCGATTGTTTTGTTGAACAAAAGGTTTTATTGTTTCCGGAAGACAATATTTGTCTATGAATGTGGATATTTCCAATGTTAGGAGATTTTTGTAATACTATGCCTTTTATGCTTAAAGAGAAATTATAAAGGCTTTTTCAGCAGATGTTATTGTGAAGTCTGAGGATATATAAAATCTCGAATATGTACAATGTACCAAAATTTATTTATACGTAAACATGCAAAAAGTACACATCCATATCGTAAATATTTATATTATATATTAATAATTAAAAAAATAATGTTCATAGTCACATATTAAAGCTATGCACACGTAACAGTTTTTGTGCTTATTACAAGGCAGTAAAAGTGCAACAAAAAATGGGAATGATACAAAATTCTAGAAATTAAGATTCTGGGGTATGCAAATGATTAGAATTTAAGCATAATCAAATGACGTAGGAAGAGCAAACGATATCTGAAAATTTATATAAAGTAAACGGGTTTCTCATTCAGAAACTGCGTTTGAATGTTTGTTTTTTGTGCAAAAATCTTTTTATTACTCGTATAATATATATGACTACTAGCTCCTGTCCGAATTTGATAGTAGTAAGATCATTGACTAGCAGTATTAATGCGAGATTGTCATTTGAATATGTAATTGATGGATTCAGGAGGTTTATATTGAACGTCATGCAATATCTCAATAGCCTCCAGTCACTCATTTGCGATAGTACAGACATGCTGTTAGTTTGGTCTTGTGGAATTGTAAGGCCATATCACGGACCTTGAGTCAGGAATTCAACTTATTTGCAGCTCGACGAGAATCCGCATGGAAAGTACAATGTCGTCTTGAAAAGTACGGTGGGTTGCAAGGCGACAATTATTGCACCTTCTCTAGATGAACGATGATAAAGATACTTGTGCCCCAGCAACAAAATATGCTTCAGGCCACGTCACTATTGCAGTACGTAGAACCAGATGAAGCCAAGTTCTTTGTATAGCATCATGATCGACGTTTCCATTTTCTGAAGGCACTCCTTATTCTAGTATGGTGTAATAAGTAGTTTTTGAGTACACAACACGATCACATCTTGTTTGTGTTGTGAAATTGACCTCCTAGGGTGCCCTTCTCCTGGATTATCTGCGTGAGGTAGAGGTGTAGGATTTACGAAAGAACTAGAAGATTCCATTGATCTTAACGTCTTTAATAAGACCTTCAGACTTAGCGTTTAACAGATTAGATGATAATAATATATATGAGAGAATCTACGATGACAAAACACACAATATCAATAATGCCGAACTAACGCAACTCGGACCAGTATCAATATCTAACCTGCCTAATCTCAATTTCAATAATATCACAAGTTCTAATATTAAATAGTCTATCCTACCTTGATACAATCGCAGAATTAATTTATCATAAGGGAGTTGCGTCTTTACTCGAGTGCAATGGTATGCACCTTGACCTAATGGCTCTATCTTCGGGATAACCTCTGTTGGCTATCACTTCAAAATCGTATCGCTTTCTATCATAACATTACCCAAATATTTGACCTTACCCTTACTCAAACTTCTGATATTTAAAATCTATCTAATTTGCATCTTATATTCACGTTTCACTTCTTGGGTTTTGGTTGGAAAAGAGTTGCCATTAATCATGGCCCCAAAAGAACCACCCAAAGGACATGTTAATGAAAAGACGCGTGATCCCGTCACAGTGTCTTCAGTAATCTGAATGCCCGGTGCTTCAATTTTCAGATTTTAGATCCAGCAGCTGTGCCCCATTTTAAAGACCTTTTGAAGCGCCATCTTTTGACAAGGCAGAACAAGACTACGTGTTACACGCCGTGTTCCTATTATTTTGCCCTATACCTGTATATCTGAAAGATGCGTTTCATTTTGTCTGATTGCATTTCCAAAGAAAGCTGTAATTAAGTTGATCATTCTGTCAATAAATCTTCCCTTCCCATCAATCCACGTCCTATCACTGAATTTGGAGCTCATTTGTTTCAATTTTCGTAAACTCGTCCAACGCATTCAGTGTTTGAGACTTTAATACATAGGGATTAGCTAGATTAATAGAGGAAAAGTTAAGTCAGAGAAAAAGTAAAAGTTTTTTGGATTCACCATCCCTTGATGTAAGATGTATATCTCACAGAACGATGACTTACTGAGTGGGGTGAAATGTACGAACCATTCCCAAAGTTTTCCTCATGCCAACCGAAGCATTGTGGGTTTTGTAACATTTTTTAACGTGATGAATTCTCCCCTTTTAGTAAGCAGGTGACCCTTTTCTTCGTTTAAAGGAATCACATCCTTTACAAGGGTGTCAAACTCTCAAAGGCTAATTTGTGCGAAACAAACAAGGTTTAACTTTAGGGGGGCAGTAAAAGAAATCAATTCTTGTGAAAATTTCAGCTTATTTTGAATAATACATTGTAATAAATATATATAAAAGAACAAGAAACATTTTAAGTTTACGTCCTGACATTTTCCAGTTTTCTCTACTACTGTCTTTCCGGAGGAATTTCTTTATTTTATTATATACTGTGGAGTGCCAATATATTGGCCGGGCTGCAAAAATGCTTGTTATGGGCCGCATGCGGCAAGGGAGCGTTGAGAGATTGACACTCCTGCCTTACAGTAAGAAGACATAACTACAGCATTTACCTTTCCTGTCCTGTTCTTAAGAGTTATCATTTAAAATTTTAAAAAAAAATTTAAAAAAAAAAAAAGATTTTGCTTATAATTTTTTTTAAATAATATTATGTTAAATAGTATTTAAATAATTCCAGTGGCTTAATAAAAGGAAAATATTCATATTGAAGGTCCCAACGTTCTAAATAAAAATAATCTTTTTGTGCTAATTATTATCTGTAGAGTCAAGACGAAACAATGGCTGTAAAAGGCGTAATCCTTCTTCTGACTTTGAATAATAAATACTTAAGTTCAATCCATTTACGGTCACTGCTTGACTTTCAATGCATTTTAAATTTTCGAATTTCCACTTAGAATTTCTAGAAAATAAAAATAATACTGAACACAAAAAATAATAAATTTTAAACATAAATATAACTTAATTGAATGGTATAATACATTCGATGCATCAAAACTTAACAAGAGACTTAAATTTACTTGCAATTTTACTGGTGAAATTTCATAATCAAGTGCTTGCGAAAAATGATTGTAATTTAATTTTTGAAGCAGTTTTAACATTAATATAATTCTCAAGAATAGAACTTTTTTCTCTCGTATAAATTGTGTTGTTTTCATTAAAGTTAATAATTCATAAAGTCCTTTGATGTTTTTTTTTTTTAATTTAAAAACTGATACAAAGGAATTGTGATAAATTTATGAACATTTCTGCCTGTTTCTGTAAATTAAAATGTATCACAGAAAAAGTTTTACAGCTAAGAAAAATTTATTATTGAGTATTTCAATTAAAATACTCTGAAATTTCTCAAAAATACTCTTTTAGAAAATCAAGTTAAATGTTTAAGTAAATATTCTAAATGAGCAAGTTTATAATGTTTATTTTCAAACTATTCAAACTGATTCTCTAGTTTAAATATTAGTTTACACGAAATTGTGCTTCATTTAACGATTTTAGTTTACCTAAAAATGAGAATGTATAAATGATTTTACACACACTGCAGATTTACATTCACTATGTATACATTTATACAAATATTTAATTTGTTAAAAGGTATTAAATAATCACATATTTAGTTAGAAATTGTAAAAATTGTGCCTATTTAAATGTCTTTAAATATGTTTCCCTCAGAAATTTTACGGAACTTCATGGGTGTTAACTTTGTCTCGAGGGCTGAAAATATAAACAATTTTTAAATATATATAATTCCTCAAAATTAAAATGAAACAATTTGAATCTTTAACACATTATTTATAAAGGAATGATGTTTCAAAAAATTACAAAATGTTTAAAATATATTCATAATTCTAAAATTTATAAGCGTATGAAAAAAAAGAATAATTTCTGTTATAAATATTAAATAATTTTACGTTGCGCATGCAGTTTCCTAAAATACTAGCCTTTGATGTAAAAAACTTTGTAGAAATATAATACATATCATACTCTTTAAACCTTACCTAATTTTAGTATTGTGTATCTTTTTTATTTCAAAATATGTGAAAAATATTAAAATTTAAAAAAAGAAAAGAATTAAAAATATATTTTTTCTAATTTTTACAAAAATACATATAATTTATTATTCTATTTATATAAAAAAAGCTACAGTATCATAAGGATGCATGCAGTTTTTTAATCAACGTACTGCTAGTAACTAGAACTGCAACTTTGGAAAATATCACGCACAACGTAAAACTTCTTAATATTTTTTTTTTATTTTCATATACTTAAAATTTTTAAAATTCTGATTATATTTTAAACATTTTACACTTTCTTGAAGCATCATTCCGTTATAAATAAAGAGTAAAATAAAGAAATTATTTCAATTTAACTTTAAGGTATCCGACTACGTTCGGAACCATGATTTTAAAAAAGCGCATAAATGTATAATTTTCATGATATTTAGTGTCACAGATTAAAATACATGTATACAATTGTTTTAAGGACATTATGACAAAAAAAATATTTAAATACAATATTTTGGCAAAAAATTAACTTAGAATAACCTTTTTTCCAAATGTTCTCCTTTTGTAAAAAGTGTTTCTATTGTATAAGTATTTTACCTGTATATAGCTGACACCTCTGTACAGAGGCTCAACTATGAGTTTTGAAAAATTCAAATTATTTTCAGAGTTACAACCATTTGAAATAATTATCGGCGTATTTTCTTAAAATTTATCCCTCCTGTTTTCGTAAAGCATAGATAAACCGACTTCCAAGTTATGCATTTAGAAAATTATAGTTGAGCCTCTGTACAGAGGTCTGAGCTGAATACAGGTAAAATATTAATACAATAGAAGCATTTTTTACAAAAGGAGAACATTTGGAAAAAAGGTTATTCTAAGTTAATTTTTTGCCAAAATATTGTATTTAAAAAGATTTTTTGTCATAATGTCCTTAAAACTATTTTATACATGTATTCTAATATAAGTGACGCTAAATATCATAAATATTATCCATTTAAACGCTTTTGCAATATCACGGTTCCGAACGTAGTCGGATACCTTAAAGAATTACATCTTTTTAAAAATGGTTTATTTTTTCAGCTCCCTAGACAAAGTTAACACCCTCGAAACCCTCAAAAAGTTTGATCAATATTTTAAATATCTTCACAAACAATGTGTGTTGAATTATTGACGAAGGTAAAGAAACCATTTTTAAAAACAATGAAAAATTTCTAGGATTTTGACCAATACAAATGTTATTTGAGTTTCATTAATGACATTAAATTTAAAGAAAGTTATTTAGGTGAATTATAAATTAAATACACTATAAAACATTCACAAAAACATAGTTTTTATCACGCCTTTTAAGGCGTGTTGGAAAGCTAAAATCAAATTTTTTTGTCAATTTGAGATTTTTACATTTTCAAATGGTATAGATTTTAAGATTTCTTAAAATACCTTATTTTAACCTCTAGGGTAATTAAAAGCCCTTAAAACCTATTTTTAAATAACCGTTGAAACTGGGTCACGCCCATTTGAATGGCGAAAAATGTAAACATAGTACTTCGTTTTTGCATTAAAGTTGAACGTGTAATATAAATCTAATCATGTATATTTTATTGTAAACTGGGCCTTTTATTTATGTTATTTATTTCCTAGCCGATTAAAAGCCTCACTGTATACATTAAAATTAATTTATCTCAAATTATGATGTACGATGTACCTTTTCTGAGAAACTGCTGTGCACTGGTATGTAATTTTTTTTATGATATATTTATAATGATGGCTAGTATATACTGAAATGAGCTTTTTGTAAGAAACTAAAAAATCTATTTTTTACAAATTTTTATGTGACAAAAGGGTTAAATTTCCCAATGTTTGATAAAATATTTCATAAATTATTACAAAATTCAAAATTAGCTGAAATCTCATTTCAGTATAATAAGAAAAGTGTACTTTAATTGTATGAAAAATTTCTTGCAGGTACACATAACAGATTTTGAGAAAAGGAACATCGAAAACAGCAAATTTAACATTGTCAGTATATGTAGAGACAGAGGTTTCCATCTCGCCTTAATACTCTACAAAAATTTTCAGTAAATTAAAGACAATATAGAACGTTAAATTGTGACAGCATATATACCACTTTTTGCTTAAAACCATTCACTAAACATTTTTAAAAAAGACCCACTTTTTAGGCGCTTTTCATTCTCACTTAAGGAGAAAAAAAGCAAATTACGAAGAAGCTTTGATGCCAACTTTAATAACCGTTTTTCTTTTTTATTAATTACTATCGAGTAGCAACGTGTCGCGTCTCGGTTAAAATGCAGCCGCGGCTGGTAATTATTAATTTCATGGATAATTGAACCTATTGACTACCTGCAGTATCAAAATGACAAAGAAGAAACAGGAATATTTTTTCTCTCCATGTTTCAGACTTGAAGGGTCGATGAAAAGAATATTTTTTTTACATAATTTTGTTTTCGAACGTACTTTGATTAATTGTTTTCATTAATATTCCAAGACTTCCAACCGTTTCTTTTTTGTACTGGAATTTGATGAATAAATATGTTATAAATAGTGATCCATAATAATTTTTGAATGCCTTGCGCCATCGAATTTACGAAAAAAAAATAGTGTGAAGACTGAAGGAATGAATAAGTTTTGTTTGTCATTTACATTTAGTTTCAGGAAAAATGCTCTAAAAGTTATGTAGAATATTTTTTTGGTGAGGCACCCAACATTTGGGGTGATATGAGTGATCTATTCTCTTTTATTGAAGTTAATAATGCTAGCTTGTTTTGAGTAACAAATTAGAAAATGACAAGATGACTGACCAAAGCTTAGGTTATATTTTTCTTCATATTATTTAAAGAAGATACATTTTCAAATCAAGTAAACAATAAAATAATAATTCATTTTCTCCACAGGAAGAATTAAAATTAATTTGATACTCATTCGACAGATATTTTTGGAAATATAGAATATCCATCGGACAGAATGAAAATTTTTAACAGGCAAATTTTAACTAACATCTTCTTTAAATAACCATTATAATTTTTTTAAAAAAAAAATATTTGTATGGAGAAATTTTCTTTTTTAGAAAAACTACTAAGTTCATTTTAAAATCTCTGCTGAACAATTTAGAGTGTATTTATGTAGTCGTTTAAATGTCAAAAATTATCTGTTCAAGTTGTGATACGATATTTCACCTTTCATCACCGTATAATATATATCCTTCAACTGATATTTTTAACTCCATATTGTGTAAAAATAGAATATTGTAGTTCGTTATTTTTATATAATACATATATACATATATGACATGCTTTGAACCAGATTTAGACTTAATTTTAAAAAAGGAACTTTATTCAATCAATTCTCAACATCATTTGACGCTAAGAGGCAGAGAGAAAAAAAGGAATGTCACAGTGAAATCTAAGTGTTTTACCACTTACGCCAGCTGTGTGAAGTATCTCGTATTTTATGATATGTACTTGATAGTTAATGCTGACATATAGAGTTACTAAATATAATGATTTGGGATCAGAAATGTTTAGTAGTTAGGCCATATGTTTCGGAGAAATAATTGGGTGATTAATTTAATGCATGAAGATGTAATTAAAAATAAAAGTTAAGTGCGTGCTATATAGGGAATTTACCATTTTTACCAATACTCTGACGATACTTAGCGGGAACATTCTTTGAAATCCACTCTTCCAAGATGTATGGCAGCATGGGTTCTATGATGTGTATTTTGGCGGAGAAGGTGAATAGTTTTATAGCAGAAATTGCGTTTTCAGTTGACGGCATTTTCAGCACATTGCGAAAATTGTCATTTTTGTTCCGAAAAAATAGTTTATGTCAAAATATAAGGATCTTATTTTTTTGTATGTAAATGAAAACCTTAGAAAACGATTTGACTATTTATTTTAAGTGCACAGTGTATATAATTAATTTTACAGTAGTGTTGAATAGTAAAAGCCGTTAGGTAGCGCTGTTGCAGTGAGCCGCTTCCATTTAGAAGTGGTCTTGTGGCAACAGCCAGTGCATTTATCTTTCTTAAGATGTAAACATACTATATACTATAGTGAAACATTCTTTTGTGAAATATTCTTGTGTCGAAATTCTAACTTGTGAACTATGCTATTACTTGTGAACTGTGTTATTACGTGTGAACTATTCTATTCATATTGAAATATTCTTCAGCATTGAAATATATCCAATAATATCAAATTGAACTGGGACTTTTCATTGAATCAATTTTCTTTCAACAGACTGGAATTCGAAGCCGATACCTTTATTCTTAGATCACAATTAATTACAGTCCGCTAAATTCGTCGCTAGTGTTAATATACAAGTATAGATTATCTTTAATTAATTAATTACCTCTAACGGGTTAAATTTCCCAAAATTGAGTATTTTTCTAATGTATATCCCAAAATTTTCAATGCAGTAATTAAGAAAAGTATAATTCCATTAAAAAAACAATTATAGTAAATCATAATGCGGTAGATAAATGGTTAAAAAGAAAATGTTTCGTTAAAAATGTAACAAAAATACACTTTTTAAAATTTCTGTTTAATAAAATGTTAATAAGTTAAAATTAAAACTTTAAAAATAAGAGTAAGAATTTTAATTACTAAAATAAGTCTGGCATTTTGAGTAAGATATTTAAGTAAGAGAAATAAGAAAGAAAAAGTATGTCTCCATAGTAATCATTCAGAATTCTGAAATTATTTTCAGCGTCCTATTTTCGTTAGCACTGAAATATTGAGAAAATTATTGAAAATATATAAATTTTGAATTTTCAAAAAATATGTTTTTATGTAAAGGAAACACTACGAAAAATTACAATAAATTACATCACGACTGCATACAGACAATGTTCATCAAATAACTATTTTTCAGTGTCAAGAGATATTAAAAAAAAGAATAAACTTTTCCATACAGCATTTTAACAAATATTGATGATATTTAACTTCAAGAAATACTCACATTGTATAATGAAACAAAAGGAGTTATGTGACATCCCTGAAAATGACATGAGCTCGAAAAAGAAATGAAGGAAAAGTTCCACAAGAGTTAACACTTAAAATTATAATTAATTTTATTTTCATTGTTATTCTCAAACTTTTAAAGAATATATCCTTTGAAGTAATTTTGAAGTCTCGTAAACGACAAATACTTCTGAGAAAGGCATGGTATGAACATTAGTTTGTACTTCATAATCATTTTCTTGATAACTTATTATTTACAAAACTCCGTCTTATAAGTGCTCTTTAATTCATTTATAAATTTTGGATCAGTGCCAAAATACGTTCTTAAGTGTAAATGAAGATGAAAATGTAAGAGTTAATGTACTAGAATTAATACAAACAATTAATATATTTGTTAGAATATATTTTCCACATTATAAAACAATACAGTCTGTTTTAAAGTTTTTAATTACCTGAGTCGGCAGTAAATGAACTCTTTAACCAATACATATTTTTATAGGCATCCAGAATTTGCAAAACAATAATAATGTAGACTTTAGCAATGCTAAATTGAGCATTCTTCATTAGTACTTCTAAAATCAAAACTATTATTTCAAATCTAAATAATTCAATTTAAAAAAAAATAACTATAGTTTTCCATCTTAAAATTACCTTAAATTGCTGACGTAATAAGAGCAACATTATATTTTCAATGTTATAAAATGTCACTACCATTATTTCGTCATTTGAACGAGGTTCAAAATTTCGAGGTTATTTGCGAGTACCTTTCCGTGGTTTCAAAATGCAGCAAGGAAAAAAAAATCAAACATTCAATGATAAAAATTAATTTTCAGCACGATAATACAGTTGAAAATTACGATAACTGTAATTATTTATAGTACTTATAAAAATTAAATAAAGATAATTGAGAAACATTTTAATCGTTTTTTTTCTCTGTGGAGATTCATATGAAGTAATTATAATATATTTTATATAAAAATAATGATAAATATTAAATTATAAATCTTTACGTTGTTGAGAACAAAAACTTTGAATAGATGATTATATAATTATAAGCAGAAAATAAAAGTGAATGCATAGCTCCAGTGATAAAATTTTTAGATTGCTTTCATTACAGAAGAATATACGTTTCGAGATAAAATTTTAAATAGTTGATCAATATCTATTCATGAAAAAATTCTGCATCGAAAGGTAAGATTTATAAATTAACATTATATTTAAAAAAATAATTCATTCGTAACACTTTATATAGTTTAATGCGTATTTCAGATTAAATCTAGAATCTGAATCAGACTCTTTGTAAAGCATTTCAAAGTTTAACTCCTTCATGATTGGTGGTACATAAAACGTACCATTTATTTGAATGCCGTGGTAAATATGACTGTGTAATAGGGACTCAGGACAGAGTATTCTGAAGTGGAAAGACAAGAGGAGTGTTAATAGTATAATGTGTAACTTCCACAACCCTACATTAACTACTGATGTAATTTGGAAAGAGAAAGATGCCAACTGAACAAGTTTCCCTTTTCCCTTAGATCTGTTTGACTACAATAGGCAAATGAATTGTGTGAACATATTTGATAAACTTAAAGGTATGTATGAGATAGACAGAAAAGTAAAAAATGGTATCATATAATTTTCTGGCACTTCATAGATGTCAGTGTAGTCAATGTTTACGTCATCTATCGGGAAATGAATCTTCCAAAGTTGAGCTTGAAGGACTTCAGAAGGGATATACCCAGAACTTTTGTCAGCTCGGCATTTGTAACTTCAAGAAGTAAGAGTTAGGCAACCATTAGAAGAGTTCAGATCAAGAATAAGAAGCCATATGTGCCCAAAAAGACATGCCTGAAGAGTTCTGCCCACCAACCAGAAAGATCCAAGAAAAAACGATGTGCAGATTGCAGCACGAAAACATTGCTTGTCGGGTTAAACCTTAAGTGGTGATATAGCGTGCAATGAAATAAACAACTTACATGTCAGAATGCGTGGTCGAAAATAACATTAAACTATGCTGACGCGTTTAAAAACTTGGTCCATGTAAACATTAGGGAGAGGTCGTGTGGTGAACAGAGTCATTCCAAGTTCACGAAATTTTCAATTATGAGTAAACTATTTGTTTGTTATCAATAACCTTGCCAATATCCTTCTATATGGTATCATTCCTGTAATGTTAGAATAAAGTGTTTGAGATTTGTGTCCGGTATTCCAGTGCCACTCATTTTAAACATTTCAGTTTAGTTTGATTAGATTTTTTCTCAAATTATCAAAGAGAAATTGAATAGGCATTAAAAATAGGTAAGTATGCTTCCTCTAAGTTACATGATTCACTGGAATTACGATTTTTATCATGTACAATAAAAATAACTATAAAAAATGGATTGTGTGGTGACTCCGTCACCCCACGCGACTACTATTGTTGGTATAAAGTGCATGTAACATTTCCATGGATCTTCCGGGTTAAAATTTCATTCTTGTTATAGGATTATAAGAAAAGAACGGCAGTAATAGTTTGTAAATTAATGAATTGAAGTAAGTAAGTATAAGTAAGAATAACTAGTATACAAAAAATTCCGTCTTGATTGATATATGAAAGCTATGATTCGAGTGTCTAGAATCGTTTTCGAAGATCTTGCCTTTTCCTAGAACAGAAAAGGCGGATTTGCATTTTATCCACAAACTTTTTTCTCAGATTGCCTGCTAAGACTTTAAAGACTCGACAATTTCCCAAGTATAAGAGCCATTTCATTGATGACACCAACTAGGGGTGGTTCCCTCTACCAAATTTGTGATGCTTCATTCAATTCAATCTCTCATCAGATGGTAAACAATACCAGGAAAAAGTTTTTCTTAGAGTACCAAAGCCAAACTGATACTCAAGGGTTCTTCTACATGCCATATAGTCATATGACATGCGTGCTATAAATCTTCGCATAAAAAATCTATCGACTCCAGCCACCACTGGCTTACGAGATGGAAACGCTCCACTAATTCACCCAGAGACTTTTACAAAATTGGAAATGGAAGTAGCTGAGAAGCTCAGTTTTTGTAAAGAAGATTGTTTTTTAACACATGGTTCCCTAATTGGAAAATATTTGAGCTCTTGCAACGACAGTTGTGTGAAATGATCCATCTACTCGGGCCTTATCTTTTGCCATAACGCCTTTACGCTGAAATATACTTCACATTTCTGCAGCAGGTACTGTTGGATAAGTTAAACAGCGTTTCAAAACATATCCGGCTCGTATAAGGTTCCAGAAAGATGGAGCCCGAACCATTTTGTACGAGGTATGATATACTGTATGAATATAAGTCTTCTTGACCGATGGATTGGACAATGAGTCTGGTTAACTTGTCCCCTTTTTTCTCGAAATATTTCATGCATCGATCTCATTTTGTTGAGCCATTGAAAACAAGGATGAGACAACGATTGAATCTGCAGATGTTTTCATCGCCAGACTCGATCGCGGCTACAGAAAATGCTTCCTATGTCTGGTGTTTGGGACAAAGTTAACCAATACTTTGTTCGACGCTGTGCAGCAGAGGTGGGTGGACTTCTCCAGGGTACGGGTCACTTCTAATGTTTTTAAGGTGTTGCGGTGCACCCAATGGCGTAAATGAGGGAAATCGGTATTAAAATTGTATATTTTCTTTTCTTAACACTAGCTTTGGACATCGTATCCCTCTTTTAAAGTATGGCAGATTACAATTTTTACTACAAAAACGCAACTAACAGAAAATGATCGAATACTTGAACAACTATGAGCGGCTCCTAGACCGAGGATGTATTCAAGATAGCGAGCTGAGAACATACGTGAACCAATGAAACTGAAACCGACATATGTGCATACATTTGTTGGATGCCGATTCTAAAGTCATTGCAGGATATGACATGAACTAGAGAACCCAGTCCCGTTGAGCTGCGGGGTGTAGTATAGTGTCTAAATAACCAAACCCGTGCTATCGGGGGAAGAATTGATCATCAACCTTTATTTTCTTCTTCAGTCAGCGTTTAGGGAAATTTCATTTCTAAAACTGGCATCACAGTAATCGCTTTTTTTTCTCTACAATAGCAGTAAACGTGTTAAGAATCAGCTTCCAGTGAAGGAACAAATGTAGTCTACATATTTAACGAATCCCTTGCAAAAGTAAACCCAATCACATATTTTAAGAAAAGCCGATTCTCCAATCTAGTTGGCGTCGGTGTTACATAAATATGTTTCTTTTAGTATGCGCGTCTTAGGTCTTAGTAAAGGCTGTCACCCCCAAAATGTCTTGGTGGTCTACCATTTGATCGCGATCTCTCGATTTAATGCTCATTCCTGTTTTGCAGCTTGCATAGCTACTGTTGTTAAATATTTTGAACTCTTATTGTAATCGTTTATCTTTAAGTTTGTTTTTGTAATTAAATTGTTCACTGTATGATTTTGCCACGCATAAAAAAACAACCTTACTTTTGGCACGTTTTGTCCTTTGCGTTTTAAATCCAATCATGCATCATTTGATGAAAATTGTTTGGTTGTGTATTTTTTTGCCAATCACATTTCCTAAAACACACTGTTTATGTATGTAGATATATATAAAGGTTGGCAGAATTAAAAGTTAGGTAGGATATTAAATGTCATAATTTATAATTTAACATATTATCTAATAATCGAAATATCTCACTCTACGTTTCCTTGTAGAAGCAAAAGTATTATTAGCTTATTTTTGCGAACCTAAAAATGTGATTCATGTTTCTTCCAAAATACCAGTCAATGACACATATATTTGGAACATAATGTTATAAGCAAGTAATAATTGCCTGTCCATTTTATATAAAATTCTTTCAATATTACAACAGTGTTGTACTTCGACGTGTAAAACTGTCTTGCTTTAAATAATAGGTTTTACTTTTACAGAACGAAAAGTGCATGAATATTACTTTGATAATTAACTTACATCTACTTAGAGAACTATTGCATAATGAAGGGGTTTCAACGGAATAATATCACAGACTGTGACAACCACTTAATCTGCATATTTTTTTCAGTCAGCACACAACCATCTAGACAACCCTGAATGAGACTATTCAGTTAATTAGCAACAGTCTCTTTTATCGTTAAAACAGCTTAGCATGAATAATAGAATGATCCAATAGTGATTAAATTGGATAGATATATAATAGTTGTTCTTTCTTTAACATCGTTTAAACATTTATGACATTATCACTGGTATAGGAAATTAGGCTTGCGACATTGGTATCATTATCATTATGAGACTAATGATACAAGTATAATATAGCACAGTAAGTTTAACTAACCAATGAATAAATCAAAGTAAAGATTGTTTTAACCTCTTTGACCTCGTTTGTAGTGGAAATATGCAATTTCACACAATGTCTTAGATCAAATGATAAAATTAGTTCATTTTTTTATTTGTTAGCAATTTAACAGTTAAATCTTTATAGTTCCTTGTCAATTAGAATTTGTGTGAAGTTATTTAAATGTTATTCATATGATTTTTAGTTTTATGTACGTGTTGATAATACCAATTATTATTTTCTTGTTAGACTATAACAGGGCTAGAGAACCTTTATGCATCAATTTTTCTAAAGAAGTATTTAATGAGGTACATACGTGCCGTCAAATAATTTTGATTAGTGATTATTGGGAAAATAATAAAACTGAATACTAATAAGTCAAAACTCTTTATTTACAACGAAAAAATGCATTTTGCACTGTATAGTAGTAAATAATTTAGTTATACGCGTGATTCAAATTAAAGAAACATTAGTGTGATTTCTGTTGTTGCAGATTAGATGACAAATAACTTATGTTAGGATTGCAAGATGTTACTATAAGTAGAATGCATAATGAATTATAGTGGTCTGACAAACTGTTTTTGAACGAGTCTTTAATGTTATTCATCTCTGAAAATGATGACTCGCAGGTACATTTAGATGAAAATATGGTTAAAATAGCGAGAGTCAGCTTCTGCTAAACAGTTAAATGTGTCTGGAATCGAATTGCATATTTTTCTAAGCTTTCGTGAATGGCATTTTTACTTATATTGCTTGTTAACATTTCTGTTTCAATCAATCCATTCGAACTTTTTTCTTGTTTCAATACATTTTTTAATCCATATTGAACTCGACTGGAAATCAATCAGTTTCATTTCAAATTCTTCAATTTCCAATCATTCAAAATGAGGCAAGTTCAGTTTATCAAATGAAGTCATATCATGGTACATAATAATCTATAATAAAACTCCGATAAAATTCTTTGAACTTATAAAATCTCACTGAGAATTTCTTGATTGAAGAATTAATTACGGAAATAAATTCTCTCTCACTCTCTCTCTCTCTCTCCAAAACTTTAACTTCATTTGATTTCTCATCTACATCTAATATTTCGCAGTGAACTTTCTTATTTTGAACTAAAACGCAAGCCATTTCAATGGGTGATATGCCCAAAATATTGTGTCGCGTGTCATTGGTTCGCCATGCCTGGACTATAATATAAAATAAAGGGATTTTTTATTTAACGTTAGAAATTACTTTTTTCTGTTGTGTAATAAAAGCTTTGAGAGTGTATTTTACATACTGTAAACATTCTTCAAGTTCTGAGTTAAGTGTTTTTCTTCGTGATCATATGTATTACTACTTTTTCAAAACCTTGAACGTGTTCAAGTTAACAAAACAACGTGTTCAAGTTAACAATTTAAAACAACAATTATTATTTTTGTTAACCAAATATGTAAAAAACATTGAGTATATTTAGTTAATTAAACCATTTAGGTCAGCAACTTTCTATTTCAAAGAAGTATAAAAGTTATAATAAAAAATATACCAACTTTTAAAGGCTATTTATGTAGTTATAAATCGACATATTTCATTATAATTCTATCCTTTTCAAGTTTTAGTTCTGCTTACAGCACTTGGAAGTGTCGACTGGGTGGCATAAAGGTAGCGTGCCCGCTTTGTTAGCCCAACGTTGCGGGTTCGATCCCGGCTTAAGTCAATATATTTTGTGGATTCGAAAATTGTAGGCATGCATGCTATTTGCTTATGTGGTGTGTAAAAGATCCTTGAGTATCAATTTGACTGTGACACTCTGGGCAAAATTAAATCAGAATAATATTTAGTATTAAAATTAATTCAAGCTTCAAAATTTGCCAGCGAGGGCCACCACTAAATGGTTCCACTACGAATTCGATCTCACTTTTGGGGATGTCTGCAAAAATTAGTTTCCAATATGCAACCCAATACGGGGAAAAAACAAACCAAGTAATATATATATATATATATACATATATATATAAATAAAACACATTTCCTTCTTAGATCAAAAAAGAAATTTTTTTTTTTTTTTAGCTACTTTTTTATTAAATAGTTACAACTAATATAAATATGTATATACATAGGACAGAATTACAACATTAAGTGGTGATTATGTTTTATTAATTATTAATTATTATGAAACTATCGTTTTTTGTCATCCAAAACAATCGTGTATATAAAATTTCAGGTCAAATGAATGCTTTAAAACGTGAGAAAAAAACCTTTTCAAGTTTTGACACAAGTCACCAAAAGGGTCGCTAAGTCGCCAAAAATGATGCCAACGTGGTTGTGTGTGGTATTTGTAATTCTTTAAATAAATAGTTTTAATCAATTAATTTTTATTAATTATAATTAATTTATTGTTTTGTCATCCAAAATAATCATGTATATAAAATTTCAGCTCAGTTGAGCGCTTTAAAATATATTTTATTAACTATTGAAGTTTCATCAAGATAAATAAATAAATAGAGAGTGCGAGTTAATAGTAAGTGTGTGTGTGTATTGAATTAAAGTTATAGAAATATTAATATTGCCCGAGTTTCATGTACTTTAAAGAATTTAATGAAATAGATATTTTGAAATTTTACGTCGTTTTTAAATCGATTCCAAATATTTTTAGTAATACACATCTATCACGGCAAGTTTTACTTAATAAGCATGTAACTAATCTCGATATTTTTAAAAAAGCAGAAATTTAAATTAAGTTATAATTAGTTCTCCTAAAATGATTTCCTTAAAAAGTTAAGAAAATTACAGGTTCATTCATTATAACTTTTGCTAAATGTTCTTTTTATTTCATAATTTCTATCGCCTTAAGCCTAAAATTCATTTTTGAAAAGAAATATAAAACTTATTTAAGCTGAAAAAATAATAAACGAGATTTAAAATATTTTACTTTTCATTAATACATTTTATAAAATGAAATATAAGTGAAACATACTCCCCCAGATATTTATTTTATTCCTATATTTTTCCTTATTTTTATATTTTACGAAGAAAAATGTTGTAACAAATCTGAATCAAATGTTGAGCTTAACGAAGAAGTGAGTTTACACAATTATTTCAATGACGTAGACCAAACATATGTGACTCAATAAGCAGATTTATTTTTGCAGATGTTTAGGGCAGAAATAATTTTCAGTACCAGCAGTAATTCTTCTACACCCAGGTGGTACTTTTCCAACCGCAAGACAGCTGCTAGTGCAATTAAACTGACATATACTACAAATATAAGCAAATACCAGAATTAGTTGAAAGAGAATAAAGGAGCTTTTATTTACCTGCGTTCATCATTTGGAATAGAATTGAGTTTCTTTAAGAAAAGTATATCTTTCACGCGGATATTTTTGTAAACGATAAAACTACTATTGCATAAAGAAATAGTAGACATTTTACAGCTTGCATATACCAAAATAATTAGTATATATTAAGCACACATTTACATTAGAGCAAATATATTCGAAAGTTTTCAGTCAAATATCTATTTAAAGATTGAATTTATTATATTTTTGACATACATTAGAAATCAGTATATTAGTTATTACGTCTACATTAGTTAAAATGATGTATTTCTTCTTTTGAAAGAATTTTACTTTTATTATTAGCATTTGTAATAAGTAAAAGACAATTCTTTTAACAAGAAATATTAAATATGACTAATAAAAATTGAATCATTTACTTACTTGGGCAATAAAATAGCTAGATATGATTTTATACTGCGGTAATAAAATAACTCATTCATATAACTAAATATTCAAATTTAAAATATCTTCTAAAATGTTTCAACATAAATCAACATTTGTTTTAAAGGATTGAAGAATAAATATTTGAAATAGTTTGGAAGATGAATCATGTTTTGTGAATGGGGAATGAATGTTTTTAGAAATGTTTTTAATGTAGCTTATGTAATATATAGGTGTTGTGTTTAGTTTTAAAATACTATACATTTCATCTTTATATTATATAGTTAGATTCGATTGCAACAAAAGTTTGTAAGATTATTTATCGACATTAAAATTTCAATATGGTTAAATTTTATATATTTATTCATTATTTTTAATCTTAGTTTTTATCCACATATTGCAGAGGAAAATAAAATTATTTTAAAATTATAGAAACATGAAAATCAGTGGTGTTGTAAGTAGTTTTTGAAGTTGAGAGATTTCTATTAAAAATTTAATCAACTTTCTGAATAAATTCTTTTTCTTTTTTTTTTTTTACTTATTATACATACACTTATAGATAAACACTTAAAAATAAGATTTTGCTAATCGACTTTCTGATTACAGGTAGTAAATATTTTTGTACCTATTTATAATGCTCCAAAATAATTATGAAACTTACTATTTTCATTTCAGGAAAAAGATTTTATGCTTATAAAGAAGAAACTTTAATTAACATGAAATTCTATTGTAAGAGCTTTGGGTATGAAAAAGTATCTGGTATAAATGACATACAGAAACAGAAAAAATATTTCTTTCTTAATTATTTTATGGGTACAGTATGTGTTCTATGAATTAAAAATTGTTATGAAGTCTATGAATATATTCTTGTTCAATGAATGCAGTTCAAAAACAAACTAAATTTAAAATACTGGAGAAAATATGAAATTTTTTGCACCATTTTTTCAAAAAATTCAATAATGATTAAAAGCATTTCTTTACAAAATTTTAGAAGTAGAATGATTTTAAAGTATTGAGCATAGTATAAATTTTTAGTTAACATGTGGAATATTTAAAACAACTATGGATGTGTGTTTAAATCATCTGTATAAGAATTAAGTTTCTTAGAGAGTTGGACATTAAATATTGAACTGAAGGTTGGGTTCAATAAAGTCATTTCTTAGAGTAACAATTATTTATTAACTTAAGTCAGGTTATACACAAAGACGGAACATATCATTAAAAATATAATAAGCACAGATCATAGATAGTTTTTCATATTAACCACATTATTTTATCCCCTGGCCTTTACTGGAGATATGTGGTCGCTAGAGGGCACTTCTAGTCCTTGGGATAGACAGTTGCTGTTATATCAAATGCGGTGACTTTTACTTTATTCCCTCATATTATAATAAAAATGCATTTTTTGAGAATAAAATGTATTTTTTCACTTCATGATAGAGTATATGTAAATATTTTAACATATCTTATTCATATGCATGGAAATTATTACTTTATTTAAGTGAAGAATATTTATATTACTTATTTAAATATTGCAGCAATTTAAGTTATATTTTCCACCGAATTATTTTGAAATTTAAAGCTCATAAAAGTAATATGCTGCTTAAGATCGTCTGCCCCATTTTCCAAACACACACTATGCAAAGGAGAAGAATTTGAAACCGACGTGACAATGGGTTTTCTAATGAAAGTTTTATTTCCCATCAAATCTACAGTACTTGTATTTTGTAAATGATGTCATGGAACTTTGTTATTCTTCGGTTATGAGTCTACTTTTCTTATAACTAGACTATTGTGGCTCATAAGATTGGTTGAAAAAAAGAAAATTATGTTTAATAAAAATATGCGGTAAATCATTGAAAAATTGATTTCAGTTCTTTGCTTATAGTTACTGAACATATCGAAATTCACACACACGCATATTATGTATAATACATGAATACATAGTAGATAAAGAACCTGTAATAAGTTTGCTTATGTCCCAAATATATCTTAATGAGATTTTAAATGTTTATTTCCCAATGCAGTAATTTTTTTTCTTTCTTTTGTATTTCTTTCACATAAACACTTTAAAATGATCGAATTAAATACAGATTACAGTATATTCATTTTTAACAATATTGTAAATAATTTTACCTTAGAAAATTGCTCTCGCCCTTTAATAGACTGATCTCAGGAATTTAAGGTATCTGACTACGTTCGGAACCGTGATTTTAAAAAAGCTCATAAATGGATAATTTCCATGATATTTAGTGTCACTTAGATTAGAATACATGCATAAAATTGCTTTAAGGACATTTTGAAAGAAAAATTTATTTAAATACAATATTTTGGCAAAAAATTAACTTAGAGTAATATTTTTTTTCAAAATGTTCTCCTTTTGTGAAAAATGCTTCTATTATAATAATATTTTGTCTGTATATAGCTCAGACCTCTGTACAGAAGACTCAACTATGATTTTTGAAATATTCGTATTATTTTCAGAGTTACAACCAATTGAAACAATTATCGGGGTTTTTTTCTTCTAATTTCTCCCCCTCTGTTGTCGTAAAACATGGATAAACCCACTTCTAAGTTATATATTTCAAAAATTCTAGTTGAGCATCTGTAAAGAGGTCTGAGCTATACAGAGGCAAAATATTATTATAATAGAAGCATTTTTCACAAAAAGAGAACATTTTGAAAAAAGATTATTCTAAGTTAATTTTTTGCCAAAATATTATATTTAAAGAATTTTTTTTTGTCAAAATGTCCTTAAAACAATTTTATACATGTATTCTAATCTAAGTGACACTAAATATCATGAAATTTATCCATTTGTGCGCATTTTCAAAATCACGGTACCGAACGTAGACGGATACCTTAAAATTATTCATTCTTAAAATTGCCATAACTTGAAATTGATTATACAGTCAAACCTCTATACAACGAAACTCTATATTGCGAATTTTTCTAAATAGCGAACTTTTTTCTGGAACATTTCACGATTTTCTTCGTAAAATAACCTCTCTACAGCGAAGTGCATTTTCTATATAACGAACTTTTTCTTCTGTGATTAATTATTTTTTCTCCCTTCTTTCAAAGTATTTCTGAACATTTCAAATTATTCTCTCCTTAACACATTTTATGGTGGTCATAAATCTTGTGAATTAGTTTTATTAGATCCAAACTCACTGAGAGCAATAGAGATCTGAACGTTTCATCCACCTTTAAACCCCATTGTCCAGTTCACTAGAATTGTCTTCGATATCCTCTTTGACACTCAGTGGAGTTGTTCCGTGTCCTCATGTTCTAGTTATAAAATAATGCATGCTTAATATTATTTATATGCTATAAATTAGAAAATATCCTTAAAATTCTTTAATTTTAAAATAAAATTATTTTCTTAATATTGAAAATACAGTGACATTCCTTTTCTTGTTTTCCTTGCAGTTTTTCTTTCTTTCTTTTTTATGGTTAAGATATATAAAATAAACATATATTAATTTTAAAAAATGTGTGAATAATTACTTTGTTTAATATATAGTGTTTATGAATTTAAAATTTATTTTATGTGGTTTATATAGTATATTAAAAGATGAACCTCTATAAAACAAATTTTCCAAATAACGAAATTTTTTCCGGGATTTAGCGACTTCGTTATATAGAGGTCCGACTTTAATTCCAGTTTTCTATCAAAATTGAAACTCAGTTATATTTGAATTTAATACTGCAATGTAAGTTCATTTTTTTTACATTGCCAAAGTTTATGTAAGGACTAAGTTATGTAAAGACAAAGTTTATGTATTTCTGAAATATTTTAACCACATATAGCTTTCATCATTTGGAATAATATGTGTACTTAAATAAATTGAGAGTATTTTGTGTATATTTAATGTACTTGTAATACAATATTTCAACTTCTTCAATAGTAGGTCTGTGACAGATAACTTTTTTCCTGCGTTAATATTTAAATTACAACTTTGAATTTTTATGAAAATAAAAATAAAACATGGTACTAAGATGTTTCTAGATGATATGTATTTTAAATTTTTAAATTAATTAATGTATTTTTCATGGCATAACACTGCATTTTTTTAATCCATTGAATATTTTTGTTTCAT